>JAGPOW010002673.1:5127209-5223002 GCA_030014935.1 Caiman crocodilus
CAGGCCAAGCCCTATGAGGAGAGACTGGGGCACCTGGACCTCTTCAGCCTCCTCAAGAGAAGGTTGAGAGGCGACCTTGTGGCTGCCTATAAGTTCATCCTGGGGGCACAGGGGGGAATTGGTGAGGTTTTATTCACCAAGGTGCCCCCAGGGGTTACAAGAAATAATGGCCACAAGCTAGCAGAGAGCAGATTTAGACTAACTGTGGAGAAGCTCTTCCTAATGTCTAGAGTGGCCAAGGTCTGGAGTGGGCTCCCAAGGGAGGTGGTGCTCTCCCCTACCCTGGGGGTCTTCAAGAGGAGGTTAGATAGGCATCTAGCTGGGGTCAGCTAAACCCAGCACTCTTTCCTGCCTATGCAGGGGGTCGGACTCGATGATCTATTGAGGTCCCTTCCAACCCTAACATCTATGAATCTATGTTAATATTATAACTTTTATATCTTTTTAACTGTGAACATAGTTAAGTAAATTGTGTGTCCTGCACTTGCTCTATAAAGAGAGAAAAGGGAAATTGTGTACAGCAGGCAGTTTCGCCTCCCATAGTGCATCAATACCTGCTACCATCCCTTCATTTGAAAAAGGGGTACTTACATGAGTACCACCCACGTTACATAAGGAGCTCTTTTATCTCTTTCTCCACACAATATCTAGCACTATGGGCTTCCTGGTCTATGATGTTGGACAAGGTCATTTGGGTAGATGTGATACCTTTTATTTGATCAACTAATTAGTTGGTCAAATTGTTCTTTGCAAGCTTTCAAGTGCAAACACTCTTCTTCAGGCATAAGGAGAGTCTGTTGGTGTTTCTGCACTCTCCTGGGTAGAATAGAAGCCAATATGCAAAATGTAGTTCTTTCAAAATACAAATGCATGGCAGTGAGGATTGGAGGGAATGGAAGGTAATAGTTGTGAGATACGTAGGGGAATGAGGGAAGGAGAAATGTAGAACAGACCTGCATTTTGCATATTAGCTTCCTTTCTATTTCTTTCTTTCTATACAAACCTCTCCTTCTCAGAAAGTAGTGCCACACAATCTCTAAGATCGACCCACAAAATAGTAATAAAACAGCAGATGAAGGTGGTGCTATAGTTATCCTTAACCATAAAGACTACATAAAAGAAGCCAACAGACACCTCCCTGACACTACCTACTATAAAAAAACTAGAGGAAGATCCAACTCCTTTTCTCACCTCAAAGCTCAAAACAACCATCACATCATTTCCATCTCAACTACAGGAAAAAAATTCAGACCCTGATCCCTTCACAACTCAGGCTAGGTACATGTTACATGCTACCTAATATCCATAAACAAGGGAACCCCAGCAGACCTATAATTTCCAACCAGGGAACCCTAACCAAAGAAATATTGGGTTTCATCAAATCCATCCTAAAACCTCTCATCACCCAAAGCCCGAGTTTTATCCAAGACACAACAGACTTTCTACAAAAACTCAAAAACATAAACCACCTTCCCAGCAATACCCTCCTAGCCACCATGGACATCACTAACTTATATATCAACATCCAACACCAGGATGGCATCCAAGCCTGCCTCACATATCTAGAAGAGCAAGACTACAAGTCAAAGTGCAGACCTCAGGATATTACTAAACATATACCCTTAATCTTCACTGTAACAGGGGGCTTTCTTGGGGCCATTCTACCATTAGCCCAAGAATAGGTGTGCAGGCCAACTGCCTGCCTCACTCACCTGCTACACCTTGTTGTTTCATAATTGGTTCTAGTTAGGTGGGAGACTGCCCATTCTTGCCCTGATGCCAGTAGGCGCTCTCCATTCCGTGGCTCTGTTCCTCCCCTACACTGCAGCCCAAGCCTCACAGATGGCATCCAAGTGACAATGCTCCCAGCCTAGAGCCAGACTAAGCTTAGCCCTCATTGTCAGGCCTCATTCATACATGCACTCATACTGTCCTCCTCTCACTAGGGCCTCTCATGCTCCAACCCCTGTCACAGGATCTCTTTCATGCATCATCAACTTATACCACCCTGCTCCCTCTCAGAGTAGCCCCCTTAGGCCATAGCTTTTTATCTAGTGCACACCTTGGGTGGCAGATGTATCATCTTCTGGGTCTCTTCCATGACCCTCACCAGGGTAGTGGCCAGCCAATTATCTGGCCTGGGTCAAGCTTGCCCTGGCCCCTCGCAGGGCAACTCTACACACACACAGACACACACACATGGCTCCCAGGCCTCTGGTTCCCCCCTCACTGGGATTCCGTATCTGCCCTCTCACTGGGGCCACAGGGCTTCCCTTCCCAGTAAAGGCTGAGGTTGCTGTACCCATGCCTGGCTGTGACTTCTATCCACAATGATATGAGGGCTAGGAAATATTGAGGCTCCCTGACCTGACTTCCACCAGGGTAGTAACTGGCATGATATTTCCTGGGGGCTTCCATGCCACTGGGAGCCCCACCAGGCCACCCACCCTCAGGGTGCAGTTTTAGGTCATGCCCAGGACCAAGAACCTCCTGCTGCTACCTGCAGGTGCTCTCATACAGCAGCTCAGCTAGGTGATGTTTCTGCCTGGGCTGCCAGTAGCAAACTGCTCTGGTTATATAGGTGACCATGGTTCTAAAATGGCCACCACAATCAAGCACCTGCTGGGTGTTTGACTCAGCCCTCAAAGTAGCATGCACAAACAGTGCCCTGCCACACACACACACACAACTTCAGTTTCAACAACCAACACTTCTTCCAGACTATAAGTACAGCTATGGGCACCAAAATAACCCTAGAATTTGCCAAATTTTTTAGGGCTTATCTGGAAGAATTACTCAAGAACTGCACTATCAAACCTATACTATACCCAGGAATACATAGATGACATCATCATCATCTGGACTGAAAACCTACAGTTTCTGATGGATTTCCATCACAAATTCAATAATTATCACTCTCCATCAAACCATCTCTTGCATACTGCAACACCAACATTTCCTTCTTAGACACCATGATTAATATCCAAAATGGTAAAATACAAACTACCATATACAAGAAAACAATGGACAAACATACACAGAACCAGCAATCCTGCTAAACACACCAAAAGCCATGCAATTTACAGGCAAACTCTGCATTACCACTGAATTTGCACTGAGAAGAATATCTGTGATCATCACCTCACAAATCTCAAAGGGCACAAATCTCAAAAGAGTACCTAACAAGGACCCTCCTCTAGAGAGATAGACTGTACTTTTTAAGCGCCACCTGGATACCACACAAAGAATTTCTGCAGTACAAAAAGAAAATCCCCATGAATCACACACCATGAATTATGATATACCATCCTTCCCAGGAACTTATAAGGAAAATACTCAAACAATTGCAAACCATACTAGAAGAAGACACAATTCTTAAAGAGATCTTTCAAGAACCACCAATCTTACCCTTTAATCAAGCACCAAACCTTGCTAATCTCAACACCAGCTACAAACTTCCTATGACCCAAACCACACCAAATAAATCCAGACTATGCCAAGACAAGAAATGTAAAAATTACCAACACATCTCCAACAGTTGCACAATAATTGTACCCCACAACAGAATAATCACCATTTCTGGATGTTACACCTGCACCTCCAGAAATGTACTATATCTCATCCAGGGCACCAAAAGCCCTGATGGAAAATATGTCGGAGAAACCAAACAACAACTGTTTACCAGAACAACTGCACATCAACAATCCATCAAAGACAAAAATATTCAATTACGTGTGGAGGCACACTTCTAACAAGACAATAACTCTCTCTCTCTAATCTCTCAGTTCTGATCCTCAAAGGGAACTTTCAAAGCATTTCCTGTAGATGAGCCTTTGAACTTCACTTCATAAATCATTGGATTTTTTCATACCTTACAATCTTGCTGCCATCTAACACATGCAGTAACCTGCCTGTTAGTTGACCACTCGTTTTCCTTCACACTTCTCCTTTCCATTCTCCACCCCCCACCTTGACCTCCTATCTCTACCCTTTGTTTTCCAAACTTCCACTCATTTGCATCTTCATAGGCTTCTGGTTTATCTTAGAGTCTTCTCTACCTTGCAGAACTCATGACATCAGAGAGGCAGAGTCTCCCACTGCCTGAAGAAAGTTATTTGTGGCCAAAGGCTTGCAAAGACCTTTTTCCCAACTATTTAGCTGGTCTAATAAAAGGTATCACATCTGAACAAAGAACCTTGCCTACCTATGTCCTCAGACCAAAAGGGCTACAACCAACAGCCCTGCAACATGAGAAGAACAATGGGCTTCAATGTCATATCAATAACCTTACGAGCAGCTAATAAGCAACCAAGTGCCTCCAAAGCAAAATGATATAAAATACTGTGACCTCTATTTTCAAAAGTGCTGCTGTCATTTGTTCTAGGAGATAGATCTGTGGCTTTCGTTTTCTGCTCCTGGGGGAGGGGGAGGGGTTGTTTGCTGTGTTTTCTTTTTTATATATTTTTGTATTCAAGAAAATTATCCAGTTAGGGTATCAAATGAATCTTTTGAGACTATTGTAGTAAACAAGTTTTTAAAGGAATGATAAAATTATTGAACCATGTGAAATTCAACAATTACCATATTATGCTTTGGTTAAAATTTATTTTCTTAAGACTAAAATCAAGGGGCTGTATTTTCCTAAAGGAAATAATTTTTTACACAACTTAAAAGGCTAGTTGTTGAGATCATTTGTGGTCATTCTTGCCATTAAATACTAATTTAATAAAAAACAAATTTATACACAGATCCTTCTCTGTCTTGGCCACCTTTGGTAGCTGGGAGCAGTGTCCCTATTCACACTATTCTGCAAATGTGATTACATCTGCCTCTTTGCAGAGATGCAAATGAGTAGCAAGTGCTCTGTTTGGACACCACCAATATTTTTGAGTTACAGATGTCTTTGGCTTCGTACAAATGTACCATTGTAATGTATAGGCACACCCACACAAATTAAATATCTCAGGATTCAGAAATCTGGAATAAATTAATCTAGATTTAAAAAAAAAGTCATTTTAAAGTAATGTATAGTTGAGTGTCATGTGACCTGCAGACCAAATTCATTTGTGTGTGCAAACTGAAAAACAATCACAGCTCCCCAACATTATGACAGGGTCTGCTGCACCCATCAAGTGCCCTGACCTCTCCCACTGCAGTGGCAGGGATGGACCATAGCCAGACAGACCCCCTTGGGGTGAGGGGCAGGGACAGGGATTATTCCCTCTCCCTCTGCCATCTGGGAAAGGGGACAGCAGGTGGCTTATTCTGCTACAGGGAGCAAGTGTGGCGGCAACAGCAGGCAGACCTGGCTGCCATTGGGTGTAGAGGGAACACTAACCCTCCTCCCTGCTCCCCTCTACCTGAGGAGCCATGGTCCCCCACAGCTACACCAGTGAGTGACAGTGCCCAGCAGACCCAGCTCAGGTCTCTGCTAGTGGGACAGAACGTTGGGAATTAAAACCCTTTCAGGACAGGTACCTGCCCCTGCCTGTCTCTGCTCTCGCTGGGGAGCAGAAGGGCAGAACCATCCTGGCTGGGCTGAAGCAGAAAGCTCAGCCCAGAGAGCATGCTGGGATGCTGGGGAACTCTGGTTTAACTTAAACAGACATTGCATAAACCAGTTTGAGCCAAAACAGTTATGTCTGATTACTACATTTATCTCAAACCAGTTTTAGCCATTTTGAAACTGGTTTATGTGCACAGAATGTCTGTTCTCTTATAGGTTCAAACCAGGTTCTAATCACTTAAACCAGTTTAAGTGTAATGCCTGTCCCTAACCTAGTTGTCAGCATAATTTCCTTCCCCTACCTCCTACCCCAGACACTGAAAAAGTACCCCATACTTCTGGATAAACCACCTGAAACAGAATCAAACTCCTAAACAGTGCTTTTGGTACCATCATCTCTGTATAGTGTTTTAAAATTCTAATCAATACTTTTCTGATATTTCAAAGAAAAGTTGATTATAAATAATGTTTTTTCCAAATAGATTTTTATTTTTTTAAAGCTTAAAAAGTGGACAAAATCACAAATTTCAGTTGCTACCAAATATGTTTATTCTAATAGGAGAAGGCCAGACTTTGCAGTAAGTTTTATGATAAAACTACCACATTCATAAATGGATTAATAATTGTGTATAGAGAATGAATTATAGATGGCCAAACTGCCTCCTTGAAGCCAAACCAAGAGGTTTAGTTCTAGTACATGCATTCACTGCAAGCCAAGGAAAGGCTGGAAATAATATTTAGCTTCTGTCTTAATTTCTGAATTGAATCCAAGCTATTTGTTAAAAACCTGTCAGAAAAATGATACTGTGGTTTCACTGGCATTGCCATGAAGGTAGTTAACAGGTTAAAATCATATAAGAGCTGTCTTTGAGCCATGAAGCTTTAAACAAATGATAGACAGAAATCGTATTGCAAGAATCCAGTAAATGTTCTATGGTTTCTAAGTCCTAATGCTGAAGAATTACTCTTTTCTTCACAGAGAATTCCTTCTAGGTAATAAGCCCCAGCAAACAAGTGCATTTTGATTTTCCTGTATTTCCAAAAAATCACTTCCACCTGACTAGAATCCACTTGTTTTGCAGAAACATTCCTTTCTGTTTCAGAATTCTCAGTTCAGAATAATGTCAAGATAGCTTCACACAGGTGAAAACTAAAATTAAAAAATATGATATTTAATAACCAACACTCTCAAGAAAGAAGATTCCTAGACTTGTTTTGTATGACAATGACAACGAGAATGAGTTCTCTACACAAGAGTACATATAAACAGAAATAAAGCAGTGGCATGGAAGAAAGAAAGAATAAAAGTAAATTTTTAGTAACATGTCTTTAGCTCTAAAATTCACTTATCCAGTCTGACAGAAACTTCCAAAGACACACAACTTGCTCTGAGGATGCTGACTTGGGTTGGGTATTTTTCAGATATGCAAAAATATTATATTTACACCGCCCCCCATAACTGTAAATATGTTTTATTGCAAAAATAATAAACAATATATATTCCAATTAACATTTAAAAAATCATTGTTTAGGCAGCACTAGGCAGCTATAAAATAAATTATGAAAGTAACGTTTCAGCATTTACTTCTTGGAAATTATCTGGAATAACTAATCAGCTTATAAATTTAAAATACATTTTACTTCTCTTTTTTTAATAAAGATTCTTAGCTTAGAAAAGTTTAATGTTTAATTCAGTAATTAATTTTATGAGATCAAAAGTGTAGTTTACTGGAACTTAGTTCTTCCTCTTGCTACGTGTACTCACCAGGAGGTGAAAGGTAAAGCCAGTTCTGCTGCATTAGTAAACAGACAGTACTTCAAATTTAATTTAATTATCATTAAATAAACTCTTAACCTTAAAAGAGAACCTAGTAAAGTTGGAATAAGAACTAAAATTTATAAATCAAGGAAAGCAAATGAAGTGTACAAAGAATGGCAGGATTCTACATTCCCCCAACCTTTCTTTGGCAGAAAATTCAGTATTGGTTTAACTTTTAAGAGAAGCATTTTAATTGCAATTATTTTTTTTCCACCTTAAGACATGAAAATAAGTCTTTGTTATTAAAATATATACATTTTTAAATGGAAAAGAACAACAAAAAAAATCAAATATTTTCCTGTTGATAATACATGTCTCATGTGTATGTTTTAGCACACTTCATATTCCTTATGGAAATGTAATCATAATCATAGTATGGAAAGATTAATTCTTCCAATAGCAAGTCTACATATTGAAATTTCCTGTGCAGTGCAAAAAATGTATCAGATGCATCAAACTACAGTTTCTGGACCACTTCAGTGATCTAGGCATGTTTAACAGTAGCCATAATATGGATTGTGCACATTGTTCTGATCCACCTTAAAGAATAAAGATATGGACAGCAACTCCACCTTTGTAGAATTTAATACCAGTTTCCCTTTGTTTTCTCCCATTTAACATCTGTGTCAGACTATTAAGATGTTTGTGGTTAAGTGTAAACCTTAAGTGGGAGATATTTCTAAATCCCTCTCTCATCTCTGCATGATCTTGCTTGATGAGAAAACATATCCCCAACACAAGCATGGAATTGACAGAAATCATTGCCCTACACTCTATTCTAATTATCCTATTTATCCATCTTTCAACTGGGAACCATTCTTAGCCGTAATGAGCTTATCCAAGGCACCTAACTACAACCAATATAAAGTAGATGCATCTATTAATGCTCTTGCCACATATACATTATAACAGTAATATGCTCCATCTTGAGATCATCATGAAAGTCACACTAAAAGTACCATATTGACTCACCTATCAAACACACCTTTTCCCCTAAAAATTAGCTTTCCAATATTGAAATGCACCTCTTAAGTGGAGAATCTGATTTTCTGCCCAGAATAGAACATGCACTGTAAAATGACTGCCACCCTTTTGAACTTATCTTCGCTTGAGCAGCTTCATGGAGTACAGAGTAGACTCTAGCAGAGGTAAATTCAGTAGAGCCCTAGAGGTAACCCTGCACCCACTTTGATTCCTGTGCCACCAAAAGTTTAAAAACAATTGTTCAATAGCTGCAGTGGCCTTTCTATTCATGAACTGCTGAGGGAGTAAACTGACTCAGTGGCTCATTACCTGAGTCCTACTAATGTCTCTTGATTCCACAAGTCTCAATAACCCTCTCTCCTTTTTAATGGTTTTGATATTCCACTAATAAAGATATTTTTTTTCAGCCATTCCTGTTCTCTATTTTTTGATTTCACAGCTTTGCAGACTGTTTTTAGCTCTTTCCAAAATCCTAGAAATGACAGCATTATTGCCAGCTCTATACGTCCAAAACTCTGAATAATGTCCCTAACATCAGGTGATTGGCTTACAAATAGTAATAATTTTATATATACACACACACATACACACACACTTTTTTTTTTAACTGGGTCTTTAATTATGTTTTTCCTCCGGCATTATAGAGTTTTGGGTGTCCATATTTTTTAGCTTTTCTTCAAAACCCTGAAGCTAGAAACTCAGGGAATGTGGGGGCTTTTGCTATTGCTTTAATAGAAAAATCAATATTTTATTATAAACACATGATCCCAGAACCTGAGACTTAGGGAAGAGATAAATGTACACCTGTAGAAGTTTCAAAAGGGGAGGAGGAACTGCTCCTTGGGAGCATGCAGAAGTATTATACTGTAACTGTTACACGTGCATGATCCTATATGTGAGAGGAAAAGAGTGGGGCAAGAAGAAAGCCGCAAGAAACCAGAACAAGGGAGAGTCACCCCAAGTGCAGAGAAAATAAGGTCTGGAGCAAGGAGCACATCACTGCATTTCTGCATCATATGCTCCCTGTGGGTTGGTGGAGGGAGCACAGGGACAGATATTTCTGTCCCTAGAGAGAGACAGCCAGGGGAGGACCATGGCTGGTAGACTGAGGAGTCACTGGAGGCCTTCCCAGCCAGCAGCATCTTATAGCTAGGCATGGAATAAGCAAGTGGGCTCACTGGCCATAGTAGTCAGGACCACTGACAAACCCCTGGACTTATTGAGCCAGGGAAACAGTAAAGGACAGCTGAATGAAGACTAAAGTGGGAGAGCCACTGTGAATGAGTTTGTTAGTTTTTTGGGGCACTGCCTTTTTTGCTTTTCACTTTCTTTGTGTTGTGGATGGGGGAGGGGATTTTTCTCTCTTCTCACTATGACAGAGAAAGCAGCAGGAAAGACAGCTCCCCTCCTTGAAGGTGTCCACCAGTCCTGACTCTGCGGAGTCCAGGACAGGGCCCGGGCACCAAAGTAGGTGCATGTTTGTGACAGCATGCATGAGCCCTTGGCTTTCCCTGACCCCACCAAGCAAGGAAAGGAGACACTGCCAGGAATAAGGTAAGTGGGCAAGGTGGAGGAAAGGGCAATCAGGAGTCAACTCTGGTGTAGGGAATTGGGAAGGGGTTTTTTCCCCCTCCCCTTCCTATTTAGCAGTGCTGGCCAGGAGCCCCACTCTCAAGCTGTGTGAACAGGACAGGCAAACAGGCACGCTCTTCAGTGCACTGGAGTTTGTGAGGGAGTTCGCACAGAGGGCAGCACAGGGTGGGAGCCCGAGACTCCATGCATCAGGAGCCCCTGCTGTGGCGGAGGACTCCGGACAGAGACCTCAGGTAAGTGTATGAGGAGGGGGGCAGCGATAGGGGTGGTGAGATGGAGCACAGCCAGGGACCCAGCCTTGATGTCACCTCTGGCTCAGAGCTCCTGTGAGGCTAGCACCCAGATGAGGGCTTTGGAGAGGTTGGCAACACCCCAGCCTCCTCTCTGTGGCAGCTGCCTGGCAGGGGCTCTAAGGGAACCAGGAGTCCCCTCACCTGTCCCATATGTGCTAACTTGAGGCCCTGGAGGGACAGGTGAGGGAACTCCAGGTGGAAGTAAGCAGCCTGTGGGGGATCAGGGCAGTTGAGGAAGAGATTGACGGGTACTTCCATTCTTTGCAGGACCACACACCTGGAGGAAAGGTGTCACAGGAGGCAGTTGATGCAGAAGGATGGAAGACAGTCACCTCCAGATCTAGATATTGCAGAGCTAGACATCACACTACTGGAGTAACTTCCTCAGTGTAGGGGGGAGGAACGGAGGGAGCGGAGCCATCTGCCACCCAGATCCTACAATACAGAAGGAATGCTGCCTGCCCAGAGCTAGGATTCGGGACATCACAGAGAGGCATCCAGACCTACTCAGGCCCATGGACTACTACCCTATGGTCCTCATCCATGTTGGAACAAATGATGTGGCCCGAAGTAGTCCGGAACTACATGGCTGATTACGTGGCTCTAGGAGACAGGCTTAGAGGCTTGAGGGCACAAGTAATCTTCTCTTCATTCCTCCTAGTCAGCAGATGTGGCCAGCACCACGGCAACTGCATTGAAGAATTCAACTCACAGCTTTGAAGCTGGTAACACCACATGGGGTTTGGCTTTCTAAACCATGATCCATACTTCCAGGATAAGACCTTCCTGGGACATCTCTCTCCAAAAGGTAAGAGTCTGTTCTCTTACAGCTTGGTAGACCTCCTACGTAGAGCTTTAAACTAGCTTCATTGCAGGTTGGGGATACTGAGTTTAGGATGAGATTGGGGAAGACAAGCCACTAACTGCACACTGGAATTGATCAGGTAAGTACTAAGGGGCCCACTAAAAATCAGGATAAGGGAATACTAAGGGCACCTATCGGGGGGCTAAGGTGTCTCTACACTAATGCTAGAAGTATGGGAAACAAGCAGGAGGAATGCACACTTCTGCTTTCAGACAAAGATCTTAACTTGGTTGGGATAATGGAAATCTGGTGGGATCCTACACATGACTGGACAGTGGACATTGATGGCTTCAGGCTATATAGGCAGTACAGATTTGGGGTAAAAATGGGGCGGGCATTGCTCTATATGTTAGGGAACATTATGCATCATCTTTAATAAAGATGGGAACAGAAGAAGGGCAGATCGAAGTCCTATAGGTCAGATTACAAGGGGTAGAGGTGAAAGGGACTTGGTAGTGGGGGTCTACTACAGACCGCCACAGCAGAAGGAAGAGTTAGACCTAGAATTCTCAAAACAGCTCTCAAGGGCAGTATGCTCAAAAGACCTAGTTGTCATTGGTGATCTAAATTGCCCAGACACCTGCTGGGAGGAGTAGTCGACCAGGTCTGTCCATTCACATAGGTTCTTAACTTGCATACAGGACCTGCATCCAATACAGGAGGTATGCAGTCACACTAGGGGAGATGCCTTACTTGACTTGGTGCCGGCCACTGGGGAGGACTTGGTAGGGAATCTACAGGTGCAAGATAACATAAGAGATGACCTCCAGTTGATAGGATTCACTATCTGGCATAAGCTGAGAAAGACAACTAGTAGGGCAATAGTGCTGGACTTCCAGAAGGCCAACTTCAACAAGCTCAGGAGATTAGTTAGGGTGGGACTGAGGGGTAATTGCATCTGTGATTTGGGAGTCCAAGAAGGGTATGAGTTCCTCAAGGGACTGATCCTAAAGGTGCAGAGGGGCACCATCCCAGCACATACAAAGGAAGGCAAAAGAGCCAAAAAACTTTCTTAGCCAAGAAGGGAAATCCAGGAGAGCCTTCAGAGGAAAAAAAGAGGCCTATAGGCTGTGGAAGCAGGGGGCAGCCACCAAGGAGGATTATACCTGGTTAACTCGCACTTGCAGGGAAGCAGTGAGGAAGGCCAAAGCAGTTACAGAACTCAAGTTGGCAACAAAGATTAAGGATAAAAAGTCTTTCTTTAAGTATATAGGCAGCAGGAAGAAGGTATAGAGTAACATAGGGCTGCTACGGAATGGACTAGGGAAACTCGTAACTGATAGGATAGAAAAAACAGAGCTCTTAAACAATTTCTTTGCTTCTGTTTTCCTGGACACTGATAAAAATACACCTCCCAATGAGTCTTTAGTCTGGAGTGTGAGTAATAGCAATCCACCAACAGTTAGCACTGACCTAGTGAAGGGGCACTTGGAAGGGCTGGACGTATTTAAGTTGGTGGGCCCTGATGATCTTCACACAAGGGTACTAAAGAAGTTGGCTGATGTCATAGCAAAACCACTGATGCAACTGTTCGAATACTCGTGCCACTCGGGACAGGTCCCAGAGGTCTAGAAAAGGGCCAGCATGGTCCCAATTTTCAAGAAGGGGAGGAAGGAGGACCTGAGTAATTATTGGCCAATTAACCTCATCTCTATTCTCAGCAAGACGTTAGAAAAAAAATCACATTTGCAGGGGGCCAGCAAGTTATGGGGCAACTGGCATGGGTTTATAGTAGGCAGATCCTGCCTGACTAACCTGGTCTCTTTTTATGACCAGGTCACAAAGTGCTTAGATGCAGGAGTGAAAGTAGATATTATTTACCTGGATTTTAAAAAGGTGTTTGACACAGTGTCACACCCAGTTCTTATGAGCAAACTGATTAGCTGTGATGTGGATTTTTTTCACAGTAAAGTGGGTGAAAAGTTGGGTCACGCGATGCACCCAGAAAGTGGGTGGATGGGTCGTTTTCTCCCTGGAGAGATATGGGCAGTGGTGTCCCCCAAGGCTCTGTCCTTGGACCAGAGCTGTTTAATATCTTCATCAGTGATTTGGATGAAGCTGTTGAAAGCATCTTGTCCAAATTCAGAGATGACACTAAATTATAGGGTACAGTTAACACAATCCCTGCCTGGAGGGCAGGGAGTGAATTCAGGCACATTTGGACAGACTGGGGAAGTGGGAGGATCAGAATAGGATACAATTTAAAAAGGATAAATGCAAGGGGAAAAAGAATCTCCAAGACACCTATAGACAGGGAGGTACCATTCTGAGCACCACAACAGTGGAAAGAGATCTTGGAGTCCTGGTTGACACAAAAATGAACATGAGCCATCAGTGTGATGAAGTAATAAGCGAGGCTAACTGCACGCTTTCTTGCATCAGCAGGTGCATCACGAGCAGGTCTAGAGAAGTGATAATGCACCTCTATACAGCATTGGTGAGGCCACAGATAGAGTGCTGCATTCAGTTTTGGGCGCCGCACTTCAAGAGGGATGTGGATAACCTTGAGAGGGCCCAGAGGAGGGCTACTCATACGGTTGAGGGCCTGCAGGTTAGACCCTATGAAGAAAGAAAGAAAACATTCTTTTGGACTTCATTTGATTGCATTTAGAGTATATTTCTGGTCTGAATTCCTTACTCAATGATATACTATCATATACTACCTGTTTTGTGAGGCACAAGGAGGGTTGTTAATAGAGTTGTTTGTGTGTTTACAGAGATATTGACAATAAGTGATGATAAAGTTTTGCTAACTTTCCAACACTTGATCAACATTATCCTTCACCATACTCTGAAAAGTAACTGAGTTTCTGTAATAACATCAACAGAGATGATGCCATTAGACAGACTCAATTATTTTTCAGAACATATTGAGGGATAACATTGATTAAGCATTGGGCAATGAGCAAAATTTTATTATTGCCTTTTGTCAACACTTGTGTATGTGCATGTCTAGGTATAAGCATGAACGTTTGTGCACACACACACCCTTTTTCTCTTAACTCTTCTCTTCAATAGGAATATGGTTAAGCACCAGATGATCTGACTGTGATAAGGGACTGACCTTTATATGTTCTTTGTCTAATCTAACACCAGTGACAGGATTCAAATTCCATACAGAGAATTTGGTGAGATTAATAACTGCCTGCTTGGCATAAAACATACAAATGATAATCTTTTATGAAAAATCAAAGGTCTGATTCTGCTTCCATTTAGGATTGCAATTCCAAAAGGATATTGCAGTTGTGGAGATGCATCCAATCTAGATTTCTCAGCTACTGATAACAATGTAGCCACAAGCAGCATGAGCTAGCTACCCAACTAATTACCCTGGGGAGATTTTAAAGTACTCAGTAAACCTAATATTATATACTTTCTTGCATGGAGTGCACAACTTATTTCCAACCCCCCCCCAAAAAAAACACTATTGGAAATGAAAATGTGCAATGTATTTGAGAAATATGGTACAATCAATTTCTGCAGCTTACCAGGCAAAAGCAAAAGTCAAATCTAAATGCAATGACTGCTGCACTTTTTAATTTACCTTAAGCAGCTGCATGGAGGACAGGGTAGATTCTAGCCATGGCTGATCCAGTAGGGTACAGTAGTGTGGCACCTCTGCCCCTCTTTGATTCCTGTGCCACCCAAAGTTTAAAAACAACAACAACAAGTAGGCTCAGCTCTGTAGCTGCTGCTATTGGGTTACTTAATGAAAGGAAAGATCTTTTTTCCAGCTGCCTTTCAAAAACAAGGTGTGGGAGGCTGCCTATTAAATCCCCTGATGCCTAGGGCATTATACACGGCTCTGACCTATCATGTTCTATGCCTTGCAGATGACTTCTAACACAAGTTTTTAACTTCTGACCCAAATTTGTCCTTGCAGCATCTGAAGACTTACTGGAGTCTCCCTCTGACACAAAGCTCAGCCTCACAGTATCTGAGGACCTACTGGGGTCTTGGTCTCTGGCCCAACTATGGCCTCAGGCTTCCATAGACTTACCTTGGCCATTCTGCTCCCTCCCTGGGGCTTGAACTTATGCCTTCATACTAAGGCCTTCTACTTCTGCCCTCTTACAGGGTCTCCTGCTTAAGTTTTGCTCTTGTGAGGCCAGCTCTGTACAGCCTTTCAGGGTGCCCCTTCAACCCTTCAAGCCTGCTGCAGCAGACCCTACTGTATGCCTCTCACACACAGCCTTTTAGGCTGTCATTGTGCACCCTACTCTGTATAGGCCTCTGCACATACTTCTACCCCCTCCCTGGGGCCACTCTCCTGACCCCTCTCACTGGGGCCACCAGGGTCTTACACCCCTTGGGGTTTAGATGCCTCTCACTAGGTGTGCCTGGTCCCTGTGCCTGGCCTTACAACTGGGCTACCCACTGGGTTGTAGGGGATGAGGCTATAATTTGTCCCCTCCTCGCCTTTCACTAGGGAGGCAACTTGTGTGGCATTTTCTGGGGACCACCCTACCACAGTTGGACCCACCACACCATCCTACTGTAGCATAGGTGTAGTTTTCAGTCATGCCCCAGGACCAGAAACCTCCTGCCATCTCCATAGATCCTGCCTTTATCTCCAAGTATACTGATTGGCAGCAGCTCCAGCCAGGTGGTGTTTTCTCCATAGCTGCATCCAGCAAATTGCTGGCTCCCCTGCTCAGGCCGGTTCTTATTGCCAGCAGCTGCACCCTCTTCCCCAGTCAAGCAGTCTACTGCCAGCCATGCGACTCCTGATTGGGGAGTGCAGCCACCTGCAGGCTGTTCTGCTGCTAGCTCTAAGCCCCTAAAGTGGCAGGCACCAAAGGAGTTCTGCTAACAGCTAGAATAAATAATATTAGAATCAGGGCCTCAATACCTGTTGATTGAAGTATATAATGACTGAAAAACACTGTTTTATTCTTTCAAACACTGCATTTACCTAACAGTAACCTGTGATATCAAATGATAGCTCTTGCTTTTATTGAGGACTTTGTTATTTGTTATTTTCTAAAAATTCTTAAACAGATCAATCACACAAAATATCTTCATAACAGGCTTCAAGTCAATGTTTTTTTCTGTAATAAATAGCAGTGAGACATATTCACTAACTTACTAATTGTGTAACTCTTAGGAAATATTTTATATCTGAATCTGGGACTCAAAGAAAATCACATAAGGCATGTAAAATGCAAGGGCATTACATAAAGTTAACAGAGCCTACAACTATGTATACCCCTATGCACCAGATCATTTTACATCAGGCTTGAAGCTTATTACAAGCTGCAGAATTTTATTAATGCTTCCATTAATGGTGGTCTCTAAGGATGGTTCATTTGTTTTTCTACTTAGGTTTGTGAGACTAAATTTACACTAACATTTTACTCAATAAATTAGTATGATTTAGTTATTGATGAGACATAAACATGAAAAGCATTGTCAACTGAAAATGAAATATAATAACTGAGTAACAGGAAGGTATTCTCCAAGCTGCTTCTCAATTTAAGAAGTGTGCACCATAACTCAACTAATATAAATTAAATATCTTTATCATAAAGTGTATGAACTATTAATGCTCACTTACTAGACAAAATTAGAGGACATATATTTTTAAATAAACTCAGTCTTCATAAAAGCTGGTAGACTGACCGACCTAAAGAATGAAGACCTTTCTTTAACCAAAACAACACAGTCCATTATGAAGTGACAATATACTATTTTTCAAAGAAAATGTGGGACTATATAGGTGTTGTTTCCTTTTTCCTCCCCACCCTCCACCGGAAAAAGAATGAACACCACACCATTAAAACTGTAAAAATCATAATAATACTAGAAAGTTTTGATTAAGAACTAATTAGATAATATTTGGATTTTTTTTAACATTGAAGTCTTCATGATTCATCTCAGGTTTCAACACAGAGAAGCAAGGGTAAAAAGCATCTAGGAATTCTCCTTGCAAAGAGGAGAATGCCACTTACTTCTGTTCACCCAGAAAAGCAGATAAAATGGAATTATGCTAAAGGCGATGTATTGCATTCTGGTAATCCTGAAATAAATGTAGTTTCCCCTCTAGGAAATAATTTAAAATGGTATCCAGTCCTGAGAATCTACCCTTTTATATCTCAAAACCTCTAAAATGGTGATTCTTGACTGCTGTATCATGGAGATTCTTCAGGTTAGCTGTAACAGTGGATACATGGCAGGGAATGAGGGGTCAACTAATTCCTTCCCCTTCCCCACCAAATATTCTCAGTAAGAGGATGTTCTCAGAACAAGTTTTAATACAGAGAACTGGAAAGACATTTTAGCATGGTGCTGCATGCAAGATAACCTTTTTCATTCCTATTTCATTATTCAATAAATAGTAAAATAACCAGATTGCAGATGGCTGGATCATGGAAGTTCTTTGGTATTATTGCTGACTCAAAATATTAAAATTAAAATTTAAAATTAAAAAATATATAGTCTGTATGATGTGAATTCTAAATTCAGAGAAACCACAATAATATCTATCATTTCTTTCTTTCACAGACAAAATCAAGGCTGTTCAACTGGTGGTTGTAGGTCCCTGCAGTCACCTCTCCCACTGCTGGTCAATGGGGGAGGGTCTGGCAGCGGGCTGGATATAGGCTGTTTGGGTGTGCACTGTCTAGTCTGCTTTCTACTTTTACTTCTTTTTTTTGGCATTTCCCATGTATCTGTATCCATCTTTTTGTTATTTCTTGCTTTACACTTAAATTGCAAACTCTCTGGAGATGTCCTTATTCTATAGTCATATAACACATAGCATAGTGGACTTCTGATTGTATGGCAGTACACATAAATAAGAAAAGATGAAACAACAACTACTTAAGCAACATTTTGATATCATAGTTCAAAATACACAATGATGGCTTTTTAAAAATCTTTTAAAATACTTGCTTTATGATAGAAGAATATTACTATATTGTCTAGTGAGATAAATGCATATACCAGTTTCCCTCAATTTATGAGGTACATGCATTCCAGGAAAATGGCACATAAATCAAATTTGCATAAAGCAAACCCAGTTTACAACAGAACAGACAGGGATACGTTCCCACTGAGGTGAGGGAGGGAGGAAGTAGGCTGGGACTAGGGAACGGGTGAGGGGACGGGTGCAGCACAGCCCATTGGCTGCTCCCAAGGCTGCAGCAGGCAGCAAAGTGGCCAAAACTGTGAGTGGGCACAGGACAGGAGGGGCATGGTATGTGGAGGGAGGGACAGCTCTTGCTGCTATGCAGCCCCTGGAGGGATGTGGGATGGGAGGCTGTGCTAGCCTCTACCTTGCGGGGGGGATGGGGGGGGGACTGTGGGCCCCTGGATCTGCATGCAGGATGAGACCAGACTACCACTGTAGGCTGGGGCTGGCAGCACCATTAGGCTCTCTCCGGTGCTCTGCAGGCAGGTTGGAGGAAAGAGGCTAATGATTAGATTTTACTACCCTGGGGACATGCTGGGAACTCTACAAAAGCTCAGGAAAATGAGATTAATCTAAAAATGGCCAACCTGATCTAAGTTAGACTGCCTCCAAGTACGGTTAATTTAATCAGGTTGGCTATTTTTAGACTGATCTGTCATGAACTTCTGTTCAGTTCACACTTAGATCCACTTAGTGGATAGGTGTATGGTCTGTACCTGCACAAACTAAGCGTAATGTCTGCACTGGGCACATCCTTGGAATCAGATCTTGTTAGCCTGGGAGCAAAGTTATGGTCACTGTTAAGATCTTGGCAGGTGTCTGGACAGGGTGGGACACCTGCCAAGAGGGAGGAAGAGCCCTAGTAGTTTCTGAAACATGAGTGTGCACGAGAAGGTACCCATAACATCATAGGATCATCCTTTCTATATAAAATCAAAGCATGGCAGGAAAATTGAGGGGGGTACCCTGTGATCGAACCACCTCAGCACCATCCCATCTGGAGTATGACCTCACAATAATATACAAACTTAATTCAGACATACAAGTGATTTTATCTAGCACAATACATTAAAAAAAAACACTGAAGAAAAGGGGTTTGATTTCTAAGTGTGTGATCCATGATATAACATAATATATCAATTTACTTCTTCACTTAGATTAATAGAAATGGCATCTATTAGCATTTTTTTATTATAAATTTTGTCTGATTTACACCAGGATAAATAGCAACTCCCTCTCATAGCATTACCTGATGATGAAATGCTTGATATGAAGAAAAACTATGCTACATATTCAAATCTGAAAATATAGGCAAGACAGGGAAATGAGAGAGTATGATTCAGAGCATTTCCCAGAACAGTCTCTATTAGTCCAGCTACTGTGCAGCCAGAGCTGTAAATTAAAGTTTTTTCTTCTCTGATCTGGAGCAGACATCAAAGAAGGGTAGACATCAGTAAAACTACTTGCTATTTGTGAAATAGAATCTATGGATGGTTTCAAAGTTTTACTGTCATAAAAATTATCACAATGAAAAATGGTTTAGTTTCTTCAGTGGAACTACTCAGTGCATGTGCTTAAGTCACTCAGACTGAGGAATAAAATTGCAAATTCTTTTATAGTAGATATCTTATTTATCTAAACTCCAAATGACCCTGAATTTAAGATGACTATCCCCAGTTATAACAAATGTATACATTTTATATGTATGGAATCTAACTAGATTTATAAATCTGTTATAATTTTCCATGTATACAATCTAATTATTGAGGGCCATCTTAAATTCACTCCATCCGTTCCCCTCCCCCCTACCCCAGAAATCCCCCTGAGCCCTGATCTGCTCAGCTGCAGGTGCAGGCATAAAGATTTTAGGGGAAGGGTGTTTTGGGGGGCCTGAGGCTGCAGGGACAGAAACAGGAGGGAGGTAGGGGTCAGCAGCAGTTGTGGCTCTGGACCCAACCCCAGGTCAAAGCCGGAGCTGGAGACAGAGCTAGAGCCAGAGCTGGAGTAAACATGGTATAATTCCTATATTAAAAAATACCTGTAGTATGGCCAACAGCATAGAGAAAAGATAGAATTTTGATTGTAAGTAGGCCTGGCATATCCATTAAAATGTCTGATGAACAATACTGTAAGATAAATGTACAAATTCTATGTATTGCATATTATCATTTCATAGTGATAGGATCTTCAGGTATTAGAGACAGATTGTTACACATCATGCTAATCTTGCAACAATGGACTCATACTTAGAGTAACTAGTGGAACAATGTTTATTTCAGTACACCTAAATCTACGTTTATGAAAATGTATATATGATGTATAGCATATGGAGGTACAAATGGTTCTACAGCAGGCAATATAGACAAAAGAATACAAACAATGCAAAACTACTTCTCACCAAGTGAATGGCTAAAATACCTTCCCAGCCTTGTATGGCATGCAATACCATATTCAATCTGGGCAGCATTTTAAAACTCCACTGTAATAATGTGACTCTTCTTGATTTTCCAAGGATGGAATCCCACTATGCACTTCTGGGCTAGGGACAGAAGTTACACATAAACTGGTAAAAGTGATCAGAAACTAGTTTAAACCTGTAACAGAACAGAAATTCAGCACACATAAACTAGTTTCAAAATGGCCAAATGCAGATTAAGCTGGACCTGAATGAATGTAACCTTCACCGACGCCCGGGGTCGCAAGCGGGAGAAGTACGCTCCGCTGGCCGACACCCTGAGGAGCTGCGGATACAACGTGACGGTTGACGCGCTCATCGTGGGATTGCTCAGCGGCTGGGACCCCAGCAACGAGAGTGTCCTGCGCACCTGCCGCGTCTCCCGCCGCTACGCCAAACTCATGCGCTGCCTGATGATGTCTGACACCATCCGGTGGTCCCGCGACATCTACGTCGAGCACATCACGGGCCACCGCCAATACACGGACCCCAGGAGACCAGCCACCAGACTGGACCCAGAGGGGACTGCCTGAACCCGCCCCCCTCTGCACCAGACAGACCTTCACTTGAAGAGGATTCATCAACCATGGACGACGACGACGACGACCCTATGCCACCCGAAGAGGACCCCTGCGATAGACTGAGTATAAACTGAGACTCTTTACCATTCAGACTACTTCTTTTCCATTGCGGACCATAGTTACGGGTATGTGTGTTCTATCCTCTTTCTCTCTCAGCGTTGCGAGACCCCCCTCCCTCCCCCCTCCCCACACCCCTTCCCCCGGGCTTAGTTGGCTAACATTGTATCTTATGTAACCTAGGTGCATTCCTGACCTCACCCCCATCCCTTTATTGTTAGTCCCTCGCCCAGGCGCTCTGTATTTCCCTTATGGCTTTGTCATCTTTTCTGGGATTTTGCAAATCCTTACCATACTCAAACTTAACTGATTTAGAGTAAACCAGTCTATGGAATTTGTCCCAGACCCCTTCTGAACTCAAGTTATGTTTTAGTTCTTTAGGATCCCAGGATGCATTGGGGGCATCCCTATAGTGCCCCTGACAGGGAAGGTAGGCTATTCTTGGCTCTACTGTCTGTTCCAGCTGAGCTGGGGCCAGCCCCACTCCACAACAGTCACAGAGCTGGGGAAGCAATGTCTCTGATCTCTAGGCTAGTTCTTCCTGTACCTGTCAAACTTGTGGGACAGAGGGGCAGCAGCAGGGGAACAGATCCCCAAAGCCCAGGCCCTAAGATCTGGTCTGTAAGGGTTACCCCCCACCCTCCTCCCAGGAGATGCTGGTGTGAGTTATTGAACCACTGTTGGGAGGACAAAAGGAGTCCTCCCTTCAGAGGTGGGCCCCTGAGTTGGGCATCTGCCCATGCAATGGGGGCCCAGCTTCTGGGAGGGTTCCCCTGCCTGGTCAAGGATTCCCTGAAGTTCTGGTCTGCCCAGTTGTGGGGAGGTGATTTCCCCTCTCCATGTGGTTGGGCCAGTGTGAGCCACTGATGCTTAGGAGGAAGGGGTAGCAAAGCTCCCTCACCCTGGCCTCTATCCCCTGAGTGCAGTCTTCTCAGCTGGGGGTGGCCAGGGCTCAGGGAGGTTTCTCCTGACTCCACCCAACCAGGCCAGCTCCACAGAAAGAAGGATCAAGCCCTGCAATCTGGCACAAGCTCCCAGGGCTGTCCAGCATGCCTTGTTGGCTGTTGCTGCTGCCAGGCTCTGATGGAATGCAATGTGCTTGCCCAGGGGCTTCCAATGGCTGGCTAGGACTAGACCACTCCACAAAGGGCAGAATTGGGCCCTGCCTCCTGGCACAACCCACCCAGGCTATCTGGTGCATCCCACCAGAACACCACCAGCAGCAGACAGAAAGATGTGCCTGGCTACCCTGGGGAGTTTATGCCAGATAGCAGGGACTGATCTTGCCCTGCATGGAGCACTTCCATCCTCATCACCTAACACAAGGGATTGCTCAGCATGTTTTATGAGCTGCTGTTGGTTCCAGGCTCCAATTGGACACTGGGCAGCCTGGGATGCTTGTGCAGAGCAGTAGAGCTTCATCCTAACCTCCATGGAGCACTCCCATCCGCTCTACCTGCAGCTGGGCAGACCAGGGATCAGGGTGATTTCTGGTGTCGGGGGGGGACTCCTTTCCCTGTCTCCCCAGTGCGTCAGTGACTCACACAGCCTGTCCCCATGGAGAAGTTGGAATTGTGCTTGCCACCCTTCCTCTTGGGCAGACCAGGGCTGGGGGTATCCCAAGCTGGCCTGGGGAGAGGTGCGAGTCATCCTCCACAGCTGGCTCAGACAGACAGCAGTGGCAAGAGAGGGCTCTTCCCCCTCATTCATGGGGGACTGCAAAGGATTAGAGGCATGGTTTGGGAAGCTATTTAGGGATGACCTCCACTGGGCTGGGCTGGGCTGGGCAATAGCCAGCAGGCTGGGAAGTATGTTCTAGTGGTCTCCACCTCCTTGCCTGGGTCAGTGCAGGCCTTTGCCTTCCTTTTCCTTGAATTCCAAACAAATTGAAAATCTGTTCAATTCCTCATTGGTTCATTCTATGCATCTTAGAGAAATCTGTGAAGATTCAATCAATTCCACTTCTGGCTCTTTGACTGTCTCTAGTTAGCCTCGATGACTTTGAATCTTGTTTGTTTGTTTTGAAATATTTACTTTATAAACCAATTCACTAGAAGTCTATATGAATGTCCCAAAATTGTATTATATGACTATTTTTACACCCCAGGAGACCCCTGCCATGTATACAGCAGGCAGCACAACATAGTCTTTTGTTTACACATTTATTTTAATCTTTATGAAACTGGTTCTGGGTGGTTGCATACTATTCTCCAAAATCATTTTTGTCTGATGTCAAGTATAAGCGTAAATTGCAGTTTTTCTAATATGATTACATACAAAACAAAACTCCAATAAAGTGTAAAAATATATATCCATAAAACTACAAAATGCAATGAGGTATTAAGATTCCAAATGTTACAACATGTAACAAGTTTCCTTTCCTCAGGATTCAATACAGCTAGAACATGATAAAGAGGGTTAAAATGTAGATAAAGTTTCTGTAATAATAATAATATTCTTGATTGATTAGTGTTTTAGTGGAAATTTGTGTAACTATGATAATTAAGATTGCATTTTTTCCCTATCTAAGCCTTTTCTAGTTGCTTTTAACTTTTAGAACTTTAAAAAGATTGAGCTAGTATGTGCTTGTGGATTCGATCTGTTGTTGGAGATATTTTATTAGTTTTGTAATTATTTGATCAAAAGCAATACAGTCATTGGGAATTTTTGGGACGGGAATATTTTCTGGTAGAGTTTAAGGGATCAGAAGCTAGGCTGTTTTGTAATACTTAAGGCTGTGTATCTTGATCTGTCTTTCTGCAAACGTGAGGGTGGAATATGTAGGAAACCCCCATATTCTGTTGTCTAGCTGAATAATTACAGAGAAAGGGATTTCCTGACTAAGAAAATGAAGATGTTCCCTTTAACACACACGTATATATATGTGCACATTTATGCACGTGCACAAAACAGAAGTTTTGTTTCTGGCTGTTTTGCATAGTGCCTATGTAAGGAAGTAGGAGAATGCAGCAGCTAGGAATGATCAACATAAGAAGTCCCCAGCACTTCTCTTCCCAATCAATCTGATGGGAGATAAGTTGATTTGGGGGCAAAAAGAAATGATGGGCACTGCACTGATTTATGCTCACCATACTTTCAGCTCCTATCACAATCCAAAATCCAGTTCTTTGCCCTCTGAAAACAGAAATTGGGCCCAGAGATTTTACAAACTATCATTTAAGAGGGTCTGACTAGAAAGGAATTCTACTAACAAGATTTTTGCCTCTATGTCAGCACCTTATATAGTACATTTTGTATGTTATAAAAACTAAAAGAGCATTTTTAATTGCAAACTTTGCAATTAAGCTGATTTCACATTTAATTTTTGTCTCCATTGCCTTATGGTTACATCAGTCTCCAATGTACCAACATAGGTAACAATTCAGGAAAATACTTCATCACAACTTAATAGGAAGCATATACTTAAGACTCTCCCTGTTCAAAAAGGCTTTTCAGTTTACATTTAACTGTGATGGTATTCAAGTGCATGCTCAAGCCAAAGCTTACTTATTTTACTGAATTCATTCCTCTCAGGTCTATCTGGAAATGAGAGCTGAGACTTAGACAGGCTCTGCAATGGAAATAAAGGATGAAGTAGTTTAACTTTATTTGAAAAAGGAAAAAAAGAAAAGGAGAGATCAAAGTAAAGGGAAAGAAAAGACAGGTAAAAAAAGAGACAAAATGAAGAGTCTCAAATCTTAGTGTCAAAACCACCACTGAGATTAGCTTTTTTCAGTTGAGATGTCATTCTATACTGTCTCTTTCCATTTGGGTTTAACGGCAATAATGCCGCCAGTATTTGCCTTTATCACCTTGGCACCACAGCTATGGTGGCTTCAAAATCCGATAAAAATGATGGCCTACATTCACCAAAGCAGCCAGTGATTCTGGATACCCCTGAGCCGAATTTCTGTCTTGAAATGCCATTGACTTGATTCACAGAAGTACTGAACAGTGAAAACTACAAATGAAATCCACATACGCTATACGTGCTCAACAACTCCAGAAATAAAAACTTGGAAGTCTAACCTGGGACACCCAGAAATTTCTGTCTGCTTTTGAAAACATGGGTCCAAATTCACCCTTGTTGGCAAGCCAGGCATTGTTACTTATAAATAACTTTGACCTTAACCAAGAAGGCATTAAAGGGTTTGTTAAAAAAGAAAAGGAAGCTCATAATACCCATATTAGTAATAGTACTGGTGATTATGGTGGTGCTAGTAGTAATAGTAGTATATGATCATCATATACATCAAGTAATAGATTACAATAGGACCCTGGCACTTTATTTAGCATGTGTCAAGCATATACTGTAATTTATCAGATGTAAACAGTACTTCAGGGAGTACTAAAACAGTTAAATGCATGTAGCTCACTTGCTCTCTATTCTTCCTACATCTTATGACTCAAGTCTTATCTTTTTAGCCAGACAGATCATTAATTTTCCTAGGTGTTTTTTATCCACATGAAATGTCCTATTTCTATGGTATCAGGTATTTTATATCTGTGGTCTTGGCTATGTAAAATGAGGGAGATGGTCAAAGACATTAATATCATACTGATCTTATAATTCAATATAACATCTATATGTCTATAGGTGTTTTGAGCATAGTAAAAGGTAGTTTTATGGTTATTTTTACTGACAAATGTATCAAAATATACCCCCCTCCCTCCCCCAACCCTTCCAAAGATGAAGGCATTTTTGTTTCTGGGGCAGTCTTAGTACTCAAATACATAGTATATGGCTGTCTACTAAATTCAAATATTTCAAAATGTATGATGAATTGCTCCAATTTACAAGACAGCTCAATTTATCATACATTCAAGTTCATCATACCCTTACATTTTACTCTTAGATTGTCTGCAACTTCTAAGGTTATGCTCTTTTAAAAAAACAAGGTTAATAAAAAAAAAACAAAAATGCTCAAACACTCAGAAGAGCACCAGAATATTAGTGTCTAAGTATGATAGTGTCAGCTATCTAAAGGTAATTTTTTTTCTGAGAGTTGGCACTTTATCACGTCACATTAAAATTCCAGTGTTTTTTTTTCAGGCACAATGCAAGATGTTGGATCTATTTGAGTCCACAATATTTCAGAACAACCGTGAATAAATTAATCTATACAAGAGATTATTCTTTTTAGTTTTTTACATTCTTATAAGTAAGTTTTTGTTGCGTTTACCAAAGGAATGTCAATCAGTCTGGGAACTGTCAGTTCAAAAATGTTAGCATGCAGCTTAATTTCAGACTCACCTTTCATTTCATCCCTAGTGTAACTCCAGAATGATCTTTGTTAGCATCTCATTCTTAGTTTTTATTGAATCTTCTAAGCTTTAGAACAGGTCCAAGGGCAATTAAGGCTAGAAGTATTAAAAGTGTTATATTAAAGCCTGTAATGACAGGATGCACATATCTTGCTTAATGTTATTTTGTTCCTTCCATTTTTTTTTTATTTACAACTAGAACTATATCCTTTAATTTAGAACTATTTTAAAAGTGAACCAGGCTCAAATTTCTGCCCTGAATTTGAGCTAACTTTCCTTTCTGACCAACATTTTTAATCCCATTTATAACCTTAACAAATGAAGATATATTATGGTATTTCAACTCTGTTACAGAGTTTCAGATTTGTTACAATTAAAATTTAGAAAACTTTCTGTTTAAAGGTCAGCTAATCTAAGAGCTCTAAAATTTACATACTTCCTTAGATTGCCCTGGTATTTGATGTGCCTCCCTGAAATAGGTCCAAGATCTGAGGGAGTGTTTTTGGCCTCTTTGTGCATCTGAGCCATTTTCCCTGCTTTCCCATGTGAACAGGAATCTGGAGGTTAGATCACCAAATCAAGTAGACCAGCGGTGCTGGAATGTGTCACCTGTTGTCCTGCCAATCGATCTTGCAGGACTGCAGGTAGAGCATTCTCAGATGCGAGCTAGAAACTCCAGTGCAGTCCTGGGGCTTGGGCTGGGGCTTCCAGCCAGCTGATGGTGATCTTAATCCCAAGACTTCCTCAGAACAAGTTCAGCCTCATGCAGTCCTAGGATTGGGGCCAACAATTAGCTGAAGTTCATGACCCTCCTATATTCTTCTGCCAGTGATATCTGTACACAGCAAAAGAGGGCACTAGCCAGGAAAGAGATGTTTTTTATATTCTAATTGCACTTACGTTAATGCCTTAATAGGACAGGCTTTTTGAGGAAGGGAGTCTGGGGGTGGGGGAAGTGCGAGCAGTAAATCCAGGTTCTTGGGTGAGGACATAGATCATGTCTGATATTTCTCACTAGTCCTAAGAGTAGGGAATTAGGTGAAATTTAGACATTTGAATACAAAGTCAAGATTTTGAAAGCCTCCATCTAACTGGGAAGCTTAATGAACAAGACAGACACCTAGCAGGGAGGATATATCCTCCTGAGAGAATTTCAGTATTTTATATTAAGCAGTTGCTGGGTAAAATGCATAAACAGTTCTTGGAGGAGGCACCTTTCAGGGCACAAACATAATCCTTATTTCACTATAAAAAGCAAACAGGATCAGAAAAGGGTATTTAGAAATCACGCATCATCCTTCATCACACATCATCAGTGGCATAACAAAACATTTCTCTCTCTGTTAATGTAGCAGAAAGCCCCCTTTGTACATTCCCCTTCTGGAAATGGCTATAACCACCTGCATTCCCTTCTCCACCCCCTTTTTTATGCATTTCTTTTCCTTCTCAGTATTGGCACAAACCTAGCACACTCATTACACGGGTATAGCAAGACTCAGAGCAAGCTAGAAAGCTGAAGTGGCTTTCTGTAGGAAAAACCTAGATATTACATCTACATATAGATTAAGCTCAGTGTCACTAAAGAAAACACAAGAACTAAAATATCCACTACAAAGACTGTAAATATATCCTGTCCTAACCTAACTCACTACCTCACTACCTCATATTGCATTTTTATATATTTCTCACAGTGCATTTTCATATTTTATCTGTCTCGTATTTACCATGGCATTTTGTATTTTATACTTTTAAACTCTTAAAGAATGTACTTCCTGTAGAATGAAGTTACAGTCTGGGACATTGTTAAAACTACATTGAAATTGTGATCGTAAAGTGATAACATCCGTTGAGTGAATGCGAGTGAATGATGATCATTAGTAGACAATAGCCTAGCCAAAGGAACTCCATAACCTTGGAGATGCTTTGGCCACATCAAAGTGGGAGCCCAGTCTGGAAGTCAGGATCAGATCCCTGACATTCAAAGCAGATGGATTTGAAGCCAGATCTAACAGCTGCCTACTTGCACAGGCCTATTTCATATCATACACACTCTTTGCCTTTGATCTGTACTCATCAGGAGCTGTCTACTGCTGCCCCATAGTAAAATTTTACTCCACACAATTAATACATATGCAAAATTTTGTGACTTGTTCACTCTAATGCACATGATGTCATCATGTACAACACACTATCATCCTTTCACTACTATTTATTATGCCCATTGTCCAAACTCATCTCTCACTTAGATGCTGAAAATCTCAAATGAAAGTCCCGTGCCCCAGTGAAAATATAACCTGCACAATGCGAGATACACTGCCTCTAAAAGTACATGCACACAAGGATCATGTTATGGGTCCCTTAGAGGGCCCTTATACATTTCTCCATATCACAGTCACAGCTCTATCACATTATTCACTGATGATAACTCAGTGTAGGTTGTAGCCATGTTGGTCTAAGGACATAGGCAGACAAAATTCTTTGGATGAATCTGATATAATTTATTAGACCACCTTAAATAGTTGGAAAAAAAAATCTTAGCAAGCTTTTGAGTTTTTAAAGATATTAGATTCACCTAAAGAACCTTGTCTGCCTATCAACATTATTCCAAATTCTGCCTCTTACCACAACTATACCGAACATAGCAAATGTAGCTAGAGGTCTTGAAGATAATTTCTATTGACTATTGCCAGTTTCAGCAGGGCACAATTTAAGTTATCTTGGTATATAAAACTTCTCATTTCCTGGTTTTTTAGAGGTTTGAGCTTTATGGAACTCAGCACACATGAAGAATACAAACTTAATGCTGAATTAACAAAAGAGGCTTTCTCTTTTGTAACTGAATACAAGTTATAATATAAAGAAGTAGTGAAAAACCTTCCTCAAAAAAATGTTCTGCTTGTTTTCCCCATTCCCACCAAAACTTAAACAACTTCTAATCAGACATACACTTAGTCAAAATAAGAGAAAAAATACTAATGAAAATTGTTTATAGCTTCTTATTTAATTTTAAAAGATGCAACCAGTTCTAAGCTGCAGTACTTATAAAAACAATCTCACACTCCCTAGAGAAAATTTAAAGATGTATGTTACAACTTATTTTAAGTCTGATGACAGGGGGAAAAAACCCAAACAACACCCTTTTTTTGTGCTTTGCTAAGGATGAGGTAGGAGTTCAGCTTGAATCCAATAGTAGAGAAAAATTATTAAATTTACTCAATCCCTCACTTCAAGGACTATCATAACCTAAAGTATACCAGGCAATGATGAAGCATAATGATTACTAGGCTTGTACAAATAAGGAAGCATTCAATTCAGATTTGTCCATTTTGGAGGACAATGATTTGATTTGGACATTCATAAGTTTCACAGATGTTAGGGTCAAAAGGGAACTATTAGATCATCAAGGGTGACCCCCTGACCTGGGCAGGAATGAGTGCTGGGGTCAGATGACCTCAGCCAGGTGTCTGTACAATCTCCTTTTAAGCACCTCCAAGGAAGAGGACAGCAGCACCTCTCTTGGAAGCTTATTGCATATTTTGGCAACCCTCACTGTAAATAATTCTTTCCTGATGTCCAATCTAAATTTGCTTTCTTCCAGTCTGTGTCCATTATTTCGTTACCCCAACAGATGCCCTGGTAAACATTATATCCCCTATTTCTTGCTGCTGCCCTCCCACCCCCTCCAATGAGTTTGTAGACAGTCATGAGTTCACCTCTCAGCCTCATCTTGCAGATGCTGAAGAGGTTCAGGTGTCCCAATCAGTCCACACAGGTTTTTTTCTGTATGCCTTTACCCAGACGAGTGGTTCTTCTCTGAACCATCTCCAGGCCATCCACATCCCTCTCGAAGTACAGCACCCAAAACTGGATGCAGTACTCAAGCTGCAACCTAACCAATGCTGCACAGAGGGGAAGTATCATTTTCCTGGGCCTGTTTGTGATGCATGTACTTAAGCAAGAAAGGGTAGCTTTATTTATTACCTCATCACGCTGGTGACTAATGTTCATTTTGGAGTCAACTATGACTCCAAGATCCCTTTCTGCAGTTGTGCTACTTAGAGTGGTACCTCTCAGGATGTAGGAGTGTCAATGATTCTTCCTTCCCAGGTGCAACACATAACATTTAGCCTTGTTAAATTGCATCCTATTCTGTTTAGCCCATTTGCCCAGCCTCTCCAAATCAGCCTGGATTCATTCCCTGCCGCCTAGTTTGTGTACCTCCCCCATATAGTTTGATGTCATTAGCAAACTTGTACTGGGTGCTTTCTACTTCCTTTCATATAAAACACCTGGCCCAATAATTAAATCCAAGGGGTACACATGAAATAATAGGTGCTGATTCTCTTTCTTACCCTGAAATATATCTAGATGGAGAAAACATTATTTTAAAAATATATCATATATTGCTTATTACTTATTGTCTTCTTCAGTATTTTTTCCTGTGTTTCAGCCACGTGAAACTTACTGGCTTGCAGTAATTGTCCCAGACATGCAAGGAGCAAGGAATGCAAAATAAAAACAATGTTTCTGTTTTTTTCTAGTTATGCTTAACTGGATTAATTTCTCTGAGAATTACCCATTGATAACCTGTAACATTAGTGTAACCGGGGGGCCACAAAAGCAGCATTCTCTCCAGGTGCCAAATTTAGGAGGGGAGCCAGAACTGATCCCCATTCCTGTGGAGTTTGCGTCTTTACAGCATTCTCATGCCAGGAACTCTGAAAAAGTTCCTGAATGCTGCTGCTTAAAAAGCAACTTCTGGAGCAAAAAGAGGATAGGTGTTAGGGGCTGGAAAGGACCTCTTGAGATCATCAGGTCCAGGCCTCCTGTGCTTGGGCAGGAAAAACTGCTGGGGTCAGATGACCCCAGCAAGGTGGGCATTCAGTTTTTTGAAGATATCCAGAGTAGGTGATTGTACCACTTCCCGGGGGACTCTATTTCAGGCCCTGGAAACTCAAGTTGTAAAGAAGTTTTTCCTTATATCTAATCTAATGTGGTCTTTTAGCAATTTATGACTTAGTCCTAGTCTTCCCCTGGGGATCCTTGGTGAACAGATGTTCTCCCAGTCCCTCAAATGTGCCCTTTATATATTGATAGGCTGCTGCCAAGTCCCTTCTGAGTCTCCTCTTATCCAGGCTGAACAGATCCATTTCTCTCAGCCCTTTATCATATGGCCTGCTCTACATAGTTCAATGGAGGGCTATGCATATGATTAGAGTTATCTCAAGCTTCCCCACATCCTTTCTGAAGTGTAGTGCCCAGAACTGGATGCAGTACTCCAGCTATGGCCTCACCAAGGGCAAGTAAAATGGGAGGATGACATCCTTAGTGTTGTTTGAGGTGCATCGGTAGATGCATGCCAGTGTTTTGTTTGCCTTGTTGGCTACAGAATCACATTGGTAGCTCATGTTCATTGTATAGTCCATGAAGACCCCCAGATCTCTCTTGGTTGTAGTGCTGGTAAATATAGCACTGATGAGCCTGTAAGTAAACCTGTACACTAGCACCTTGTACACATAAGCATGTATACTAACAGCAGCAGCAGCTGAGCCAGGGGCTGTGAAGTCCCTGGCATAGGGTAACAACATGAGCATCTGCCCCCAACCCTGACACCACTCTCAGATTCCATGCCTCCTGCTAAGATGCTAAGAATCACATCCTCCCCCCCACACATACACATACTTCCACCATTGTCATAGGACTTGCCCTGAGTTGCAACTCTGATTTTTTACACTGCTGACTTGGACAGTTCAGGTCAGAATTCTGCCCTTGTTCATTTCTTCATGTTTGGCGAGGACAGCCATCAGATCTATACTCCTTCAAACCTAGTCTAAACCAAGAAGTACAATGTTCTTCCCATGGGATTTACAGACCTAGGAAAAGGGTGGTTTTCTCTTTACTATCAGATGATGAAAGTCCATTCCCCAGCTTCTTTAGGAAATATTCTCCCCTGAATCTATTTGCATCTCCAGTTTATCAGGAAAGCAAACCTCCAATGGGACAAGTATTTGCACTAGATATTTACCACCAGCAGGTAATTATAGCTCTGTGCTGAAAATAATAATGGATTGATATTCCTGGGTTCATGTTCTGAAGTGTGACTGAAAGATACAATTGTCCTGCTAAGGTTTTAGAACCTTTCAAAGAGCTGAAATGTGCTGTATATCTGAGCTAAGGATCTGACAATCATATTGAACAGTCTGGACTCACAAACTTAATATCTTGCCCAAATATCTTTCTTGTTTGCAGAAAAAATAAAAATTGCATTGCTTATGTAAATGATGAACACAAATGTCACAATTTACTCTAAACTTTTAACTCAAAACAGTGGGGGTAGGGGTAAGAATCTTTAACCTTTTATGTGGGATTCTCCTGTATGGTTATTTTAATCCTAGATAATTGTAGTCAGAAATCCATTAACTCTGTTCCACAAAATGATTGATAAACACATGTTACACACATAAAGTACATTGATATATATACAAAGACAAATCAAATAAAATTGATGTTACCAATCTAGTAGAACAAACTAGTTGACTCATAGCCTAATTATACGAATCAATGCCTCTATATCTTACAGATTTTGCATCCTGGCATTATTGTATGAACTCTCTCCCAAACTACAATCTATGAACTAATGTCGTGTAAACAGCAACAAATTTACACAAACACGCAGCAAGATAAGATATAACTTGCAACAGTCGTGTACATGTTCTCTTTCATAGACATGCATTTAGGAGTACAAACATCTAATTTACTAAGAGTACATCAATGATACGGCATAGATAAATATGGTATTTTAAATAAAGAAATTACAGCATTCCTTCATTTTAGAGCAACCTGCAATATCCAAGCAATAAAATTGCTTTTCCAATATTCACAAAATATTAGCATATTATATTTCATCAAATGTCCTGCTTTTATAAGATTTCATGCCAGTTAAAAGGTATAAAAAAATATCCATTCTAAACATAGTTCTAAGCAGCAAGGACAAAGTAGGGGAAGGCTTCTGTCTGTGAAATTACGTAATATTTTCCATGTTTTCTTCAAATCATTACAACATGATATTTCTCCCTTTCCTTGAGAAAGCATCAGTAAGACATTATTTTAGTCCACTAAAAAGCTGTAAAGATCAAAGAGCATTGCAAAGACTTTAAGAGTTCAGAAAAGGACAACTAAAAGTATTTAGGGATTTGTGAACTGAGTCAGAACACAAAATAACCTAGATGGTTTCTAACACAGTAAATAATAATACAAATAATTTTATTAGTACTACTAAACAGAAAATCAAATGGAAACCTTATTAATGTAAACTAAATCCTAAAGGAGCAGGATCAGATTAATAGGAAAAGACTAAGAAACAAGAGGTTATGTTGACATGTTTTGTAATGAAGTGTCATAGAGTCAATTAAGTATTTTTTGTTAGAATATATGTCTAAAAAATAGAACATTTTTTGGCAACAGAAGAAAGCCAAGTCCAACATTTCTGTGAATGGTTGTATACATTTCTAGATAAAATACTCAGGAAGAATAGACAGCGGCTCAATTTTTTGGATAGGAGAATGATAGAAAATAGTTGTTCTCAAATTTTGAAACCTTGAGACCATCCTCTCACTACTCTGCAAGTAGACCCTGTGATATGAGAAAAGGACTAGTCTCTAGTCTGAATGTATATATAAAGGGTATGTACTTGGTAGCCGTGTTGGTCCGAGACAAAAAGACATATAAAAATTAGAACTCTTGGTTCCAAAATGATACCTTTTATTAGACCAACTGGAAAATGGCAAGAAAATTGTCCTTTTCTGCAAGCTTTCAGGATCAAAGTCCCTTTTTCAGGCTCTGGGAAAAGTAACACTCTCATGGATCCAGAGGGACAGACTTCCATTTTCAGTTCCCTCTGTGCAAAAATAAAGTTTATTTCCTACCTATGGGGACTTTTTACCATTCTGTACTATCTACGCTTTTTCCAGAGCCTGACAAAGGGACTTTGATCCTGAAAAGTTGCAGAAAAGGACAATATTCCTTCCATTTTCCAGTTGGTCTAATAAAAGGTAGAATTTTGGAACCAAGAGTTCTAGTTTTTGTATATATGAAGGGCATAAATTGTACTAATATTTTTACAGTACAAATACTGCAGGATATATAATGCTTAAAATCTTTTAATGCATCATTTTTTGTCCATTGTATTATTTGAAAATGCGTATAACTAATTTTACTTAAAACCAAGTGCATCCTTATTTACCTGTATGTCAAAAGCAGGACGTAGCACTCATGTTTTTCTCATAATATAGCACATTTTGTTGTTATGTTACCAAGTAAAATGTCTTCACAAAATTTTATGAAACAGAAATGGATTGGGTGAGAATCCGATTATCTTCACAAAGGCTGAACTCTTTTTTTTCCCAATAAAATTCTTGACTTTGGATATTTTACTGTCATCACAATCATTTTTAAGGACTTGACTGAATTACCCTAGTACTTTTATTACCTTTCACAGGAATTTAGTCCCTAATCCATCTTCATATTCTTGAATGCTGTGAACAATTTGAGCCAATTTCTCCATAACACGCACAAATCTTGCACAAATATAAACAAATATTTACAACATATAGAGTGCTTTACTATGAATTTAATATTGCACTCTTTAGCAAATGATTCTTCTTTTCTGTCACTGTTCCAGGTACTGTTGCAGACCACTAGGAACAATGTTACCTTGTCACTTGGCATGCCTGCATTTCATTAGCTTTAACATCACTCCATAGTTATATCTCTAATAGTTGTCACAATAAGGAATAAAAAAAAATCAATATTCACACAGATCTAATTATCAGAGGCTATTAGAGTGTAGCTGGTCACTAGCGTGCCTGCTACTAGAAGTGCAGGGAAGACTCTTCAGGTGCCGGGTGCTGAGGCAACCAAAGGGGAGCTAATGGCTTACACTTGCGTAGCCAGCTGAAGAAAAGGGGCAGGGCCTAGCTCCTATATAAAGCACAGGCAGGAGGCCAGAGGGGGTCCTGACCAGCAGCTAAGGAGGAAGGAGCTCCCTGCCAGAAGTGAGGAAAACCTGAATGCCAGAGCAGCATTAGCCACTGCGGTAGGGGAGAAAACCCAGTAGGCCTGAACATTGTTATAGCCAGGCGACTTATGTTTATGAAGTTGCTTTTTAAGCAGGATGTATGACTAAATACAAGTAAAATCCTCCATTTTAGCCTTTGTTTTGGTGTACTAAACAAACCAAGTCCTTTTAGTCTTCCTTCTGATATCAACTTTCCATCCCCTAACCATCCTTACACTTTTCCATCCCTGTTCCATTTCATTTTTTTTCTTACATATGGGTGACCTGAACTGCACACAGAACATCATGGGATTCTTTACAAGTGCCTTATGCAATAGCATTAATAATTGCCTATCTCTGGAAAACATACCTTCTCTGTCATGTCCAATTGATGACCTAACACTTTGTAGGAGGAATGCCTGTTATTAATCCCCAGAGTCCTGGCTTTGCACTTTGAGAAAGTCAGGAAAAAAAAAATCTTGGGTTAATGCTGGAAACTTCCTTGCAGCTCCCACAGTTAGGATGTAAATATGGTGAGAGATTTCTTAGAAATAATCAATATGATAAATACTATTGGGATTTGTACCAGCATGACAGAAATTAACTAATTAGACAGACTGCTGAACAAATGCTACTGTTAATAGTAAAACCAAGTTTTCATCCTCGATACGATAGCTGACATTTTTTTAACAAACGGTAAACCAACAAAAAGTGATGTTATTTTAGAGTTTCTTTTGTAAGCAGTCTTTCTCAACCTCAAAATTTCTCACCCTGGTTTGGATTTTATTTGTGTAAAGACTGCCAACTGCTTAGGAAAAACTGTTTGGAGAGTATGTACACACAGAGAAATGTACCAATCAATATTAAACAATCATAGTTTCCTCTCACTCCATTTTACAAGAAAATAACTTTTAAAGATTGATTTCTTGGTCCTTCATTTGAAGGAGAGGTATGAAAATTATTCAAAACTGGCAATCAACAATTCCTTATGGCTAGGTATAGATGTTACACTTAACATCTCTTAAGCACGCAAAAAGCTTTCAAACTGTACCACAACAGATGTTCATGGCACTTTAAAATTAACCCTTGATGGATGTGGTGTTAGATGGAATTGCTTTAGGTTAGAGAACTTTTTCTGCACCATTTCCATCCCCCTTCAATGTAGGTTGCATTCTGCTGCCATCCTAGGGGCCCCACGCCCATGGCTTCATAGCCTTATCCAGTACTTGTCTGCTCTGGGTGAGCACCGGCCCAGGCCCACCCCCAGGCTGTCATAGACAAGAGACATACAGCTCTGTCTCGTTCCTGTGCACCCAAACAGGAGGCTGAGAGCGAGCCTCTGCCATGCAGATCCCTCCACCAGCTTGCAGGCTCAGGTCTTGGTGGGAGCTAGGCTGGGTCTGCATGGCAGAGAGGCTGAGTTCCACTCCCCAACCCACCCCCGGCCCTAGTTCCCAGCATGTCAAAAAGCCAGGCTGGACAGCCCTGTGCTGCAGCTTCTGGTTCGTGTTGACAGGAGCCTTGGTGGGGGGAGGGTGGGAGAGAAGGGACCACCCGCCACAAGGGCCCCACCAAAGCTTGCTGGATGGGGTCTCAGGGATGGCAGGTCTGTGCCCTATCCTCTTGACAGCTGCAGCCAGAAGCTGCAGCATGAGGCTGCCCAGCCCAGCTTTTTGCCACATCTGGGACCTGGGATTGTAGCAAAATCCCCAGGTTTTGTTTTTTTTTCCTTAATCCATTCCCTCCTCTTCCCCAACCATTTCTGACTTTGTTTGCCCTCTCTATCCCTTATAAGTGATTTCAAGTAGTACTAGGTAAGCTAAGTTCTTGTATGCTATTATTGTAATAAGCCCCCTTTTATATTGTAAATAGTGTTCTGTTATGTTTGTGTTTATTTTTCCTGTTTTATATTGTATTATATTTTATTCCTATCATTTTTACACTGATTTTTATTGTTTCATAATAATATTGTATGGTTCAGGCCTGTTTCCTTAATGTCAAATTTCCATTTTGTGTGTCAAATCTTCAAATTGTGTCCTCTACCTGGGTGTAACCTATGTTGTAACTGTGACTCATATCTAACCAGTCTCATGTAAATTGGTTCTTGAATGAATGTGCATGAATGACGGTCCTTGAGATACAATGGTACCTAGTTTCTTTCTATTTCCAAGTAACAAAGTCCCTGGATGAGGGTGTTGGGTGGATCTTGTCTTCCTAGACATTAAGAAGGCCTTTGACATGGTTTTCCACCACATTCTCTTAAAAAAATGGTGACTGCGGCATTGATGCCTACAGTCAAATGGGTGGCAAATTGGCTAGATGGTTGCACCCAGAGAGTGAGGGTGGATGGGTCATTTTTGACATAGAGACATGTGGGCAGTGGAGCTCCCCAGGGCTCGGTCCTGGAATCTGTACTGTTCAACTTTATCAGCGATCTGAATATGGGTGTGGAAAACATGCTGTTCAAATTCGCTGATGACACCAAGTTGTGGGGCAAGGTGGGCATGTTGGAGGGGGGGACAGAATCCAACTACATCTAGAAAAATTACAGAGGTGGGTGGATGAGAATAGGATACAAGTCAATGCAGACAATTGCAAGGTACTGCATTTAGGGAAAAGGAACCAGCAACATGCCTATAGGCTAGGGAACACCCTTCTTGTCAGCACGGTGGCAGAAAGGGATCTTGGAATCATTGTTGACTCCAGGATGGACATGAGCCGCCAATGTGAGGAAGCAGTCAGTAAGGCTAACTGCACCTTTTCGTACATCTACAGATGCATCCCAAGTAGGTCCAGGGAGGTGATCTTTCCTCTCTATGTGGCATTGGTCAGGCCACAACTGGAGTACTGTGTCCAGTTCTGAGTGTCACACTTTAAGAGGGATGTAGCTAATCTTGAGAGGGTCCAGAGGAAGGCCACTTGCATGGTCCAGGAGCAGCAGGGCCTATGAAGAGAGGCTAAGGGGCCTGAATCTATTCAGTCTCCACAAGGGAAGACTGAGAGGGGATCTGGTGGCTGTTTACAAACTCACTGGGGGGGGAACAGTGAGAACTGGGGGAGGCTCTGTTCCCCTGGGCACCACCTGGGGTTACTAGAAATAACAGCCACATACTGTTAGAAAGAAGGTTCAGGATGGACATCAGGAGACATTACTTTACTGTTAGGGCTGCCAGGCTCTGGAATGGGCTCCCAAGTAAGCACCTGTTAATGCAATTAATGGCATGATAAAACAAGGAATAAGCCACAAAGGTATTGCACAAAAATGCAAAAATGTATAATAATTTTGCAGTGGGTTTCTATCATGCCACTAATTACAGGCGTGTTCAGGTTGGGGTTCCCATCCATGGGAGGTACTCCCAATAAATGTAATATGTATCAAAACATAACTTGATTTTCCAAAGTGCTCAGTCCCATCAAACTTGTTGTGACTGGGGCTACATCTTCTGGCTTACCACCTGATCTGAAAGACTTTTAAAAATTCAGCCAAATACTAATTGAGAGAGGATGGGACTTTTATTTGTGTAACTAATTTGCAAACAATTAAATTAATTTACACTAATGAACTCACCAAATATCTATTTTGTAATTTTTTTTTTTTTAGCAATTTCAGGTATCTAGAGTTGCTGGGACATAATGAAGTTGCCTAAATATATTTCCTTTTAAGACTTCATTTGAAGGCTATACATAAATAATTATGTATTTATTTACTTGTGCCTAGAATACCTTTTAGCAAGGTGCAGAATTAATCATGCAATGCTTAGACAGGAATATGCCTTCAATATCTTTGCATGCTATTCAAAAATGACTTATTAAATAAATAACAATCATATTTTGTGTAGCTAGCCTCACAAGGTCAGACAACAAGGTTTCATTCTGATATTATGCATAATATATATCATGATTTTTTTACTATAGTTCCTGATTATATTCTACTACACAGGATAATTGCAAGTTTAAATGTATTCTTTCCATATGTGATATTTGAATTGTAATTTAGTACATTTTATTTCTACAGTCTAAACTACTACTATTTTAGATGTGTTTTTAATTTCATAGTAACAAGCATATTATAGGAGACAACAGGTTTTATAGAACCATAGGAAAACATGATTTGTATTATTTATACAAGTCATTTCCCAGTTGTTTCCCTTTAGTGCACAATGCAGAGAAGCTTTGCCCAAACTTTATGTTAGAATGTATATAAAGCATAGAAACTATTTTTTTTGTCTTCACTTATTTAATTTGTGCACAAGTATATACATACAGTTAACATAATGGAATGGCATCCTACTTAGTGTAAATAGAAAAGTAATATAACCATCTATTTTTCATTTATCATGAAAAAGTAGAAAAGCATGCATCTATATCATCTAAAATAAGAAAATAAACCATCCAGGTGGCATATGCTAGAATAAGTACAAAATAAAATAATTAGTTAGACCTTGACAGTATTTTTCTAGTATAGAATAAACTTTCATTGTAAGTTCATCAACCCCTATTGGCAATGCGTAGGGGGTGCACATGGGTGCACACACACTTTCTGAGGTTGGCCACCGCTGCCGGTGGTGTCTGAAGGCAGTCATTGCTTGCCACCTCCCCCACTCACCACTTCACCACTCTGCACTTGCCACCCCCTCCCCCTCACCACCAATACCTGCAGGCAGTTCCCGCTTGGTCTGCCCTTGCCACTGACATCACCACAGCTGCCTGCGGGAGCTCTCCACTCATGGCCAGCATGTGTGGATAGTCGCAGTGTCCCACAAGCCTCAGGAGGCATGAGGTATTCACAATCAACTCTACAGAAACAAGACCTCCAATTTAAATATGCACTATTAATGTAGATGAGATAACCTAGCAAGAATAATGATAAAATCATGACAGCCTTGCTTAAAATTTTACATCACTAAAAAACTAGGGCGGGGCAGGGAGGAGAGGGATAAGCATAATATATTTGGTTACATTATTTTTCCAGGAAGCCAAGCCACAGGTTAATTTTTTTTCCAAGTTGTCTAAAGTTCTGCCTAAGTGTTGCTTTTCATGCTGGTGGGTATCCATATAAATTGCACTGGTAATTTTAGAGCACTTTTGAAACTGGGCATTGAATTAACACTTAATGATAGAGCTCCTATTTTTTTTTTTGTTAAAGTGACAAAACAAGTGAACATTATCTCGCAGCATCAATCAAAGAAACCATCAGCATCAAAAGTGCTTTTCCAACTTCAAAATGTTAAAGTTTTAGCAGAGCAATTTTGTCTCTTGTCAAATGAAAACTAATCCACAAAATACTATGTGGGGAATCTGAAACTAAGGGTAAATCTAATTAGACTGAGGTGGCAAGTTACTGGAGGCAATAATTTGCAGAAATAGATATGAATTTCTGAAAGATTAATTGGTGTGTTACAAAACAGCACCTTTAGGAATGTATAGTCAGAAAAATTGTAAAAGTTTTTAAAATCATTTTAATTGTATCAATTTCTTTTTGCTACAAGTTGTACTAATACAGCTAAAACTGAAAGAAGATAAAGGGAGTGGTATTACTAATTTTTTCAGTGCATATTATTTGTGCATTTCTGATTCACTGTTTCTGCACATAATCAGTATTCCATGTTTATACAAGTGCTTCAAGCAACAGCACAGAAGAGAAAAAACAATTAGGCTTGAGAAAAATATGATTATAACACTCAAAAAGGGGTAAGGGACTCAGAAGCAGGGGTACTTTTCTAAGCTACTCACTCTCAACTTTCTGAAAGTGATGGGAAATCAAATTCATGCACCACATCCACCATATGCGGGCACATGCAGTTTGTGGTACTACAAACTGAATGCACTGCTTGTTAAACTGTGTGAGACGCTGCTAAATTGCAGCGTGGGGGCAAAATTTGCCATTGGGATTTCCTGATAGAAAAAGAAAACCTGAAAAAAAGCAGCAGAAAGCACGCAAAAATGGCATACATTAGGACAAGGGCAAAGACAATAGTATGCCTCAGGACAAACATAGTGAAGCCTCCATCCTGAGGCACGTAAATACAAGGGAGCAAGCAGCCCAGGGTTGCTGCTCCACAGGCCAGATACAGCATGCCTCAAGACAGGGGAGCAGGCAGCCGGGTGGAGCCTAGGAAGACCATCCTGCAAGCCCCTGTGTGGCTGGGTGAGCACAGCAGGGGAGGGGGAGGCAGGGCCAGGGGAAGAGTGCTGGAGACTGGTTTGGTTTTTATCCTGTGAGTAAGAAGGCACCGTGGAGGAGCAGGCTCAGGTGCTGGAGGGAACCTTGGGCAGCGAGAGGGAGAGGGGCAGGGACTGCTCCAGACACCAGAAGCCCCAGGGTGGGCAAGGCCCAGAGAGGGGCTGCATTTGCTGGGTGCTGGGTGGTTGTGCTGGGCAGGGGAAGCTGTTACAACCTGAAGCCCAGACACTGCTCCCTGCTGAGCCAGGGCATGGGGGTCTGGGCAGGAGGCTGCTCTCTTGCAGGGACCGCAGGGGAGGAGCCACTGCCTGCTGCACTGAGACCCCTGTAGCTTTTGCAAGGCACATTAGTGCCAGGGACTGCCCACAGATCCTGTGCCAGGGACATAGATGCAGTCCCGCTCCCTAGAGATGTCTAGACAGGGGCTGTGCACACAGGGCCTCAGGACACAGTGTACAAGTTATAGATTGTGTAAATAAGTCCTTGATGGTTTATTGGTTGGATTATCAATATATTTATTTATTGGTTCCTTATTTATCATGGGTAATTTGTATACCTTCCCCTAGTGTAATGTGTATCCTAGAAGCATTATCCTGTAAGCCACCATCACCAGGTCATGCAGTGTAACATTTGTTCTATTGCATTGGTTATATATTACCTTATAAATAATTAAAGCCTTTAAATAGTTTTATAATGGTTTGCAAGGTTGTTTGATTGTAAGGAAAGGCTTTCCACTTGGGGACTCTGCAGCAGCTACCCAGGGAGCTGCGCAGGGCCACTGGCTACCAGGTACCCCCAGATCCCACTATACAGGTGCCAGTAGTGTAATTCCCAGGTTTACATGCTCTATAGTGCAGCCAAAATCGTATATCTATATATTATCCTCACTGTTGTGGGTTGTTTTTTTTTTTTATTTCGTCCACAAACTGGAATCCATGACTTAATAGAAGTCAGAGTGTGGCGGAATGCCATCTCTGTCTCTCCCAAAAACTCTGCTCTGTGAGAGTTTGGTTACCATGGTCACTGCAGAGGGCAGACATCCCATGGGCTCTAGATAACCCCGAGTTGTAACCTGAGCTGGATACATTCCTGAGAGAGGGGGGGAAACCTGCTTCCTCTGCCTATGTGACTGGTATCACATACCTGGGTGAGAGGCTTAAGCTCCCTATTGTTCTAAGCAATACCATCCTGACTGGGAGGGGGCTAGAGACCCTGCCAGCCTACCTAGCAACCAGTGATGCATGTCAAATTGGTTGGCTGGCAGCCAAGAGTTTCTGGCCTTCATTGGATCAGGTAAATGAGATCATAAGTTCTATGTAAGTTAAGAATTGCCCAGGAGGAGGAGTGGTAGCCATGATGAAAACTCAGAAGCTGGACCATCTGAAACTTGCTCTTTCTCTTGAAACTCATGATCAATGAACTGCCTGCCTCCAGAAGGAATCTCCACCTGCCCCTGGATAATACTTTTGAGTAAGCTACCTGAGATGTAGCTAGATATATAACCCGCAGTAACTCAGATGCATGATCAAAAGCCACCCAGCCACCCTGTTTGCTTTATGGGATTTCTCTGATATTGCTCTACCCTGTACCCTATTCCAAACCTACTCCTTGTAACCAATAAAGTTATCCTCAGTACCTAGCATGGAAGACTTATTGGGAGAGGGGCTAGATTAGGGGCAAGCAATTATTTCAGGCAGAGCTGCTTACTGAGTTGTGGCAAGCCATCAAGGGCTGCATGCCAGGCAGCCAGGGGCAAATAAAAAATTTAGAAAATTAGTATTTAGGGGCCCCACAGGCTGGATGAAATGGCCTGGTGGGCTGCACTTGGCTGTGGGCTGCATTTTGCCCACCCCTGGACTAGATTATGCCTTGGGGTTCCCTTGGTTAAACTGACTAAGGGAGACCACTATTTGTGCTTCAGACTGAGGGAAGCACCCCAAGTTCTTTCAGTGGGTCAAGTACCTCAGGGGCTAATAGGACAGAGGACACAGGTCCAAGATCCTGCCCAAACTCTGGATGGTGGCAGCATTACCCCCTGGTGGTGTTCCTCAGCCAGATGCAAGGCACCCCCAGGAAGGCAGTCCGAACCTGGAAGATGGTCAGGCACAATGAGGTAGGTGGCTCAGTGCAGGAGCACCCCCTACTGCCACCGGCATGCCATGCAGAGTAGAAATGAAGACACAGAAACAAAGATGACTACTACTAATGCATATACTACTAATATGGAGTGTGTATCTTGGATCCCTTAAAAAGCTGTATTACTAAATTAAGCTAGTAGAAATATGCTTCCATTTTGCTGTATCATCATATACCTTCAAAAGCATGCAAGTTTCTGTTCTCCATTAATTTTAATAAGAGGCTATTTTTTAAACCTTAATGATAACTACACTGTAATGTCAGCATTAGCTATTGACCTACTGATCATTTTAGCTAGAGGAATAGGAAAGAGTGTGTACATTTTATAAGAGTGTGCAAGGTTATGACAGTAGAGGTAAACCTGAAACTGCTGCAAAGTGGGAAGATGCAAAGGGGGAGGGGGATGAATAGAAAAAAATGGCATTCCTAAGGGCTGAAAAATTTAACAGAACTGTCCCAAATATTAAGAAAGCATTGTTAAAAATAACTATTGATTGAAGAAGCATCATTTTCATCATGTGGATGACTTTTTTATTTGCATTATGGTTGTTAATCTTTATAGGGCATTTATACACATACTTTTTGGTCCTGCAATGTGCTGGAGATCCACTGCTTCAAAGCAGACTTGATTAATTGAGTCTTCTCTGAATGCGAGCTGACGTGCATTGTGCTGCATTGCGTGCAGCTATATAAATGGCAAAATACACATCAGCATGCAGAAAATAGTGGTGATGAACTTTTAAACTAAAGCACCTTCTGTGTGTTTTAAAGTGTGTCAGCACCATTTTCACAGCACTGATGCACAGTTCACCACTTACACAACTGTAAGTATTTCAGCACCGGGTACTTTTCAAAACACCCAGTGCTGCAGGGGGTAATAAAAATACCCTGAATGTTTACAAATTCTCTCTCCGCTTGCCTGAGGACTACATATTCCACTAAAACCAGTAGGATATCATTTGAACTTTATGTAATAACTGACACTTTTAGGGTATATTAGGTGCATCTTACTTGGGTTTTAATTCTCTCATGCCTTAATGAGGCACCTCCGAGTTGAAATTCAGTCTTTAGAAAAACAGCAAAGTTAGAAATGCTCCTACAACCAACACTCATCACTGCATTCAACTTACAATTTGTAATTTCATCATCATGTATTTGTATTTAAAAAAAAAAAAAGGCTTTATTTCTCTGGCGCTGTATGAATGACCCATAAATAGTAAGAAAAAATCCTTTTCTGCAGTGGAATGGCCTAGACCTAGCCCTGCACCAGTACATCACCACTAATGTGAATATAGCTCTACAAATTCAATTGCAGATTTGGGATATAATGATTACACAGGGGGAAAAAGTAACACTGTATACACATAGAGTATGTACAGACATTAGGGAAGGTTAGGGGGAGGTTAGGATTGAGTTAAAAATGGCCACCCAATTTAAGGTAAGTTGGGATGGAGGTGGTAGTGGGAAGGTCTGGAGGGGTAAGAAGACTCTGGGGGCATGGATCAGGAAGAACACAGGGAGTCCATGGGGGAGTTGGTGGGGCCTGGGAAGATATGGCAGGATCAAGGGGACTAGCAGGGTCCATAGGGGGGCAGTGTTGGGAGGTTCCCTTCCACACACTCCAAGACCAGGGGTCTTTTTAGCCCCCTGACCCTCCCTACCCATAGATGAACAACATAGCCCCCTGTGACATGGGCAAACTCAAGGTCAGATCACAAGTTGGCCTGCCCACCTGCCTAGAGCAGTCTGCCCTGACTTGCCTCCCATGACTTGAATGTTACCATGATACAAAGTGGGAGCCTGCCCTTACATCATCCCAATGCCAGGGGACACCATCCATGGTGCCAAACCTTCCCTACACCACGGCCCATGCCTCACAGATGGCCTCCTGATTTATATTTGCTCCCCAGTCTGAGGCTTGACCAAATTCAATCCTTTGCTGGTCTTTTGCTTGCACACTCATTCATGCTGTCCCCCTCTCACAGGGACCATATATACTCTGCTCCTCTCTCACAGAGTCCTCTTGCATATAGCTTACCACTAGGCCACATTCCACCACCCTTGCTCCCCTTGAGCAACCCCTTTGGCCCTTCAGGCTTCATTACTCTCACACCAGCCTTTCCGCACACTCATTCATGCTGCCCTACTCTGTGGTGGCACCTTATGCCTTTGCTGGGCTGTTTTTGGCCTAGCCCCTCTCAGGTCAACTGGTCTGGGTCTGTGTCTGTCTCTGTATCACACGCAACTGGCCTATGTTTTGCCCTTCAAGCCACCATGGCAGCCCTACTCTGCACCCCAAATCATGCAGTCCTTCAGGCACCCTGCTGCACCCTACTCTGCACAGGCCCTCAGTATAACTTTGTGCCCCTTGGGGCCTCTCAATATCACCCTATACACCTTGGGTCATCCTAGCATAATACTATGCTACTTGAGGCCTTCCCTTAGTCCCTATAGACCCACCAGATAGTGGGGACTGGGGTTAAGGCACCCCAATCTGCCTTTCACATTGGGGATGATCAGCCCTGCCATTTAAGTGGGGCTGCCATACCACTAGCAGTCCCTCCAGGCCTCCCTACCTTAGCAGGGTGCAGTTTTAGGTCGTGCCCAGGACCAGGAACCTCAAAACCATCCCCTGCCCTTACCTTCAAGATGTTCCTAAGCCCTAACTCAGGCAGCTTATCTTTTTTTCTCTTGGCCACTGGCAGGAAACTGCTGCCTCACCCTATATAAATTGGGTCTTAAAATGCCCATCCTAATCAGGCACCTGCCAGATCTCTTACAGTGGCAAGCACTTAAAGAAGTAAGCACCCAAAAATGTGCTGGCACCCCACCCCCCCAGCAAACTTACCTCCCAATATAGATCACCTCTTCTCTCCCCCTCACCCCCCCCCATATCCTGATTTATTTCCATGGCTCCCAGCATTACCAGTGAATTGTGGGATGGGGGTTTGGCAGGCTCAGGTAGATTAGCTGGTCCACAAAGTGAGGAGAGTTGTCTGTCTGGGGGAGAGGCCAGGGGGCTTATAAATAGCCCAGTGTCAAGGGCATGGGTAGGTAAAACACAACCCTGGGGCTGGGACCAGTGGCTGGACTCTCTCAGCCCCAGAGCTGCACTAGAAGCTATATAGAAGTTCAGATAGATCAATCTCACTGGACCCAATCTAAGCTAATCTACCTCAGAGATACAGTAAATTTAGGATAAGTCTAAAACTGGATGACCTAATCTAACTGTCTTGAACTATTGTAAGTCCACATTTAGACTATCCCTGTTTAGATGGATCTGCACCTGGATAAATTACATTACATCAGATGGCCATTTTTAATGTGATCTAACCCCTCTGAATGTCTGTATGTACCCACAGAGTGGTGCTGTATTACAACCCCCCCAAAAAAACCACAAAACAAAAGTCTCCCGCCTTCAAAATAGACAATATTATGTTTTCTTTCATTTTAGAAAATGTAGGTGTTATTTGTGATGTAATACAGACAAACAAACAAAAATAAGGCACATGTGATAGATTCATGCCAATGATGAGTTTCTATGGTGACTAGGGGTAGATTTGGGTATGACTTTAGTCAGGGTACTTAACCAACCCATAGTTATTCATCCATTGTAATTTGGAGGTGACAGGGAATGGAAAATCTATCTATAATATGGGAATTATCTTTATCTATCCCAAATTACTGCTTGCAAAACGATTGACTGTCCTTCTGTGTCTCCATCTAAATATTACACTTGAGATGTGATTAACCAGTTTAATCTAATTTAAAGTTGTGACCCAGCCACATGTTCAATCAATTAATGGTATGATAAAACAAGGAATAAGCTACAAAGTTATTCAATAAAACATGTATAATAATTGTATGGCTTGTTCTTATCGCACTATTAACTGAATGTGTGTCCAGGTGATCCCCTGTGACTGGGAGCTATGTGCTGCCATGGCTGCAAGTCCTACAGCTGATAACACCATAAAGAAAATTCAAAAGGGAGCCTACTTATTGGGTCACTCTCTCAGGAAGCAGCATTTCTGAGTTCTTTTCTCCACTCCAAGTATTACTTAGGTATTTTACATCTTAGAGTCAGAGGATCAATAAAAACCTTGAAAGGAAGTTTGGAGGCAACAGAAGGATGCACCTTGTAAGTGGGCTCTACTCAACCTGTTCAATATTTTGAACCACATTCAAAAGGTATCTAATTCACCTCACACACTTAATAGGGAGCTTAGGAGCAGGGGTTCCACACGGCATATAAATTAGCCCAGGCCAGTAAATCATGGTGGTAGTACACAGACAGGATTTAAACTCATTTATAAAAGACAGTGAAAAAGCAGATGATACTACTACTTGTGTTTTCATTAGGAAATGCTGCCCTCATGGGCGACTAGTAGGGAGTGCCCCCCCTTAACTTCTTCCAAAGGTTTTAGCAAAGATTTTGATTTTCAACAATCTTAACCTTTTAAAAATTAAAATAAAAATAATTTATAACCAAAATATGATTTCAAATAAAGAAATCAAAATGTTTTGGTTTACAAATGTGAATACACATTTTACTATATTTTACTGAGTTTTGGGGGGGGGAGGGGTTCCAAATGAACAATTAAATTAATTTGACTTGAATTCACAGAATGCTGTGATATTACCATACTTCCCCAAAGAATATTTCAGTAAAAAAAATCACCCCAGTCTGGCTGTAAGGTCTTCACAGATTGCATTTGCAATAGGAAGAAATCCAAAATCTTAAACCACTAACCTCTATAAATTCTAATCTATTTGAAAAGGTAATTAGAACATGGGTTTCTTATTCCCTTTGATGCTTTTAATAGTCATTCTTATTCCCAAGCACATTGAATCAAGAAAGTGTTTGTTTCATCCACGTTCCTTATTTCTAGACTTTATCACCTATTTATTTCATTTTGCTACCCCACTTCCATGTCTAACGTAGTCCAACAAATAATATTTGCCTACTGCCTTTTGGCTAGGGAATCTCTGACATCTGTACTGTCAATAAAGCAGGATCTTCTAAACTTGGGGGTAATTGTAAGATTAAAGAGAACCTGTACAGCCAGCTGTCTTTATTTTTTGCTGATGGCAAGGATTGTACCTTTCTTCTCCCTCTCTGAATCACTGATCTTGGAAGAAGGGTGGCAGTATCTTGTTTTTCATTAAGAAGTGGTATTTCCCATATCCCTATATGTGACAAACCTGATTAGAGGTTTAAGACAGATTGATTCTGTGTGGTAATAGCCAAAGCTGAACAGTCTTTTAGATAGCCACTGATATTCTTCCTCAAAGCTTTTATTGCCTTGCAACATATAGGATGAAACAAATAAAACACATTATCTCACTTGTCATATAAGGATAAATAGCCTGAGAGATACCCAGTCAGTATTAACTGAGTGTACTATACTCTGAGTTTTTGCTTCCTAAGATGGTGCTCCTTGACTGCCCTACAGTGACTGCCCCTGGATATGGTCAGAGGCACCTTTGGGACACTCTCCAGCGGTGTTCTCACACCTTTGGGGGTGCTGAAACTCACCTATATCTTATGAGTTCTTAGAAGAGGAGATTTTGCCAGATAGAAGCAGCACAACCAAGTTATATGTTGAGATATTTTAGATTCCCCACTTTCCAAACCTTCTGTGAAAGTGGCCTGCCTCCCTGTATGGTCAAATGCTCAGAAATTGCATTTCTTCTTAATAATACCCAAGTTAAAACAGATAACCAAAACATTATTAAAAAGAGCAAACATAAAAAATTAGTAACCATACACTGACGGATGTTCAGTTTAAGGCATAATGGAATGTGAATGGCAGGACACATGGTTTTGGAATAGGAGATTAGGTTCCCACTGCACCTTACTTTCTAGTGCAGGAAGATCTTGGGATGATGATCTCAGGCTCCCTCTGCACCAGCAAATTAAAACACAGATACCAACAATCAGCTAATTATCAGAGCCAAGGATCAAACTGGCACCAGTAAGGCCCCCATCCCCAGTCAATAGTCAACTGAATGTCAAAACCCCAGCTGAAGTTTTTAGAAGTCCTGTCATATGGGGACCCTGAGATTGGGCTGCAACAGCCCAAGTCCCCAGGACCAGGACTGAGTTGAAACGCCATGTGCCACTCAGCTGGGCAGTACATGGGGTTTTAAAGGTCCCAGCACATAAGGACACCAACATTAGGCTCCCAGAACAGCTGTCTCTCAGACTCTGGGAGTGCCCCATACTAGATCCTGACACTCAGCTGATTGTTGGGATCTGTCATGGGCCAACCCCAACCAGCCACACATTCAATTTTTTGGCTTGTTTACTGTATTAGCATCATGCCTTCAAGTGGCTTCAAGATATGTCTGGATTACTATTAAGGCACAATTAACCAATTAAATGCATCTTCAATGTAATGTGTGTCAGGGGTTTTACAGACATTATCCATTGGATTCATGGGAAGTTCACACTATCCATAGCATTTCCTGCTCCCCAAAGGTATATCTGTTTATCAGACTAGAAGTCTTTTTTTTTCTCATCTAATTATGACCAGAGGAAATAATTAGTACAATAGGACATAATTAGTATGTTTAAAAGGAGGTACATCCTTTTAAACATAAAGATTACTAGTACATTATCCTAAAGATACTGTCTCTCATTTAAATTCCCCAGTTGTGAGTAATGTCCTATCTGGAATAGTGTGAATAGCCAGGAATTATTCCTGCCCAAGGTCTCTCCTTTTAAAATGCAAATTAGTCATTAGTGTCTCAAACCACATCTACAAGGTTCTATTTGACTGGCCATTAAAAATACTTAGGTCAGATTCTAATTCTCAAGGATTACTTCTCTCAACCGTGGTTATGTGAGGAGCACTTAAGTTAATCATTGCCCTACTAACCAGCCTCAGCCAAACTATGAAACAAAAACAAATACCACATCTTACATATGTAGCCATAATAGCTCTATGTAGAAAGTAATCTTACCTATACACAGAGACTACACATACCACAGCAGTAAAACAAAAACATATGTGATATCCCATAAACACCTCAAAATATTGTGATTTTGTGACGCCCATCTCTTGAACTTTTTCTAAATACCTTGGTATTAAGTTTTAACAATAAGCAGAACAACTTAGTACAAGCAGACATCAACTTACAGTGTTTCAAGTTACAACATTTCACACTTACAACATTTATAAATTGACACCCTATTTCAATTTTATGACATCGGTTTCAATTTTACAACGCTTGATCTGATGTGACACCATGCCAGTGAACAAGTTCGCTGTGTTGCTCATCTCCCTGGAGAACATCTGTCTAAACTTTCTTGAACACTTCCTTTAAGAAAGCAGACAAGATTCCTGAGAAGACTCCAGCCAAGAGCCCTTCAAAAAATCCAGCAAAGTCAACTCAAAGAAGTCCTTCCAAATCAATATGCTTGCTATTTACAATATAAATACATTAATGTAGCTATATAACTCATCTATAATTGATCAAGTACAAAATTCTGGGGTATTTTTGGTGAAAATAGGGTATTGGGCCTTGGTTCAGGAATGAATCCCCCATTTATAACATTGTTTCTTATGAGAAAATTGGTTCTGATTTACAATGTTTCAACTTAAGCAGTGGTTTTCAGGAACCAATTGTGTCTAAAGTCTGAGGACTGCCTGTATTAACTTTCTGCTTCCTTCTGACAAGACAAGTCCCCTTTTACTCTATCCTGAAGCATGTTAGTATGTCTATTTCTCCTGCAAAAATTTCTTACAAATTTGTGCTGCTGCAATTTGAGCTGCTGCAAGTGCACGTCTGTATGTATGAATGTGCCCTATATGTAGTGTTTTTTTAGAAAGACACTGAAAGAACTTCTCTCCATTTACTGGTTAGAATAATCGTAAATGACCACTAGTAGGACAACTTTGGAGCAACTCTTAATTTCAACTCACCCAAGAGGCCAAAATTAGCAAAATGGGGAAAAATGTGATTCAAGTAAAGTTTTTTTCAAGTATAGTGTTTCATCATATTAAAAGCAGTAGTGAAATGTTTCATTAATTTCAGTTGAGTAAAATTTATTTTGAATATATACCATGTACTTCACCAATCATTAATCTCTGGACAGTAAAATAATCATAAGAATGAAGTCAGCATAACTGCAAGCTTACATGAAAGAATTAATTGCATAAATGAACAGAGCTCCAGTTCAGTTTATATCAGCACCCTAACCACACCTCCACTTTCTTTAGATATGGAACTTTTAAACAGTTAGACATTTCCTCAGGTGGGAGCTATGGAGACCTTGAGGATAAACAACAGAAAAAAAAGAAGAAAGAAGCTAAATCTATAACCATTTTTTTTTCTAAAAATTTTACTCATCCCAACACAAAGCACATATTTAAATATGACACTTTCTGACTGACCAATTTTCAGTGCAAGTTTCTAAAAACTCTATTACTATTAATATTTTTAACTAAATGAACTGTGTAAACATTAGAGATTTAATAAAATTAGTATTTTATTTATACATCAATGAATACAGCAGTAAAAATGATACTCCTAAAATACTGAACTGGGGCTTGCCATTTTCAAGAATATAAGAGATGTCCTACAGTTCTATTCATAACAGTATATTTAGTGGTCTCCTTCTACATCCTTACCATTACCATTTCCCTGCAATAAGAGTCTCTATTCCTTCTTTTACATATAGAATTGTCAATACACAATTCCTTGAGGGAAAACATTGCAAAGAAAATGTTTATTTTACAAATAGCACTAGTTAATGCTGCCAGCATTAATATAGCAAACATATTACAGGTAAAAGGGAAAGAATTTTATTCCTACCTTTTCTGTAAAGTTTTAAATTAAATCTTAACAGCATGGTCAATAAATGGTACAATACAGATGCTCAGCATCCCTCAGAATTCAGTCCACTGAAAACAGGGATAGAAAAGTACCTCAAGTTATTTCTCCAATTCCCTTCCAATGCACAAATGATTTTATAAAATCTCTCTATTTTTAGGGTGCATCCAACAATGTTTAACTTTATTTTAATTTAAATCATAAGGATCACAGATAAAAATGCCCCAAATATGGAAGAAAACTCACATAGACACAGTTAAGAGCAGGCAGAAATCAAGGTCCTCCTAACAGATTCCTATTCTTGGGGCTAATGTTTTTAACTGTGTTTCTCAGGACACAACTGTTCTTATATGTTTATATATTGGCTGAGTGCCTAGCCCATTCCTATTCTGAAACTAATCCTCAAATGGATTATTAAATCAGAAGAGATTCTGGGTACATGAAAGGTGATTATCCAAGAGGCATGCAAAAATCACAAGCTTTTGTAAGCACACCATAGACTATCAAGACTCATGTCTCTACCAGTTTCATTGCTAAAATGCCACCCTGCCCTATCTTCTGCCTGGAAATAATTAAATCTCTCAAAAATGATAAATTTTCAGGCCCAGATAGGTTCTCTCTTGAGTTGAAATTTTTTTTTTCAGACCAAATTAATTCATCCATTATCAAAAATTAGACACATACTAAAGGGAAAAAAAAAGCCTCCTGATACCTGGAGAGACGTGCATATTGTAATAACTTCAAAATCAGATCTAGCTAACCATGCTTCATACAGAGATACATCTTTCTTCAACAAAGGCACAAAGATTTTTTACATCAGTCTTAGCAAGCAAATTAAAAAAAATCTCTCTAAATATATTAGTATAGACTAAACAGGTTTTGTATAAATAAGCAATTCACTGATAATATCCACAGAGTATTAGATCATCTTTTTTATGCACAATTTACTAATGAGCTCCATCTCTTTTTATCATTAGACACTGCCAAATCTTTTGATACAGTTGTCTGTGCATAATGGTTAAGAGATGCCTCGGCACAGCTTGTGTTGAGCACATTGTGAGCACGGGAGCAGGGAGTTCCCCCTGTAGTGCGGGAAAAGCTTCGGTGCATGGTCAGAGCCCGCCAAAACCTTGCAGCTGCACCAGCGAATGCATGCTTGCGATTGGCTCACGTTAAATTATGTATACGTGTCGGTTGGTGATTGGCTAGCAGACCGAATAAGAGGCTTGGGCGATGCCCGCCCAAACTGGAGAACTGGGACACTCATGAAGAAACATCCATGTGCGTTTCCAAGCCACGAAGGAGGCCTGATCAACCGACAATGACTCGCTGCTGGATTCATCCAATGCCCCATACCTGTGTGAGTGTGAGCTTATGTGTGCCTGAGTTCCTGCTTAAGTTTTTGTAACTTCAAGGAACGCGCCTACAGCCTAAGGACTGATAGGAAAGTTTTTTCTGCCTCCAACAACCCACATATCTAGTGCTCTAATTCCACACTCCATCAGCGGCCCCATTCCACCAGCATTTCTCGGCCCCCCCACAAGAGTCAACTGGCAGGTTTTAGAAAGAATGCAAGATGCTTTTGGTCTAGGACCAACATTTTCAAAACTGGGTGCATCAGCTCTATACTCTAATCCATACCTGGCCAAAAAAAAATCTGCAAAAACCCAGAAACATCACAACCATTTCCACTTTTAAGAGGTACATGTCAAGAATATCTACTATCACCCCCTATCCCCACCCTCTATTGTCACTGTGGTAATAGAACTATTTGCCCAATTAGTCAGGAATAATCCAACTATACAGGGAATAAACAGAGGACAAAAAGGAACAAAAAGTAGCCTTATAAGATGATGATATTAGGCAGCCTGCAGCAGACATGCAACAAGTGGCATGTGCAGCCTCATGTGTGACACATGGCAGATCAGAGAGAGGACAGGCAAAAGAGCAGCAGGTAGAGCAGGGAGCAGAAAGCAGAGCAGCAGATGGGCAGAGGAAGGGGACTGGAATAGCACTTGGGGAGGGTGCAGGGCTAATATACAGAATATGTCTTTGCAGAATCACTTTACAAGTGTTTTGTAAATTTATCTGGAGCATCAAGATTGTAAGAACAGAAACTGTGGTGCTGTTTTACAGGTGTTTGTGTGTCTCTGCTCTTAACCTTCTTCCTGTGATCAGTCATTCTGGTGCATAGTCTTAATCTATTTTCAGCAATGCCGTTTTCATGAAGACATTTTGCACAATGGAACAATATACTACATTTTGGGATAGGCATGGTAGGATTAATGGATTCTGATGGGTTCTTTGTGAGAGGTGCTGACTGTATGCTCTTTAAAGTCTTTGCTGTGCCAACTTTCTCTCAGAACAATGAAGAATAATGTACTGCATATGAAAGCATGTCCAATCTATCCCAACCATGCAATTGGTCTAATAAAATATATCACTCACAAAAATTCTTGCCTCTCATTTATTTGGGGTAATAAGAAACTGAGATGCAAATTCCATCCTGAAAAGACCTTAATAAAAAGGGAGAAAGTGAGTCCAAATTTTAAATATTACTATCAAGCCAGTCAAGTTTGAGTTGTGATATTCTGCATAATACTAATTCACAGTAAACACTGGGAGAAACAGAGCAAACATATTGTCCAACAGTCAGACTTAATATATTACCATGGCTAAATAAGTGTCTGAGGCCAAATTCTTGGGATGACACATATAAGGAACTAAACTTTAACACCTATACAAAATAAGATTGAATTTAATTCTAATAACTGATTAGTATCTGATAATATATAAGCATAAAATGGCAATTATTCAAATAAAATATATTTAGATCTTATGAACAAATAAATTATTTGTTCAATACCACAAGAGACATTAAAATCCATTTTTCCAATGCTTACAACCATTTTCAACACATACCAAAAGGAAGGTAAACCTTAACAGATATTTTACAGGATTTTAGAAAATATTGGCCACACCTATGAAACATATGGGTTTATGGTAATATAGAGGAAAAATTATAACAAAATCTGTTACAGACTTTGAATCAGAATTTAATGTTAAAGAATGAGAGACCATCTGGAACAATGGTCCTCACACGTTCATCTGCATGACAATAAAATAAAATGATTTAAAACATTTATATTGATGGCATCTCAGCCTGATTAGAATTAAATTCCTATTTGTAGCAGACTGGGGGTGGGGAGTGGGGTGCAGTTTAGGCCTAGGAGCTGATGCCTTTCAGTGACTCAACTTACCTGCCATGCTCTCTGGCCTCCCTAATGTCCTATCTTTCCTCTGCCATGCTTCAAAGGTGATAATGATACATTTGAGAGGCCACCTCAAGAGGTCAGCTTAGATACCCAATACCTTTCCTTTCAGTATTGTCCTGGGACTTCTTCACCCCCTAATTCCATCCTAAAGCATCTCCACTCACACTTAGTCTTTCTTGGCTCTGTCCCTTCTGGTACTCTCTCTCATTTTCTGGTCTCTGGCTCTACTGGCCCTAGGCAAGACACTTTGACCTGTACTGGATACATCTACACATGCATATTAATGCAGAGAAATAAATTGTAGTATTCATTGCTCCAGAATTTATTGCTTCTTGGTGCCTTGTTTACACATACATCCAGGATCACACCATGTTGAACCAGGATAGAGCAGCCCTAGCTAGCAGGGGGCCTGAAGGACAGCCTGCCAGCCTGGGGCTGCTCTGACCTGGTTCAGTATGTTGCAAAAAGGCTAGGTGGGGTTCAAGGATGCTCCACTGTGCGGCTAGATGCCAGGCAGCCCCCACACTGAATCACCTTCGTGTCCCAGCCAGTCATGTCCACATCTACATGTGCAGCACTGCCAACTAAAAAATTCTGCATCAGGATAGTACTTGTATTTACAAGTGTATCCCAGGTAGTACCCAAATACATATTTCGCTCTCCAATTGAAAGGAATTTTACCAGGGAAGGTGTGCTGTAGGGTGAAACTGCTGGCTGCACTCCTTCCCCTATAGAGCCAGATCAAGACATTCAATAACTTAATTATGTACAAATGTACTAATATACATACAAGAAGAGTTCAAATAGAACATATATAGAAAGGACCTGTGAACTATGGGTAATATATATACAACCCTATGACTACTTTGGGTGCAGGTGAGGGATCTGAGAAACCGTCTCTGTAAATGTCATGCTTATATTCTAGTAAAATACTAATCTACAAAACATGAGGTGCAAGTTCACAAAATATGAGGCACAGAAACATCAAATGAAAAAGCTAGATCTCTAAAAGGGACAAAAAAAATCAGCCCTTGTTGTCCTGGGGTAGTGGCAATGCCCCAAAAATAAGGAAATGGAGAAGAGCTCAGGGCTCTCTAGGCTCCCCACTACCCAGCTTGAATAGCCCACATAGGGGAACACTCAAGACCCCCCAGAACCCTTTCCCTTCCACTGCTAGCCCCAACTTATGGGGGGGGCATGGAAATCCCCCTTCCCAGGGCAACTCATAACTCTGGGCCTCATGAAGTGAAGATGTGCTGGTATCCCTGGGTGAAGCGTTTCCCTGGGTGAGACATAGGGAAATCCCCAGCTGCTCACGGCTTTCTCCTGCTGGGCCCTCTCTAGGCCCTGTGCATTGATGGCCTTTCTATGCTGCATGTCCGGCCTTGTGCCAGGGGTTGGAGAGCCGAGCCTCCTTGTGCAGTGCCAGGGTCTTGGTTTGCTACTGGACCTGTGGTGCACTGCCTGTGCACTCTGTTCCTGGCCTCATGCTGAAGATTAAAGACCCGAGCCTCTTTGAACAGCTCCTGGATCCCGGTCTGCTCCCAGGCCCTCCATGCACCAGTTGTGCACTGACTGCCTGGACTCATGCCAGGGATTAGAGACCCAAGCCACCTTGTGCAGCCCTCAGAATCTCGGTCCCTCTTGGACCCTCCATGCCCCACCATGCACCGCTCACCATGCTCCCTCACAGTGGAGCTGGGGGACATGGCCACTTTGCCACTCCCTACCCAATGAGGAGGCTTCAGGCTCTTCTGGGCCAGCAGCTCCACCCCACTGGCCAGCTCTTCTCAGTACTCTTCTCTATCCCTCAGTGCAGCCACCCGTGTGCTGGGCATGCTATCCTTTTATTTTCCTCTTGGGCTCTGCCCCAGCTTGAAAATGGACCAATCAAAAGAGATGAGGGGTTTGTCTCCTCTCAGATCTTGCTCTTTGCCTTGCCCCTGGGTTTATTAGTTTCCTGAAGGCCCACATGTAGACACAAAGACATTTACTGTGGAGTAGATAAAGACATTTACTGCAGAGCTAATTAATCTACTCCACAGTAAATGTCTATTATAGATATGCTCTCTGTGCCTTAGGGGCTTTAATCACACCCTCCAGCCAGTCCCATAGCCATACCCAGGAACCCTGTCCCTGTTTTGGCTTTCACTCCTCACTGGCTTCATCTGCTCTGCCTTTGCTTCAGCTTTAGCCTGTTTCTGGGCCTCTGGCCCCATCAAGATCTCAGTGCATACCCAGGTGTGCTCTGGCTTTGGCTAGGCTGCTGCCTCTGTCCATTTCTCTGCTCCTTGAGACCTCTGAGCTCCTGACTCTAGCAGGGTTCAAAGGACACTGAAGTTAGGGACAGATGTTACACACAAACCAGAGTAGGTTATTGAATACCAGTCTAAACCTCTAACAGAAGGGAAGTTCAGTACGCATAGACCGGCTTCAAAATGGCCGAACCCAGTTTAAGACAGAATTGGATGAATGTAGTACCAGCTTTGATCAGTTTAAGTCTATAGAATTCTGTCCCAGGCCCTCTCCTGACTCAAATTACCTCACTGTCCCCTGGCATGCCAGGATGCTTTGTGGCTTCCCATTAACCTCTCTTGCAAGGTGGGTTGGCTAGCCTCCATCAGTGCTCCTCTGCTCCAGCTAAGCTGGACTCACCTTGCCTCCTGGCTGTCACAGAGCTGAGACAGAAAAGCCTTCCCCAGCCTACATCCTGCCAGCGCCTGTCAGCTCTGCAGAGTAGCAGTGGGGAGGCAGGGGAACACAGTCCCTCAGCCCCGTCCCAGAGCCCTGATGTGCCCAGCTGTAGGGAGCCCTGTGCTGTGAGTGGATTCCCAAACCCCCACCACATGGCTGGTCAGCACCACCCTGTGTGAGCCTCTGACCCACTGTGGATAGCGGGGAAAGAGTGTTGAACCCGCAAGCCAGGGTCTGGCCAGCTGTGGGGAGCACCATAGCTATGTGATTTCTCTGCATGGCTAGTCTGGCTGCTCAGTCCAGTACCCTGAGAGTTTCTGACGGTTGCCTGTGACCCAATGCTGGGGGTGGTACTGAGCAACTGACTGGCCATGAGGGGGAGAAGGTGAAAATTACCCAGCTGTGTGACTACCCACAGCTGCCCAGACCCCAGCTCAGGAAGATGCCTGGCTTTAAGGCCTGCACGGGGATGGAGGACTGCTTCCCCCTGCCATGTGTGGGGTAGTAGCAAGGTTGGGGCATGGACTGGACAGCCAATCAGGGATGGCCCCTGCTCAGCTGGGATTGGAAATTACCAGGAGGCTGGGAGGAGCACTCAAGCACCCCACACCTTCTGGCCTTGCTAGTGCCGGCTTCTGCCTGCCTTTCCCAACTGAAGAATGAACGTGAGTTCTGTTCATTATCTGTCCAATCTACACAATTTAGAGAACCCTGTGTATATTGGATCAATTCCACCTTGGGCTTTTTAACTCTCTGTACTTAGCCTGAGTGGTTTCCAAGCACCCCATATGGCCTCTATACCACTCGCACAGACACAAACGAAAGCTTCAGTAGGAATAAACATAAAACAAACTTCTGCTATCTAAATTGCAAAGGAAGTTCATGTTACAGTGACACCTTTAATCTCACACTTTTCACCATGCACCTCCCCACCACTGAGTGGCTGAGAAGCAAAAAAGGTAGTATTAATTGCCTCTCAACCATTCTGTTGGGGGGGGGAGGGGAGGGAGAGGGAAGGGCACAGCAAAAAGAACCAAGATTCAAGGTGCCACTGCACCACAAACTTCCACTGTCATTGAGGTGGGTCCCTAGTTATAACTCGGACAAAAACTGTGTCTTGGGTCTCTAAATGCTGCAGCATTTCTAGCCTAAGGAGCTGGTTTATTTCCCAGCCTCCTAGTTTCCTCACTTCTATCCTGTGGCATTCATGTTTAGTCTCTTCAAGACTCCCAGCTAACTCTTTCCCCTTCTGAGAATCTGGCCCAGTCTGACTGTTAACAAGGCTCAGGGACTGCTGTTAACTCCCTAATCATGAGCCCACTGTGCTGCTATCTGCATTCTGGGTCATGCAGCTGATTTAACCATGATACTTGCCCCTGCTGTTCCTTGCAGCCAGGCCTTCTGCAAGGCAAGCATCACTGGTTATGTCCCCCTTATCCTGCTCTATTCCTTTGAGTAACTGGAGTAGGGGTTCCCTTCTAAATAAGGACAAATAATAGAAAGACCATGGACGGATTCTACCACAAATTATGTATGTGCCCCAGAATCAAACTGTTTTGGAAACAGCTTGGAGATGTTTTAAGGGATTCAACAGGACACCAGCTTTCAGATAACCCTATGGTATGTTACTGAACTGCCTGTGAAGCTGTAACATAAATCATAGAGAATTGACATTCATCTTCTAATGATTTAAATAATTAAAATTGTAAAAGTCTGGAAGAGAAGTGACGCTCCTAATACCAGTGACTGATTTAAAAAAAAAAATAGGACAGTTTTTTTCATTACTGAACTTCCCACCAAACCAGTGTTCTGCAGGAATATGGGAAAAGGATGTTTACTTAGAAATCTGATGGAAGTTCCTGGAGTTTGCTGAAAAAGAATCTTCTCCTGATTCCAAAGCAGAAAGTTTGAGAAATGTTTTTTCCTGAATATTGAAGGGCATAAGTTTTAAAAACTAAGGGGGGTAAAAAGGGCATGAATTTAAAGTCTGAAAGAAGAAATGTAGAAGATAGTAAGCTTGTCTTGTGCAGAGTTCTGAGGAAAAAGAGGAAAAAAGAAAAAAGGCATGAATTATTAAGCAAGTTATGTATAGAGATGAAGAAACATAAAAGCTTAACATCAACTATGAAATGTAAAGGAGCTTCTGGAGACTGAAAGGAGGAGAAGAAAAGTACATGACTTCTGCAGACAATGACTTGCATTAAGGGACCATTATTGATGGAACACGAATAACTGCATTATGTGTATTTTGGGGAATGGCTGTATCTTTAAATATTAACTTTATTACCTGACAGATTGGGATCATTAATATAGTTTAAAAATCCCTATAACTATAGTAACTCATAGAAAGATACTGTGGAGATAGGAAAATATAAGTATGTAAACATACAGGTCTTCAGCACTGTTCTAATGATCTGTGAAGGCTAGAGGGTACTCTACTATGAACTTTTCTAATTAGAAATGTACAATTGTCACAACAGTCTGGCAATTTCAATTCCATTACTTTCTAAAACTATTACTAGGATATTTTATTTAATTTTCTCCTTCACTTACAGTATCACTTTTCTAGTCTTTGAGGTATCACTCTCCTAGTACATTTTAATTCATTAAAGGTAACCCTTGGACTCTCAAGTCAAGAGTTGCCAATACCCATGCAGTTTTTTTTTTACTTGCATGTTACTCTGCCTCTCAATGTCACAGTTTAAAAACCGTGTTAGAGTACATAAAATACTTATCTTATCTACCCTTTAGAATAGAAACAATATTGTTTTTAAAATTATGTTACTATCTGAAAATGTATTCAGCTACTTCCATAAACAAAAATTAGGAAGCAACTGTTTTACATTAGTGAAAAGTGTATTTGGTAGTGGAATAAGGAAGCAAGTGTCATAAAAATTATTTGAGGTTATGACCCCTCCCAGACTGTCAGCTTCTATAAGTTACCTCATCTTTGCTTTTCTGTAATTGTTGATGGATTTAGTTGTTTATTAATGTTTCTGATATGTTAAGTGGCGTGGCCAAAGACGAAAGGAATGCAGTGGCGGAGGATAGCTACCTGTGCACAAAGTAAGGTAAGGTTAAGGGATTGACCCAGATTCTATGATTGACAGACCCACTTATTAGCTTCCAGAACCGTCCACCTGGGCAGCCATCCGATTGGTTCAAAAGGTTATATTAGGGTCTGCCTGCACGGGTGGGGTGTGGGTCATCTGGAGTCGGTGGTCAAGAGTAGTAGTATTTTGAGAACGCTCCTCAGGAGTTTGAGGAACGTTTGGGTGCGACTGGTCCTCTCAGAGATTTGAGGAGCCAGAGTACCTACGCCTCTGTATTGAGGAGAGGATTTTCCTCAACTCATACAGATACCACAGTGCTGGGTGTTATCGCTGTCCCTCAGCACTGTAGTGTTCCTAGGAGAGCTAGGGAGATATCAAGCAAAGCACTGCAATACGCCGGTATCAGGTTGCAGCCGCTGTGAGAAATTTCGCATATTACCCGCCTACCGCTTCTTTCGTGCTGGTCATCTTGCTGTCATCCTTGGCCTCATCTGTACCTGCGGTTCGCCGCCTTATAAATAAGTTGGATCACAATATTTGTGAGTAAAGTTCCTTTATTACCTTTAGCAAGCCTCAGGAGCCTCACTCTCTTACACCACCTTCCCAGGGCCCCGAGCACACCTGGGCTGGCCCTGTCACCCAGCGCTGGAGCCACACTCAGTGTGCAAATCGACTCAAGGCCTCCGCAGCCGCCCGGAGCTTGCCTTTCTGGAGTCACAGCAAGGAGGCAGGGGCAATGGCAATACTGAGACAAACATATGTTCAGATAATTGTCTGGAGCATAGCCTCTCAGCATAACCTGAGGAAACTGAAGTGAAAAAATATAGTTCCTTTCCAGAACTGTAAAGAAACTCTGTTGTAACAACAGATATTAAAATATTCTTCCTTATGTCAAAATATTTGCCAATTCTATGCCTTTTAACTCCCTCTCTAAAAGAACCTATTGATATCACACATTTCCCTATAATTTATCTGTCCTTCATCTCTGACAATCTACTGGGCTTTCTCTCCTTTCCCCTACACATCTGCCCATAATTAGAAATGTTCCTTGAAACAGCAAGGGATGTGTCAGGTGAGTGTCCATCTCTTTACTCATGCTGTACATTACACCTTCTTTACTTACAATGATAAATATTAATCAGACATGCAGACAGAAAACGTTCTTTGAACTTCGATTTCTTTCCTCTTCATTGTGGTACTGAATCTTTCAGTAGGTTTCCAAATGAAAACTGGTTTTACTGAATGGTAATCCCTACTTCCCATACACATGCTTCTGTACAACTTAGTAAAACAGTTGTATTTCACTGGCTCTATCTTGCATGAGTGACTTTTCAGACAACAGGGGTGTTCTCATAAACAGGGGTGTTACTGAAAAAGCATTTGCTATGAGCCTGGGAACAATCCATATAAGCAATGTGATCAAATCATATTGAGTCACTTTACAATCCAGTGACCTCTAAGACTATCCAAACAGCTATTGTTTGAACACAGTCCAAATCTTTTTTTAATGCACATGGTATAGTGATTCAGCTATGAAGAGTCATTAATAAAACCTGGAAAAAAACCTTATTGAATTTATTCAAACAATAAAGGAAAGGGTTTTTTATTATTTTTAAGAAAAGAGCCATTTTATTTATATATATATATATATATATATATATATATATATATATATTTGGAGTGATGGATAGTACGTGTGTGGGTACACACACACACACACACATACAGAACAAATGGCATTTCATCTGTATTTCAAGTTATTACTTTTCACACAAGTGGATAAATTCACATAATCTCAAAATGAGAAAAGTCAATATTATCATGCCCTGGTTAATCCATGACATTCAGGAAAGGCAAGATCTTGAGATCCAAGCAAAAGTTGACTTACGCTACACATTTAAAATATATTTTAATGAGTGGCTCTAGTTTTATATATCCAAACATTATACCTGTTTTATAAAGCAAGTCAGTGAATATCTACATCCTATTTTCAAATATGAATTCCAGACACAGGATATTTTCAAATGTGGATAATGACTTTAATTGCATGACGCTAATCATATCTATTTTTCCCCTTAGAAAACTATAATTTACCAAAAACCCACTTTAACCAGAATTATACAAGGTTGAATTGACAAAAGGAGGTCATTAATGTTTTTATACAGTGTGATAACAGATTGCACACTGATTACTAACAAGCCTGTGAGCCTGTTTAATAGACTTTCAGTAGAAATAGGGAACGATGTATTCGTTAATGTTCAATACTTCCAGCTACATTTATGTTCTCTAGAATATACAATGACGGCACTGCTCAGAATATGACTTCAGAAGTTCATGGTTCGGCTACTTATTATTGATTAATGCTACAATGAAAGAGATTAAATGCTTTCCCAAGAATCACATTAATGCAGATTTCTCTGTCTTCAGTTTTACACTGTGATAATGATTCATGTCTGTGAAGACAGGGGGCAGGTTTATGTGCTTAAAAGAAAGGGAGGAAACATAATAGGCACAAGTCAGTAGTGACATTCACATTTGAGGATGAATGTGAAAAGATATAAAACCTTCATAGTTCATAGAGCCTGCTCTTTTTAAATAACATTTGGGTTATTTCTACCGCTTGATGATAAAAATGGAGTGATTTTGCTATACCAAGAATGCATTTCTTTAATTCAATAACTACATTTCCCATTTATCACTGGAAACTTTTGTTACATTTATGATGAGTATCGAATTCCTTTTGTTGAAAGGGATGTGAAACGATGTCCCTTCTCTCTCTCTACCCACCCTCCATTCAAATTCATACAATAACAAATAGCAAATAAATGGAATATGCAACTTGTTGCCTCACTAGAGCAACCACCCAATGCACATCACATACTAAACAGAATTTCTTAAAAAGATAAAATTAAGCTGTTTTCTTAACTGAAAAAAGTATGATTCAGCAAAATGGAAGATGTTTAAACTAGAACAAAAACACCACCACAGAGTAGTCACATAATAAGAATATACATTAAAGCACATATTGTCTAGTTTCAATCTGTAGCATTATTCAGATATTAACCAAAAGATGGAAAAAAAAGAGATAAATCTTATTTTGTAGGAAATGTTAAGTCATGTACAAGTATCAGTCTCAGGTAAATATGTAAGCTAATGGGGTAAAATATACTGCACGTCCAATAACCCATTGCCATGTCTTGATAAAGATGATGATTAGCCATCTGTGGCAGTTAAAACAGAGACTACTGAGAAGTAATAGAACAGAATACTGTTTAGAGCAAAAAGGAGAATGAATGACGTGAAAGGGGTGACATCTTAATTGGTTCAGTATGCTCAAATGCTCTGTCTAGTTTTAATTCCATATGATTCAGTTCACTCATGACTATTCAAAGTGCCCATATTTTCATTTTCTAATCCAAACAGAAAAGAAATGGCAAAAATGCTGTTAGAATTGTTTATTCTGTGGTAGAAATATCACTTTGTCCTAGGTGTAAACAAGGATTCCTTCCAAATGTGCTGCAAATTTAAAGAATTTTTTTTACATATCCATCTTATCAAGACATCAAGGAGTGATGGACCTCAAGAGCTATTATAAAGAAAACAAGCCTAATTTATAAATTCCACTTAGTAATTAAAAGACCTATTTCAAATTAATTTTGCATGTCTAACAAACATGCATTTTTTAAGCATGCATAGAATCTTAGAGACAACTTTTAACATGCATGTTGATTAAAAACTCAACTCTTTATTTTCCTGCTAACGCTCCTTAAGGACATTGTAATGTACTTTAGCAAAATATAAATCACAATGCAATTATGGCTCACAAAGAAACATGTCTATGATCACACTACGAACACCACATATTTTACATATTTATGTTGCACCAAAGCATGCTTTTGTCTCTGTGCATAACAACACTACATTAACAGCCAATGTATCAAACAACCTATAACAATATAGGTTTCTTTAATATATAACAATATACACATACATAAGTTAAATTTACTTAAACATGCATACTGAGAATACTGATTCCTGTATGCATCAACTGACCTATATCTTTCTTTTAGTTTATTGTACATAGCCAATTAAAAATATATTTATAAATAAAATACAATGTTTGATTTCTAAGCAATACACTCAATTCTGACTTTACTATATTGCAGTAGACACACCACACTGCTCTTTCCACATCATTCCTCACCACAATGGAAACTCTCAGATATCATTATAGCAAAAGTTATTTATAAATCAATGAAGCATTATTAACACTGGCAAGAGTGCTCCACTCATTCTGCTCCCATTCTGCAATTGGGCATCTGGGAATGTCTGTTGAAACAAATTCTCTTGTTATCAGTAGGAGTTCAAAGTTACTCATTTCCTACAAGAACTAGGCCTATAATACTTGTTCTAAAATAGCAAGTAGAGATTCCCTACTGGTATTTGTTTTAAACCTCATTATAATAATAATTGGAATTTAGAAATGTTTAAGCAATGTTACATTTTCAATCTAATTGGTTATAGAAGAGTGGTGTGAATTTCTGATCATTCAGCAAGCCGTTTAAGCATTTAACTTTAGTACAGAGGGTTTGCTCCAGTTTCCTTCTGAGTCAATTTTACAGCCCCCATTGACCTCAGTGGGAGAAGAATTTGACCCTAACATATTTGCATGTCAAGGCTTTTCTCTTGCTGTTACAGTGCTCTCATGAATGACATTTACAATTTAATGGTACATTTTGTATATGAAGCAGTGCTATATTTCTTTGGAAGGAGACTGATGCATAATAACTTTGGCCAAAGGGGATGGGACTGAAAACAGTATTTTCTAAAAAGTTTCCACAACTGAAACCATGTAAGTTCTTTGCTTATGATAAAGAAACTGGTAAAAAGCTTTTTCTCCCCTCAGGTAGCTTTCCTTAATATTTTTAAAATATTAAAATAAAAACAAAGGGGCCAATCCCACTTTTTAAAAGAAAAATCCAATTCATAATTTGTGGGAGACATTGAGAGACCTTCACAAAATAAAGTTCTCCTATCCTTACACTGAATGGTGCTCTGTGCTCTCATTTCCTATCATGATCACAAATTAAGTCGGCAGTCAAGATGATAATAGTAACCAGGTCTGGCTCACAATTTCATGCCCTATTCACCACCAGCCTTCCAGATTCTACCCAGTTCTACTTCAAACACATCTTCAATAGATTATGTTGTGCTTCAAAAACAGTTTGAGACAAGCACGTTGGCAGAGGTAAGGCAGAGGTTTACCAATATTATCAGAATGAAAATGCATATGACATTGCTCAAACAGGTAAGCATACATTTCCCCACTTCTTCCACTGAGACTGGTTGGGTCGAAAGGTAAACAACAAAAACCAAAACGCTAGAGAAACTTGCCTTGCTCAGAGAAACTCAAAAGCGTCTGCTTCTAAAATATGACTTGACAACATTTCAAGAACCCAGATTTCTTCGTCAGACACTTGGTCTGATCATTTTAATTCATACATATTATACAAGCAGCCCTTGAGGCGTGCCTGAAGGTGAATGAAAACAGATCAAAAACTGTTGTCTGTGCAAAGGGTCATCACCACTGAGAGCATGTAGAATTTTATATTTTTCCCATTTATTTGAAGGCCTACAATTTATTTTAAAAATTTGCTAGAAAATTTAATTTATAAGAAGTTAAAGACTAAGACAAAAAGAATTTTGCAAATCCTCACTTTTTATTTTAATAAATGGCTGTTATTTTCAATATCAGAAAACAAAACTTTGAGAATGAGCTGATTGATGGTCCCAGCCCCAAGGATGCATTGAAGCTGGTTCCAGACCCCACCATGTTCCATAAGACTCTGGTGCCAGGATCACCTTGGAGTCTCGGGCCAATTCTGGTTCTGGTTAAGGTGTAACTGAAACCAGCTACAAAAATGCTATATATCTTGTTTGGAATATTTTTGCACCTGGTTTCTCATTTTGTCGCACCATTAATTCCTTGAACTGTGGCAGGGTTACTATTTATAGTCAATCACTCCTGGTCCAAACATTTTTTCTTTTTCTTTTTTTTAATTTAAATATTGGCATTGAACTACAACATCCAATCCAGAAATATGTCTTTATGTAAAACTGCACCAAGTAAAATAAATGCGGAAAACTTGCAGAATTCAGCCTGTAGTATGTGGCATTTTGGGATCAATGTGAATCTTTATTTTAACTTTCAAGTGTATACTACTTTTTCCCTGTTAGTAATGAATGTGTGAATACAAAAATAGAAAAAGAATGTGATGGTAAATAATATTTTGCTGGCTGAATATCAGGCTTAAGCTTCAGTTATATTTTTATGACAGAAAACCAATTACTTATGTGACAGTGTTTATTTATATTTTGATTCTTTATGTTCACGATATTTAATTTGGGATTTAAAAAATATTTGAATGCAATAAAACGGTTTTATTTACTAGTCTAATCTTCACCATACTACCTACACTTTATGTTTAGCACCACTGCAAAATCGTAGATCAATATCACAGAGTTGTTTAGAGTGAAAACAGATAGTCATATCCATAAACTGCAGTATTAACAGTCTTAGCTGATTAGTGCTGATGCTGACTCTTCCTTAAAAGTCCTTTAAAACTGGCTTTCCTGTTAATTTTTGTTTTTATGTTGCCCCAGTTACCTCCCTATGTATATTAAATGGTGTCTCCTATTCTGTTAAGGTTTCAGGTTAGACTCTTCTGTTTGTTTACAGTTTTGCAATGACAGGTCTTATACCAATCAGCAATTTTTTAAGTTACCTTGTATCTATTTACCAATAAATTAAAAGGTTATATGTAAAATATGATACCTCAAATTAATTTTTTACATAGTAAAGTCTTCTATGTAAAACTAAGCAATTTCTAGTTTGAAGATATATTAGTTTAATATTACTGCTGCTATTACTTTCATTTTAATAGTTTCATATTTACAAGATTCAGTTATGAATTTGCTGCATATTTCAATTATGCAACATTTTGACATGTTGATATTAGAACACTTGCATATATCAGATTAACAGGATACAATGAAAGTGGCTGTAAAGATACCTGTCATTATTATTATTAGAGCCAGGTTCTAACAGCTGTTCTACTTTTGCATAATTCCAGCAATACAAACATGGCAGAAGGTTAGCTTAATCAACCAGCTAGGAAATCAGCAGACAACAAGGAAAGGAGGCCACTGCAGTGCTGCTGCAATTCAGCCACCTTCAGCTCAGGTAAAACTTAGTACATCCCTATGACAGTAGTTCCTGACTGATCTTAAGAACAGGGAGCTATAAATATTACACACAGCAACCTATTCTATTGTTCTTACCAATTTCTTGAGTGGAACATTGCCGCTTAAGACTTAGCTATTGCATCTTTTGTTTTCAGATAACTTTTCCCCAGATTTGGCCTGGAGTGCCCCAAAATAACAATATGACCACAGCAAAAGAGCTCTAAGTTTATCTCATGTTCATCACAATAAAAATATTAAAGAAAAAATTATTATAGATATAATGGAAACTATATAAAGCAGAAAAAATACATTATATGTGACATCACAAGTAAGATAATAATAATAACAAAAATCTTGTTCCATTCTCTTTAAAAGTGAGAAGGATGGACTGAGGAAGAGATTTCCCCTGTAGAGGGGGCAGGATTAATGTTAGACTGCACCCCCTCCCTGCCTGACAACTGCAGGGATCTGGTCCCATGGGGATCTGAGATTCTTCCCCTGCTGTCCACCATAGCCCAGTAATCCACTTAGAGTTCGTAGAGGAAATGGGAGGGGGTGGGGGACTGGAGAGGAGCTGGGAAGGTGGTGGGGTGAGCTGGGCAGCCTAGACAGGGCTCTCTGGGAATAGTGGTGGTGGGCTGTGTCCATGTCCATATGAGGCGGTAGGGAGAATGAGGGTGAGGTGCCAGGTCCTGGTGAGGATGAAATACCCACAGTTTGTGGGTGGGAAGTGGTGGGTTCAATCTGTCAGGCCCCACTCCCTTCTGTCCAAAAACTGTAACAATCCAACCCTACCATGACCTGAGATCTTGCCCCTGCCCCTCACACAGTCTTTGGGGACTGTAAGGGTGGGATGTGTCTGTGTGAAGGTAGGGTTGGTGTATCAACTCCCTGCAGGGGCAGGATTTCCACAGGTTGAGGGCAAGAGGGGGTATGCTCAATCTGCCAGAATCTGCCCACTTGTCCAAAAACTGTAAGCATCTGGCCAGCCCTTCCCCTCCTTCCAAGTGCCCTGGCCCTTCAGGTAGGATCTGTAACTGAGGCTCTGTCTTGGCCCCTCCTGAACATATTCATGCAATCCAGATATGGTGGAAGGCAGGGAGAAGAGAGGGAATGAGGTTAGCCAGGCCATGTTTGTGCTGGGTGGTAAGCCAAGATTCTCTGGGGTGGTGGTGGGCCATGTACAGGAAGGGGAGAGGAGATTAAGGAGATGCTGCATGGCAGAAGGGAGGTCTGGGACAGGCTGGGTTGTGTCTCTGCAGTGGGGGAAAACAGTCTCTGGGGACTGTAAGGGATGACTGGTCTCTGTCTCGGTGAGAGTAGAGAGTTATGGATCTTTGAGGAGGTAGGGGCAGGCCAAGTCCAGGCAGGGCAGGGTTTAGAGGGCTCTGGATGATTGAGGTAACAGTGGACCATGGTTGGGTTCTGGTGGGTGGCTTTCTCCTGCCAATACTAGTTGGAGAAGGTAGGATGTGCAGAGAGGCTGGGCTTTCCAAGCCCCTCAGCTATCACAGTCAGGGGCTGTCATGTCAGTCAAGCTGCAGCAGTAGAGTGCAGCCTCAGTCACAGAGTGGGTTCCTGGGGGGGAGGGCAGAAGCAGGGCACACTGTATCCCCAGCTGATTGGGGTTGTGTGCAAGCATTCATTCAACTGCTTGCACCCTGATAAGCAATTCAAACTTGTCGGATGCATTTAAATGCTTGTTCTCAGAGCATTTCAGTCACTGCAACTGCAATTCCATTGGCTGAAATGCAACCTTTGTAATTTGCCTAAGTGTATGTTGCTGAAGTTAATTGTTAATTGCATGTTTAGTCAGCAGTGCAAATGGATGTGTAGAAAACTCATAAATCAGATTGGTTGTGTTTATAAGTAACATTTCCATATCAGACAATTTGTGTTTATATACAGTAGATCAAGCTATGGAAACATTCAAATTGCAAATGAGCTGCTGTACAGATAAATGATACTAAAACTGCCTCCAACATTGTAACCAAGCAGAAGATAATATAAAATAGTTCTCAAAACTTCAGTTGCGACCTGAAAATATTCTTTTGACTATTACTTTCACAACAGGTAGTTAGGCAGACATATTTATTTTCACTTGGCATCTAACTTGCGTGCTTTAAACAGTCTCCTATGATTTTTCTGCCATGTCAAACAAATTTCGAATTTTAAACACTCTCCTTCCCCTGCCTTTCTCAGTGCTTTCAGGGAACAAAACTGACCTAGGGAATATGACCTTTTCTGAAAAACTGCTATCACAGATGTCTTTATGAAAATTGTTCTCCTAGTCCTCCCCTCCCCAATGGCTGCCTTGCCCACTCTCCCAGCTCTTGGTACCTTAAAAAAAACAAAACCTCCAGAATCACTGACTTGTTCTTGATGGAGGAGTGATCTCTGCTGCTCCCCACTTACTCATGCCATCTGGGCTCTGCCATGACCCCCACCCACTCTCCCAGCCCCCGCATGGCTACTCCACCTGCCCCAGCTCCCAGCTCTTTAAAAAAAACCCTGGAGTAACCAGCTGATGCAGTGGCCTTGGGGCTTTGGGGGACATGTGGCACAGCCCCCCCATGCAGTGTGGGGGGCAGCAGGGATTGCCCCCCGCACTGGGCAGGAGCCAACGAGTTTTGGGTTTGTTAGTGTTTTTTTAAAGGGCCAGGAGTCAGGAATCAGGTAGGGCAGTCATTGTGGGGGGGCTGGGAGAGTAGGAAGGGGTTGAGGGGGGCTCATGACAGAGCCCCCCATGTGGCATGGGGCAGTGGGAGCTGGTGGGGATTTCCCCTCACCCAGCAGCAGCCAGTGAGTGGGGGCTTTTTTTTTCCAAAGAACTGGGAGTTGGGGATGGGTGGGGCAGCCATTGACAATGGGCAGGGGATGGGGCCTGTGTGATTTGGAGATTTGGTTGTTTCGGCAGCGGCTGAATCTCTGACTCAGACTTGGTCGAATTGATTTGGGACTGTGATTTGAATCATCAAATCGAGTCACTGTCCCCCAAATCGTCCGAATCCAAATTCAAAGGGAGTACTAGCTGCTTCACGCACGTCTAATATATGTACTTGCATGACATTCACATGCACTTCAGTAGGAAGTGAGTTTTAGTATGAAGATTAATCATGTTTAAATATCTTTTTAATGATGCCTAGTTACACACTTTGATACCAAGCAAAAACTTTTCCTCAACATTTACCACTCTTAAAACAAAGTTTAATATGTGGTCTTCAGTTTAAGCTTTAAACATATAGTTGGTTTTTTTCAGTAGAAATTACAAATCATTTGGTAGTGTATCAATAATGACAACTCTTTATAAATATTCTTATATGAAAGAAAATGCTATAAAATAACAGAGAAAGGTTAGCTTGATCCAACAAAAATCAGGAAATGCAGAAATAGACCACTGGCCTTCAGCTAAATCTGTTCCAATAGATCCTTGCATACCTAAGCTTTTATATTTGCCAAGGGCTGCCTATATATTGGGTACTTAGTGCAGAATTTCTGTCCTGAAGTGACTAAGCACTGCAGTTTGTAATTGTCGCATCTATCCTATGCAGTTCATACAGCAGCTCACTGTCATCTGGAATTATAGGACATCTATTATTCTATCACTTCAGACACTGCAGCAGTTCCAGAAGCTAGATACAATTTAAAAATAAAAATGATTATTTCACATTGGTTTTATACTAGTGTAACTTCCTTCGTTTCATTGGCAAATTCCTGATTTACAATGGTATACATTATTTCAGAATTTGATTATAGTATTAACTCTGTACAGGGTTTGTTTGGGGGGTTTTCAGTTTAATAAAGACCACAGATATTTTGGAGTAACTGTGAATTTTTCATCATAATATCAGTGCAAGAAATAAAATCCAACCAATGAAAGAAAAAGACATTACAGATGGCTGTACAATAGCTAAAACCTCTCTTTAAAAATGAATTGGGACATTTCTTCCATTCATATTACAAATTTTAACTTTACTTCTTTCTTCAAGGGATAATAAAGTGCCATAATGAATAGTCATTATTTTCTATGATATAGCTGTTAGGACCCATTTAATTCAGCAATTAATATTCATGATTATATTATTTTCTTGAAAATATAATTTATATTCGCTTGTTTTGTGAGTTTATTTTCCTTATTCTTGAGAGTCAAGGGATACATTGATTAAGATGGGGAGTGTATCTAAAGTTTAGATACAAAGCTGACCTCTAAAAGGTCAAGAGTGTCCTCATGTAACACTAGCCAATTGCCCGTCAAGAATGATGGGGGGTAGGTTGGGGGGGGCGGGCTGGGATGGAGTGCCACTACCTAACTCCCCATGCTGCCACTGTTCTGCCTAATGCAGGGAGTGGGGTGAGGGAGTTGAGGCTGGCGCTGCTGGCCTCAACTCCCCCACCCTCTGTCAGTCTTCAGCATGGCAGCAGTCCCCCATGCTTGGAGCACTCTGATTGGCTGTTTCTGTCAGCCAATCAGAGTGCGAATAAAACATTACAGACAGACAGACATAGTCTTTTATAATGTTAGAATTTTGGTTCTGAACATTTCCTTTCTTAGTTACAGCATGGAGAAACAATGAATTTGTTATCCCATCAAATTAATATATAAATCCAGAAGGGGTCACTATGATTCTTTAAGATCAACCTCCATAACTCAGGTGATAGAATTTCACCCAATAATAGCTGCCTCAACTGCAAGAGTTTCTTGTTAAACTTGATCGTGGTTTCTTATTTTTAAACAAAAATCATTTTTTAAAAATAAAGTGGAAAATGGAACTTTATTTTTATGTAGTAGAATTCATATATCTTAATAAATGATATTCACAGTCTCCGAGTCATACCTGTCCATATTTGATGTTTCTATTAATATCCAGTGAAGATATGTCAGGTTGATAAATAAAGAATTAAAAGAATGAACAGTAGCAGTGTCACATCCCCTGCTAAATGGAGAAAGTAGAAGCCAATTCTCATTTCTCCCTTACACCTCCCTATAAGCTGTATTAACAGCAATGACAGAATTGGATCTTATATTTAGTGTAGTGTATCTGCAATAAAGTAAGATTCAGAACCAAACCTGACTTCTCTAGTGATATTTTCATATGCAGAAAAAAGCTCTTGCTATATAATCAAACTCATTCTGGAATTTTGCTTGTCCACACAAGTCAAATTCAAGAATTATAAAAGATTCTGTAACTGAAATACCATACTGGTAAAGAATTAGTTACCAACTTTTTTTTACTAGAATCCCTAAGCTACATTACTGCAGATCAAGAAATGTAATGAAATGCTAAGATCCTGAAATTAATTACAGGTGGCTTTGACCTGTATTTTTACATATAAATACATGCCAATTGTATGTCACATTTCCTAGTTCTGGTGACTGTGGGAAAACTAAGAATAAGCTTGATGGTTTTACAGTCATTGTAATAGCTTTTGTAGCAAGACACACATTCTCATTATTGCCAATTGGAAAAGGACTTAATTGTATAAAACTGAGGCAGAATTCATCATGTGTAAGCAACATTTTCCCAATATTTTTTGCCTACCAAGTATTTTGTATACAGTGAATTGTGCAATATTTATTTGAGAAAGTTCAGGCAAAAAAAAAAAAAAAACCAGAAAGAAAAAGCAGATGAGTGATAGAACCATTGAACCAGCTTAAATTTAAAATAGGTATCTGGTACTGGAAATCTTTGTTTATTTTGTATCAAGCAATTGGAGTTCAAGAGTTTTTTTCCTGAATGTATCTATGAAGGATTCTTAGTATTTGAATCACTAAACCTTGGTAAGCGCATACTTGGTAGTAGTGTTGGTCTGAGACAAAAAGACATACAAAAAACTAGAACCCTTGGTTCCAAAATGATACTTCTTATTAGACCAACTGGAAAATGGCAATACAATTGTCCTTTTCTGCAAGCTTTTGGGATCAAAGTCCCTTCATCAGGCTCTGGCAAAAGTGTAGATGGTACAAGACGGTAAAAAACTCCACATAGGTAGGAAATAAACTTCATAAACCCAAGGCTCTAAATGAACCCAGAGCCTGACAAAGGAACTTTGATCCCGAAAGCTTGCAGAAAAGGACAATTGTATTGCCATTTTCCAGTTGGTCTAATAAGAGGTATCGTTTTGGAACCAAGAGTTCTAGTTTTTTTGTAAACCTTGGTAACTCATGTCACAGCATCTTTTAGACAGATAATGGAGGATTTTAGTCTGTCAGCCTGCCTGTATTTGCTCAAGATACATGTGATAAGGATAGGTTGACTACTTACACCAGTGAGAACAGAGAAGCTGCTTTGAAAGTCTCTTTAAATATTTAGCTTGTAACACTGAAATAGAGACATTCACCTTTTGCCATTACAATGGGAGAGCAGATAAATCTGCCATAGAATGAAATGAGGCTGGTCAGCAAGAATTGTTGATTTGTCTGGCTTTCTTCCAAGTAAGACTTTTCTGCCTGTGATCTTCCTACACTACAGACATAAACAAGGGGAAATATTAATTATGCAGTGGTTGATGTAACCACATTAGCTACTTTCTACCCTACTGTTACTTGAGCATTGCTGTTTAACACAAGATCTTGCCCTGCCTTTAGAGCATACATTTTGACATATAAAGAGGATGTGTTGCCTCATATGGGACAATAAAGGTGAGTTCTATTTAGGCTTTGTTGACATGTTTGCATTTTGTCTTAGGTTTATTAATACAGTATTTTTTTCCAAGACGTCCCCAGAAAACCTTGCAACAACTAGCAAGGGAGGAAATGCTATAGTCCACATTTGGCAAAAACTCTTCCAAGTTGCCAGTTAAAACTAGGAGAGGAGAGGCAGAAAGAAAAAAATCAGGTTACAGGAGAGAGTGAACTTTATTTAAAGGGATTTTTATGGATTACATTTCATTATAAAACTATGTTTGATCTTATTTATAGAGCAAGGCAACAACCCATGTGTTCAAATATTGAGAATTTACTTACAATTTATAAATTACTGTGGCTCATTTTATGTAATTCTTAAAAATATATGAGAAATAGAAACATCATATTACATTGAATTACATAGGGAAAAATGAAATTTCATTAGAAATACAAGGACATTCAGTGTAAATAAAATTTGAGAGAGTAAATTGCGATAGTTACTGCCAAGCACCACATCATACTTAATTCAAGCATCCATTCCTCTCACACTGCCTTAAGTCCATATCCTAAAACAAACAACTTACTCCACTAGGTCAAGTCTGATTTTGTACATCCTGCAATTGACCAACTTATTTAACCTCACCATTAGGCATCCCACCCCCGAGTGGAATCTAAAACTCTTGAGTGAGGAATCTATAGAATTCACTGTACAATGCATTGGGAGTAGTGCTGTGGCAATGATGTTTAAGGCCCAGGGCAAAGCCCACGTTGGCAGCCTGTCCTTGTCCCATGTGCAGATTCTGGGGGCACATATCCCCCCATATTTGCCTGGGAGTGCACGCAGTAGCAACAGCTGCCCTCCCTCTGTCCCGGTGCCCCACCAAATAAGCTGCTCACAGCTCCATCCTGTGCCCTGCCCCAGCTGGGCAGTGCCTTTTGGTGTCCCTTAGCTTCAGCACTTGGGACAGTTATCCCACTTGCTCCCTGCCTTTGCTCCAGCACTAATGGGGATAGTGAGATTTCCAAGAACATTCTGAAAAAGCAAGCACATAAGTCAGCACTTTGAGCTAGAAGTGTAACCATTCACCAGTGCCCCCTTTCCCTAGGGACACTGCAGTGCTTATAATCCCCATACAAACCAAGTCTCTCAGCTTCCCTGACAAGCTCTGATGTTAATTCAGTGATCTGGTTACTAGAGAAGCGTGATTCTTACTCACAGGGATGTATCACCTTTTGCAACCAAGTCTCTATTGCAATCAAGCCTGCTCTGGGTCCTCTTTGCTTATGCCTCCGATGGCTTCTTAAAAAGCCAGTCTTCCCATTGCAATGTCCTTTAATTTTCCTGGAGGAGCAGGTGAGGGAACTCCAGGAGACAGTGAGCAGGCTCAGGGGGATCAAGGAGGATGAGGCTGTGATTGACAGGTATTTCCATTCCTTACAGCTCCAGATGCCTATGGGTGGAACCCCATGAGAGGAATCTTCAGCAGAGGAGTAGAAGACTGTCACCTCTGGACCCAGGCAGCAGGAGCTGGTATTGGCTTCCCCATTGCATCTGGGGAACAGGTATGGGGCCCTGGCAGCCTTGGTGGAGGAGATAGCAGAGGAAGAGGCAGAGGAGGTGGTCCCTGCAACCCCTGCTGGGCAGGCTGGGGGACCATTGCCCAGGCAGAAGAAGAAACACTGGGTTATTGTGGTAGGTGACCCAATCCTGAGAAGCACAGAGGGGCTGATCTGCCGACCAGATCCTATGGCAAGAGAGGTCTCTTGCATGCTTGGAGCAAAGATCAATGACATCACTGAAAGGATTCCTGATCTCATCCAGCCCTCCAATTACTACCCCATGGTGCTTGTCCATGTGAGCACAAATGATGTGGCTGGGGTAGTCCTGACTGCATCATGAAGGATTTTCATGAGCTGGGTGTCAGGCTCAGGAAGTCAGGAGCACAGGTAGTATTCTCCATCCTTCCAGTTGACAAGAGCCAGAGGCACCAGGATGCCTGCATCAGGGTAGTCAACTGGTGGCTCCAGAGATGGTCTTCAGGAGGGATTCGGATTCTACAACTGTAATCAACACTTCCAGGGAGGAGGCTACCTGGGAAGGGATGATCTTCGTCTCTCTCCTAGGGGTAAGCATCTGTTCTCCTGCAGGTTGACCGATCTCCTCCAAAGAGCTTTAAACTAGGTTTGATGTGGGATGGGGAATGATGGCTTCAGTGTTTGATTTTTTTACTATATGATTTGGCTTTTTTGGGGTTTCAAGATGACAGCCTGCCTCCCAAAAGGAGAACTTCTGGAGAAAGGGAATGGACTCCCGGTGCCAAAGGTCAGGTGTTAGGGGGTGGGACTTCGAATCCCAAGATGATGACCAGAGGGTGGGGCAGGACTTCTCTTGGGGCCCTTGTCAGCTCACCAAAACTAATTAAGTAGCCCTCCAGCTGAAATAATTGCCCACCTTTGGTCTAATCATTACGTATGCCATTTCTGCTAGGTTTTTACAAATACAAGACGTCTCCAAATCTCAAGTAACAGCCATGACTGCTATCTAAGGATATTTCTGATAGTCATTACATGTAACAGTGTTGTCTGGCTTGACAGTTCCAGGAATAGAAAGCACTGGGTTGCACTAAAAAATGCATAATCCAATCTATCTTATTCTAAGATTCAGATGACTCCTGTAGACATGCAAACATTGGGGCAGTTCTACTTTCTAAGCAAACTTTATTTCTACCTGTGCAGGCCATGAAAAAATGTCCACAACACCTGCAAGAGTAGCAAAACCCAACAAATCGAACAACAAACAAAATAACCCCCCTTAAAATTATTTTAGTGGCATCAGTTTCTATGGCTACAAGCTAAATAACCATATGTCATATCTGCTACAGTGGAACATTTTTAGTAGTGCACAGATCCCCAGAGTATGCATTTATTTTTCAAAATTCTAGTGTATACTGGTGCATCACAACACTTGTTATACATCCAGTACGTCTGAAAAAAAAAGAACAGATCCTAAATCTAACCTAATTTACGGCCATGTAAAATCTGAAGTAATGCAAGAAGTCATTGGCAGTACCTTAACTAAAAAACAGGTAGAGAGAGATACTTAGCTCTGTTAGTGAGATAGAAGGCAGCGTAGAGTTGCACCTTATAGATTAACCAAAATCAGAGATGCCTAAGTTTTCATGAAAAAGAGCTCATTTCAAAAGATATTAAAGCTCATAAAGTTTATAAATCACATAAGTGAGATTAAAAACAGTCCTGCAATTACAATGGAACCTGCACCTAAATACCTAAGAGACACAAAAAACAACCCAATTTGTTCAAAGATGATGAGATATTGTCCAACATGGCAAATATTCTTCTAACATGATTTGTACCAAAAAAAATTTCCACAAGGAAATTCCATTTTTATTTCATCCTTTCATCTACAATTCCGGCTTTTTCCTAGGAAGACTGCAACTTTCTCCCCTCCTTCCGACTCTCTGTTAAATACCTCTCCTTGGTTTACTGGAAGTCCTCCAATATGCTCTTCTTGTCTTCTTTTTGATGACACATGCCTTCAAATCCTGTTGTGGGGCTCAATAATTAGACTAATTACATTTGCTGCTAAAGCCCTGCCCACAAGAAAATTGAAATATTGACTCCTGAAGCTGCAGCTGCAAGCCTTCCATCTAGGCATACCAAGAAACAAGTAGGCTTGTCTTCTATACATATAAACTGGATCATATTTTTAATTGGTGTCATTTGCACAGCTTAGTTTCCTGTTATACAATCCCCAACAATTCAAAGAAAGTAAAATGTAGACAGAAACAAATAGCTTTCTCACATCTGCCACAAAATTGACAAGCTTCATTTTTTTTCTTTTTGCATAGAAACCAAGCTTAGTTAGTTCATAGCAAAAATCTTGGTCATAGAAGCTGTCATTCCTGATCAAGCCTTTCGCTGGAGCTCAAACGCAGCAAAACAATTCAGGGAAGTTTGCACAAACTTTTCCTTGTCTTTTTTATTCTCCCAAAAAAGTTTATATGCCTGACATAGACAAATTTGATAAAATGATAGGCCTGGCTCATGCTCTATATATTGCAAAATACAAAGTTTAATATACATCCTTGTTCACTTTAATAAAACTGGAAAGCATATATGGGGGGGAGGAAATGACTAATATACCACTGATCTTTGCCCATGAAATCTGGAACTATTTTTCCTCTATTACAGCAGGGATATTGGGAGGCTTCTGCCTTCTTTCAGAATAGTGTGAGCAGAATCAAACTGGCATATCATTAACTCACTTAAGTTGGAAGGAGGAGAACATTGATAGACTTCTGTCCTTCCTGTCTTCTCATTCTGTTTCTATGAATTTTGTGGACAGCATGTCTACTGTACTGAAGTAGAATTTAAAAGTTATATCTCCTCCTGTTATATCTCCTGATGCTAGCAGACACTTCCACTTTTGACATTTTGGTGACACTTGATGCAGCTGTCATCAAGCCTTATTCAGTTCTTCAGAGATCTGCTGCATTCTTAGCTGATGTCTCTGAGAGATGACACTGAACAATTCCAGGCTTCATTCATATAATGAGCAATAGTATCTCATCTCAGCACATTATTTCTATCTGCAAGGTGGCTGATTTAGAATATAAAATCTGATAAGCCTGTTCTGAAATTAATAATTGCATTTGAAATGAAATTAGAGTATTTCAAATTATCATTGAGTTGAATAATATTTTGGAAATGAACATATTGTATTGCAATGTATTATGTGAATTTGTTTAAATCATTGATATGTGAATTTGTTTAAATTAAATCATTGATGAACCTTTTATAATTATATTCAGAAAAGAATATAAGGTAAGAATTCAGGTTCCTGTTTAGCATCAGTCCAGAAATATTAGCAGATTAGTGTCCAAGGACTTGAAGAATGCTGGTAGTATGCTGTAATAACATGGATGTCAGCTATACTCTATGAGAGCAATTACCTTTATGATTTGGACACAGCCATAGTAACAAAAGTTTACCAACCTAGATCAGTCTGTCCAATAACTAGGCAGCTTCTAATGTCAGGATTGTCCAACTTCTAAGGAGCAATGGGCCGCATTGACCACTTTCCACAGGGACATCCCCTCTAACCTCGCTGCTTGCACAGCCCAGCTCCCCGCTTCTACATATGTAGGTTCACACTGCTTCCAGCCAGACATGCTGCGCAGGCACCTCCTCCCTCTGCTGCCATGGGACAGCCTAGCTCCCTCCTTTGCTAGGCCCCTTCCCAATACACATACAGTTACAGGGGGACTGGGGTGCTTGTGCAACTCTCTGCCAATGCACACTGCATAAGCAACTCAGCCCCCTTCCTAGCTGCATATGCAACATAGGCAGCCTGGCACTCTCCACTGAAGACTAATAGCTACATTTAAGATAACCTGGGCCTTCTTGAGTAAAGTAAATGCAGACGAATAATCCAAACACATCTTTTTACATAGACCCATCTAGAGTTTGCATTTTCACACATTTGCTCACTGAAATGAACAACACTACGTACTTATTACATGCCATTTAACCAGATGACTGTCATTTTCCATACAGAATTTGGACAAATTAATATACTCACATCTTAAAAGGGAGGTTTAGCAAGAAAAAAAAGATAGGAAAAGAAATTTCAAATCTAAACAAAATGCATTAACTTCAGATGAAGGATTCTTTTTAATAAATCAGTGACATTACCCCTTAAAAACATTCCCTCTAGAAATTATGTCTTGCCCAGAAAAAAAAAATACTAATGCCAATTAATAAGGGGGAGAGCGGAAAGGAGGTAGAAAGGTGAGTGTATAGCACACCAAGACAAGAGGTTACTTATACAATATAGGCTTCATACTTTGAGGTTTGGTTTTATTTCTGTTAATCCTCATCATGGCTTGATCTTGTAATGTGAAAGCTTCAATCCAGAAAAATAGTTAAGCATGTACTTAACCTTATGGATATCCACATTTCCAGTGAAATAACTCAGAATTTTGTAAAAATAAGGCCCAAAGGGCTAAGCTTTTATAGGGCCAGAAGGTTCCAAAGTAAAATTAATCTCCTTTACTCCCAAAATGTGCATAGCCATAGGACAGTGGCTCTTTATCTCAAGAATTAGAATTTCACTGTTCAAGTCTAGGTAAAATAAATGTAGGATTTGTATGCTTCTCCATACTCTTGCCTAGATTTATGCATCAAAGACCTTGGTTTGATGGTCACTGAACTCCATACAAGTGGACTCATCAAGCACCTGACTGGATGTCTTATGTGTATATATACCATGATTCAGAGGATCAAAAGTTGCCTACTTCTATGTCATGATAATACTGTTCAGGAGGACCATAGACCAGTCTGCTGCTAGCATAGGGGAAAAATATTATTTGTGGGGGCTGAGTACACACACACACACACACACACACACATACACACACACACACTGCCCAGAAGGTAAATCTGTGGAGGGGAAAAGGCAGGGGGAGAGGGAAAAGATATAGGAGGGCACAAAACAAGACCTCTACATTGAGGGAGGGAGTGTGGCAGAAACAGGGGCAGAGGCTGGGATGAGTGAGGCCCTGGGGTGGGTCACGGGATGGTTGAGTACAGACAGCTTGTCCAGGGTTACGGTGGGGGGGCTACTAACACTGTATGCACTCTGGGGAAAGCACGGGGTGCACAAGCTCCCTGGATCTGTTTATGGCGTGAGGGTGGGCTGCCTGCTGTGAGCTGAGCTCTGTGCCCTGCTGCCTTGGAAGCCATGCAATGCCATGTGCCTGATGCCACTGGGTGGACAGGGAATGTGAAGTAATCCAGCAGTAACAGGCACATGGTATTGTGCAGCTCCCGAGGCAGCACAACGGGGCGCAGAGCCCAGCCCACAAAGAGCAGCCTGTCCTATTTCCATGCACAAAGCCAGGGGGGTACATGCCCCCTGTGCCTTTCCCAAGGTGTGTGCAGTGGCAAGAGCCCCACCCATGCCTCTGGACAATTTGTCCGGGCTCCAACCATACCATGACCCACCCTGGAGCCCCAGTCACCCCAGCCTCTGCCTCTGTGTCTACCCCGCTCCCTTCATCACTGTAGGGGCCTTGTTCTGTGTCTCCTCTATGCCCCTTCCCCTTTACAGACCTGCCTGCTGTGGTGGGCAGTGCTCCACGTGCAGCCGGGCTGTGATCTTGGCTGTGTGGATGCTGCAGCTGCATGTCTGTCCCTGTGCGACCCTGCTGCAGCTGTCCAGAGCCTGAGAACAGACTGCCCTGTGGCTCTCTGCACTGCCACTACTGCCTGGGATTTCTGGGGGCTATGCCCCATTAGCCCCAGCCTTGTGCCATGTATGGCTGCTAGCTAGAAAGAAGAACACATCAATGCTGTCAGTAACTTCTTCTTTAAGCATCACAGATTTGGGGAGATGCTCCCAAATTCGGAATCTGTAAAAGAATCTTTAAAAGGCAGAAAAGAAGGATCAGTTAAAAAACAAACAAACAACTAAATGTTTGGGGGGGCAAAAAAAAAATCAGGTTTATCATATATTTATCAATTCCCAATGTATCTGCTTCTACAACAAGGAGCTTGATCAGGTGCTTAGCCCATGGACAGAGCTCACAAATATATTTAATAGGCTTGTGAAATGGGGTCTATAGGCTGTATATAGGCCTGTGCAGCATAAGCCATGAATACATTGTTGCCAGGCTTGGCCATTTTCAGGATGCCCAAGCCAAGGCTGTAGGAGTGTAGCAAAAGCAGAACATCTCCAAACCTGTGTCTGAGTGACCATAGCATAAACCCTTCCAGATGTAGCAGATGGCTTGGTCAGAAAGTAAAGGAAGCATCCATATATTAACTAGAAAAATCAAACAGAGCACAAGGAGAAGGAAGAACCATACATCAAGTAATCTAAATATTGTAGCTTTATCTTAAAATATTAGAAGTAGTAATTAATAAAACAAGAGTATTAAATGTTATTTTTTCTATAATAGCTGTATTCTTGTTAAAATGCTTAGAGAAATTGTAAAAACAAAGCAGCCTTATCAGCCCATAAGCTGAGGTAAAGTAACAGACTAGTGTGAAAAAGCATTCCACAATGAGTAGGGGAAAGATATAAGGAAGCCTCCCTTTTGCTTTTGCAGGGATATAAATCTCAACTAATTGACACCTTCTGATGGCTAGAAAATGCTATTTAGAGGTTTGCTTTTTGGGAACTGGCTTGTAGGTAAAGTAGATATGCATTAGAACAATGGTCCAGGGCCACAGCAAAGGTTAATTGATTTCTAAAAGCCTTTTTGTGACAGTTTCTTCAAGGCCCACTGTGTCTGACACAAGCAAACAGCAAGCAGACACACAGGCTGGGAAACTGAAGACATGTATCACACTGTTCCATAACAGAGATAAAGGACTCTGCAGCATTGCTGTCAGGTCACAGTGCTCAAGTACAGAGACCTTGGGATTTCTGGTTTTGGTATATGGACTAGAAAAAGTCCAAATTAGGATGTGTTAATGTGGTGGGTTTGTAAAACAAAGGAATATGCTGACAGGACAGAACATGGACAGTATGACAACCAGAGAGAGACCAATCAACAATACCCAAAGATGAAGAGACATCACAGAGGGGAGAAGATACAAAAGGAGGGATTTCAGAAGAGCAAAGGGTCCCTGAGAGGGGAACTCAAGGCCACCACGGACTCTGCATACCACCTACCACCAGCCTATCTCTTCCATCCCACTGGGGAGGGGGGTAGGCCTCAGCCTCCAACATCCAGGCTGTTGACATCTGACATTCAAGAGAGAACCTCAGAATGAACCTGTACTGGCCAGATGTACCTTGATTCTGTGAACCCTGGGACTGGTCAATATAGAATTGTTTGTATGATTCTTATCTGCTACCATTATGCATCAGTAAAATTCACCTATTATCAAATTAAAAGGTCATAGTTGGTCTGAGGGTTTGGGGTCTTCCCAGAACAAGGTATCTGGGTCATAAATGCAGTGTCAACACCTTCCCAGTCTACAAGAAATCTAGTTTAATCCAGTTCTAAAAGTTTCAGTGAGACAGAAATTAAAATAAAACCTATCAGAAATCATTCATTAAAATATTGGGATAAGCCATTTATAAATACTAGGTAGGGTTTAGAGGAAAATTTAGACTTCTACTTTTGGGACTTCTAAATTTGGACTGCTTTGGAGCTCAGCAAACCAACTCAAGTTCTCTGGAAACAGAGAAACCCAGTCAATGGACCTGTTTCTTTCCTGAATCTAAGGTTACGTAAGCATTATCTTTACTGATCCAAATAAACAAGTCCTTCCTAGTGCATATCCTAATAAAGCTTTCAACTTGTGATTGGACTGATCTCACTGGTCAATCAATCACCTCTCACCCACAGTGAAAATTTAGTGTAACAGATCATCTTGATTTTTAGATTGAGAGAATAAAGGCTAGAAGCAGTGCAGAAGACCTCAGAGTGTGGGTGGGCAAAATACAGCCCATGGGCTGTATCTGGTCTGCTGGACACTGCTGGAAGCCTGAGGAGGGAGGGATGAACACTGCACTGTCTGCTGTGCTGAAGGTGAGGCCAGGCTGGCTTATAAAGTACAGATTTCTCTGGTCTCCCTGAATCCACTCCCCCCTGCCTAGCTTCCTGTTGGCTCTGTAACTGTGCACTTGTGGCACTGTGACCTCAGGCAGCTGGCCCATATGGGATGGGGTGTGATGCAGCATGTCAAGTACCCATTCCACCCACCCACTGCAGTGAGTCACTGTTGCTACAGCACCATCAGTCCATGCCAACCACTGAGTCCACCGGGACTCCACTTGGGGCAGCCACCCCTGCATTTCCTGGTGTGGAACAGCAGTGGAATCAGCTCATTATGGGTGGGCAGGATGGATACTCATCATGCTGCATCACACCCTATCATGCATAGGTATGGCTGTTGGCAGACACAGTGCCCGGACTGTGCAGTGCCAACATGAAGCTGGGTGGGGTGGGAGGGTGGGTATGGAAGTGTCTGCACACAGTGCAGCCCACTTGACTGCAGCAGAGCAGAGTGGAGTGGGGTGCAGTCCTCTCTTGTCAGGTTCCTGGTGACAGCCAAAGGGCTGGATAGCATCAATTCCCCACCCGTTCTCCCCATGTATCCAACTGCTCACCAAAAGTCCTTAAGTGGCTTTCCAGAACAAATAATTGCTTACCCACTCCTGCCTTATAGGGAAGGAGAATGAAGGATCAGAACAGATAACAAATCTGGAACAGACTCTGACACAGAATACTGACAAAAGATGAGCCAACCTCTTCAAGACAGTCTCTGAAATGGTCTTCAAGTCAGATTTCATAGGATTTGCCTCAGGATTGGAAAAGACTTATTGGTAGCTGGAGCCAGTTATTGTTATGAGGAAAACGGCTGAATAACAATGCAAGTTTTGTTGTGGGTTGGCTTTTCTTCAGTGAAAGACAGAAGGCACACCCTAGCAATGTTTCTTTTCCCTTTCCATTCCATACATAATGCAAATGGATTAAAGCAGGAAGCAGGAATAAAGTTAACTATGCAACTAGTGATTTATTCTGGATTAGTATTAAGTGGATGCTGCTAATAAAATTCAAATTGGAATTACAGTCTTAGCAAGTACAAATGAGTATTTAAATATATGCAAGAGCATCACTATTTACAACACCACCATTTCATTTCCAGTATTTGAATGGTGCCTTGATAGCTTTCCACCAGCTACATTCAGTACCGGCAGTGATTAGTCTCCACATGCTCTTTATTCAAAACATGCTGGCTGGGCAGAGAAGGCATTTCTGCTATTAGAAAGCTTCTGCCTTCTAGCTCTTCACTCTGTTTATTTTTGCCCATATTTTACCGACTTTCTGTCTCATTATCCTTGATTTATTTAATTCTTTTTGTAGAAGAGTAACTCAAGGCAGTCAGTGATATTCCTAATCCAAGTAAACAACTCATTTTACCCTTGTAGCTTGAGCACCTAAGCCTTTCAAATCACTGATTTGTTGATCAGTCATTACTACACTAATATGTGGTTTCTTATGAAACAAGAGGCACAATTTTTTATTCAAAGGTTCTACTAGATCATACAGTAAAAACCAGATTGTACTAAAGTACTATACAGTATCAGATTTCCCCATATGCTTATTAGGGCTTTGTGAAATTTCACTGGCTGTTTCATTTCAACATTGTTTGGACTAATTTTGAGCTTGAAACAGGGAAATCAACCTGAAACGATGGGCTTCAAAACAGCCCCAAAACAAAATGAGGGCAGTTTCAAAATGTTTTGAGTTTCAAAGCTGAAGCTGGACTTACCTGCAAGGAAACAAGTAGTAAGGGGAGGGAAAGGGGAAGGACTGCTCTGATATTGACTGTGAGATGCTGCTGATGCTACTGTGCTGCTTACCAAATTATTACCTGTTGTCATTTAAAGTAGTGGACAGGACTGAGGCTGTAGGGGAAGAAGAGACCTCATTGGGGCACAAGTACCATGTCATGTAGAGGCTCCAGCACCAGTAAGGGTGCATCTTAACACACACATACACACGTGTCACAAGTTTTGCTTGTCATCAGTTCAAGGTGCAGTTTCCCAGAAATCCCTGAACCTATCTTCTTGAAAGCTGGTAGGCTTCATGGCCTCAGCAGAGGCTACCATGCCTGCAATTTTTACCCTGCTGTGCCTTAACATACATGTGACACAAATTTTGCTTCTCCCCCAGTTTAAGGTGCAGTTTCCCAGAAACCCCTGCACCTATCTCCTTGAAACTTGGCTTGATTTGTGGCCTCAGCAGGGGCTACCAGGCCTGCTATTTTCATCCAAGTCTGCCAAAAATGACAAAATGATAGAGTTTCATACTTCCCCATTATAGCCTATGGGCTAAATGCCGAAACAGTGTCAAAACAGCGAAACAGTTTCAACGAAATGAAACAGAACAGTGCATTCAAAATGAAACAAAACTCAAAATGAAATACTGTACCACTGAAATGGCAAAATGAGAATCAAAACAAAATGGTATTGTTTCTCACAGCCCCTGCGCTTACCTTTCCAGTTCAAGGGACATAAGGGTTTCTCCATGAACCTCCAGTAATTAGAAATATACTCTCTGGTTTCCTGCTTCAGGCCTGTAAGCTTACAGTGTATTAAACTCAGTAGTGATGATAGATCACCCTTTCACTCTTGCATTATTCACTGTGGGGGTCATTCATTAATTATATGAATGGTATTCAGCACAGTGGTTACCTGGATGGAAGCAACATGTTTCCTTTAATGAGCCAATGTACATTCTACAATATTCCTCAATGTCAAATTAAACTTTATCCTGCTAGGTGCTCTTTTACCAGGAAAGTCCTATAAAATAACAGTTGCCACAGACAGATGCTTTTTGATAACCATAACATTTGAAGGGTTATTGAACATCCATTCTTGTCCAAACGTGTAAACAACATGCTGGTGCAACTGACTTTGGTTTTCATAAACTTGCCATTATAGTTTAACCAGACTTGCATAATGCTTGAGTTCAGTTCCATTTGACTGAGAAATGGGCTTCTTGCAGAAGGAACAAAAGTGGGCAAGGGTTTTATTGGTGACCTGAACACTGTTCAGGAACCCCACTCTCTCAAAAGCAGTTATTATGTCAGGAGTATTAATTATAGGTAGATAATCCACAGCATTAATCATATTACAAATCCTACCACCAAAGCACCAAGAGTTAATTTGTACTGGCCAGGTGTAGCTAGCTTTCAGGTGCCAAAAGCTATCTACTTATGCAGGTTATTAACCATGAAAGTCACAGTGTTGGAAGGTTGGGGCCAATTCCTTGTGCACAATGGCGATGGATTTCTTGATTCACTGTTGATCATTCAAGGTCTGTCTGAAGAAATAATTCTGTCTAACTCAGTATGATTCTGATTTTGTGCCAGAATTGCCAGACAGAACAGAGAAATCAAAAACAGAAAGTACTGGCATTCAGCCTATATGATCTCCTATCAAAGACTAACTATTACCAGCACCTTCTGATGGTCATTAACTGCACCTTAAATACTTTTCCACTCTCACCCCTTCTGTCTGCATCCTGATGTATAAATAGTGCATTCAAAAGTAGACATGCATCACCACACTGAACTAGATTCATACCCTTTAAGAGACAGAAGTGGATGGTGTGTAGAGTGGAAAGTGCATTTTAGTTTGCTCTCCCATTGCACTAAGGCAACTGCAACAGAGGGGATCTGATAGGAGAAATGAGTCATTTATAACAATGCACTTTAAAAATTCCTAGTGAGGCACTGAGAAGCCTGGGATATGATCTCAGAATTCCTACCAGCTAACCTGGAATAGTCCACAATGCCAATGTAGTGAGCTACCTGGATATGACACAAGGGAAGCACTACATTGCAGACTTTCACTGCTAACACAGGTAAGTTGTATTATAAATATAAAACCTGATAGTGTCTAAACATTTTAAAGCTCTTTCTACTCTTAAATATCCACTTTTAGTTCTTTATGTTGTATGTTAACTCTTCCAAAGAGGCACACTTGAGACACAGGTCGGATATTGTATTTCCAGTGGCTTTCCTCAGAGCAGTGGAGGCCAGCCCTTTTGGTAGACATGCCACAAGTAGCCCTTCACTTTCTTTGAGCACCACTCCACTCTGCTTCCCTTATCTGGTCTGCTGCTCTGCTTTCTGCTCTCAGACTAACCTTCCGCTCTACTTTATGCTCCTTACCCTATCTGCCACAGCACTGTCTGTCCCCTCCCAAATCTGCCATATTCCACACACACAGGCTGCCCATGCCACAGGTTGGCCATTCCTGCCTTAGCCGTAATTTTCAAATTTCCTTAAGTCCCAGACCCTTTTCATATCACCTTTTTCTGCCACAGAATGCCTACCCCTAACCTGTGAGCTGAAGGAGAGCCAGATGAACTGGCCCAAACTGGGGGTGTACCACCTTTTAGCCCACTCCACCATTACCCTAACTTCTTTGAAGAATCGATCACAGAACCCCAGGGCTCTGTGGAACACAGTTTGAAAACTACCACATTACAGGATATTCATGGTTTAGAAAAGTTCTAGAAAATCATTTAAAAATTCTAGTACTGAAGTGATCCTTTAGCTGTTTTCATTATCTAGACTCATTTAGGCTTCCACCACAGGTTTACCAACTACCACCTTTCAAATCAAAGTCTCTCTGGAATGCTCATACACTAAGATCACATTTTTAGATACCATAGTCTACATCCAACATACCACCCTGCAACCAGTATATATAAAGTGATATTGTGGATGTATGTGGGTGTGTATGTATATTAAAAAATCCCTATGGGCTACCCCATTTACATCCATAAAAAAAATCAGCAGTCATCCCAAACACACCAAAAAAGTGGTGGTCTACAGTCCTCAGATACCACAACATCTGCTTGTAAGATAAACCCATTTTGCCAAACTAAAAACTGTCTTTATATGTCTATACATTATAAGAAAGATCATCAAACAAATACAGCCTATACTTGAAAAAGATGGTCAACTTACCATCAGATGCAAATCCCCATTGATCAAATGGCACTCAGTGAAACCCAGCCTTGTCTAAACAATAAATGCAAAACATGTTAACTCATCTCTACTGCCACAACAATGGCTACTCCTGACAATAAAACCATCAGGATCCATGGATCTCACACATCTATCCCAGAATGTGGTACACCTCATTCAGTGAACCAAATGCCCATATAGAAACTATGTGGGTAAAATCAGATAAATATTAGAATAAATATAAGTATTAGAATGAATGATCACTAAAAGATCTAACATTATACAGGCAATAGAACAGACAGAAGAATATTTTTCACAGAAAGAATATCACTCACAGTCTGACCTCATAGTTCTCATGCTCCAAGGAAATTTGCAGAGCACTTTTAAAAAGTGGAAAATTTAAAAGAAGAAAAGGAGAAAAAATAGACTGTCATATGGAGAAATGTCCTTCACATTTTCTCTATGTATACTACACTATACTTAGTACTGTACTTCAGTATACTTGTAATATATTTTCCTACAAGCATAGTTGGACATTCAAGAAGGGTGATTTGAGACCCTCTGGGTTAGAATACGGGGGGATGATGAAGGGGATATAACCGTAGGAGTCTATTACAGACCTCCTAACCAGGAAGAAAAGCTTGACCATGAATTTGACAGGGAACTGATAGAGGCTGCATGCTTTCGGTGCATGGTTGCCATGGGTGACGTCAACGACCCTGACATCTCATGTGAACAGCACTCAGACAAATCAGTTTGGTCATGAATCAAAGGGAATCTTGGAGACAGTAATCACTTTCTGTATCAATCGTAAAGCTGGAAAATCAGTCAGCAATCCAGAAAACCTCAGCTTTAGGAAAGCTGACTTTCACGAGCTCAGGAGGTTGGTTGTTGAGGCCCTGAGAGGCCATGATCTGACAGGGAGGGGAGTCCATAATGAGTGGTCACTCCTTAAGGATGCGATCCTAAAAGCACAAGGGAAGTCCATTCCAGTCCATAGGAAAGGTAGAAAAAAGGCTGAGTTGTGACGGCTGAAATTATGTCTGTGTAAAAAAGGTGCTTGCTGAAGGCTCTATGAAGATTAGACTAAGTGTTTTTCTGTCATTTGTTTAGATATTAAGCTATATGTTGTTGCTAAGAGCCTAAGTAAAGTTTAAGCTGTAGTAAGGCCTTGTGTAAAGTCAGGCCTAGTAAATTTAGCAAAGCCTTGAAGTAGTAAGGTCCTGTGGCATAGTTAAAATTAATCTTATCAAAGGAATGCAAGGCTTATACTGCTATTGCTCAGTCTAAGGGCAATTGAAGTAAAAAGAATCTGAATGGCTGTTCAGTTCAGAAGTTATAAATTGGCTAAAATATCCAGAAATCATTCAGAAGGAAGATATAGCTATGTGAAAGGGATTAATTAGCTGTTGACCTGGTTCACTAGGCCCATGGATCTCGAGGAGCCCAAGGACTGAATACCAGGGTTCTTTCTAGTACCTCTCAGACAGCGCTGGTTGAGGACGCCCGACTTCACTGAGCTTTGTTGAAAGAAACTTGTCGTACATCAGGCATCAGAGGGGTCTGCCAATAAGTTGCTGACATGAATGATTCTTGTCTGTCATTGTCTGTCTTGTTACTACATGTAGTTTTGTTTTTGTTAAATCAATAAACCTTTCTAACCCCCCAACCACACTCTCAATCAATTCCAAATCCACCACTGGTGGCTAGAACACTTGGTAACCCCCTTGACAAAATAGAGAACTCACAGACTTCCTGTACCTGAAAAGAGAAGCTTATAAGGGATGGAAAGTCAGGAAATACCACTGAGGAATATGCAACACTGGCCCGCACCTGTAGGGAGCGAACCAGGAAAGCCAAGTCTGAAACCAAACTCATACTGGCTACAGGAATCAAAGACAATAAAAACTCCTTCTTCAGATATGTGGGAAGCTGAAAAACAAACAAACAAAACGAGAGTAACATTGGACCCTTGCTGAACCAAATTGGGCAGCTGACAACTGACACCCAGGAAACAGCTAAACTCCTTAATGATTACTTTGTGTTGGTTTTCTACTGGCTCACGGAGATCACCCTGCCTGACAAGATGCAGGATTACCAGGGTAAGGGCAAATATACTCCTATAATTGGCAAAGATCTTGTGAGGGAACAGCTTGAGAGGCTGCGAATCCATATATCAGCTGGCCCAGATGAAATGCATCCAAGAGGGCTAAAAGATCTGGCTGACATCATAACATGGCCAATGGTGAGGACATTTGAGAACTTGTGGCACTCAGGAGAAGTTCCTGAAGACTGGAAGAGGGAAGAAGGAATATCCTTCCTTGGGAACTACAGGCCAATCAAATTGACCAGAATCTCTGGAAAGATCTTGGGGGAAAAAAATCAAACAAACAAACCATTAACAACAGTGTAATGGAAGGCAACATTCTGAGAGATAGCCATCATGGCTTTGTTGGGGGTAGGTCTTGCCTAACCAACCTCATTTCCTTCTATGACCAGGTGACACATTACTTGGACAAAGGAGAAGAGGTTGATATCACATATTTAGACTTCAAAAAAACCTTTGGTCTCCCATGATGATCTCATGGTAAAATTGGGGAATGGTAGCCTTGACAACCTTGTGGTCTGATGGCTGGGGAACTGGCACCATGGTCAGACCCAGAAAGTGATAGTTGATGGAACTATAACAACATGGTGCATAGTGACCAGTGGCATCCCCCAGGCTCTGTACATAGACCAATACTCTTTCATATATTTATAAATTATCTGGATTCAGGTGTCAGAAGTGGACTGGCCAAGTTCACACATGATACCAAATTATGGGGAAGTGTGGTCACACTAGAGGATAGGCTAGTGATTCAAGCTGACCTGGACAGATATGCAAGGTGGGAGGACCAAAACCTGATGGCATTCAACATGGGGAAATGCAAAGTGTTCCACCTTGGGAGAAAAAACCCACATCATATTTATGGGCTCAGCAGTTCTACATTCACTAGCACTATGACTGAAGGAGACTTGCGGGTCATGATTGACCATAAGATCAACATGAGCCACCAATGTGATGCCAGAGCCAGCAAAGCTAACCAAACTTTGCATCTACCAATGCATCTCAAACAAGACCCAGGAAGTCAGCTTCTCGCTTTACTCAGCCTTGGTGAGGCAATAGCTGGAGTACTGCATCCAATTCTGGGATTCACACTTCAAAAAGGATGCGGAGAAGCTTGAGAGAGTCCAGCGGACAGCCACACACATGATGAGGGGATGAGAGAGCAGGTCTTGGAGGAGAGACTGAGAGGCATGGGATTCTTCAGCCTGGAGAAATGAAGGGTCAGGGGTGATTAGGTGGCAGCCTATAAGTATATAAGGGGTGTGCATCAGAAAATATCTGTTCACCAGGGCACCCTAGAGAATAACAAGGTCTAACGTTCACAAACTCCTGGAAGACCATTTTAGGCTAGATACAAAGAAAAACTTCTTTACCATCCGAGTTCCCAGAGCCTGAAATAGACTCCCCCAAGAAGTGGTACAAGCACCTACTCTGGACACTTTTAAGAAACACTTGGATGCTTATCTTGCTTGGATCATTTGATCCCAGCTGACTTCCTGCCCCTTGGGCATGGTGTTGGACCCAATGATCTTGTGAGGTCCCTTCCAGACCTAACATCTATGAAATCTATGCAAAAGAGAGAGCTGTGTGCAAAACAGAGTACCATGTGCAGAAAAATATGTTACTATGTGTACTGTGTGCAGCTGGGATATAAAAGGATTTCTGACTCAGTTTGTGGGTGATTCTGTGGAGCACTTGAGTGTTGATATGTGTGTGGGGGAGCACCTGAGGTGTGAGTACCTGAGAGGTAGCGTGAGAGGGAAAGAATAAATTATCTCTAAAGTCAGCTTTTTCCATTCAATTGGCACTGTGACCAAATAACCAGAGCAGAACTCAGACTTTAGCCATCATAGGCCACTGCTTAAGATCGATCCTAGATTTACCTTATCCTTCTCTGGTAGTATCAGTTTGCAACCCCTAAAGGTGATTAGCACTCCACCTTTCCTTTCATTGTTTTATTATGTATGTCATGTCTGTATTCCTCAAAGTATTTATATATTGTATATAATAGGATTTAGAACAGTGTTGTATAACAGTTGTCTGAAATAGTGATAGGCTGCCAGTTGGTTGTTGTTTGTAATTTGGTTTAATAAACCATTATAATTCATTAATTGTTAACTTGGTTTCTTACATTCATTGCCTAATTAACTCAAGGGTTGTTGTTTTTTGTTATTTATTTTTAAATGAAGTGGTTAAACATCTAGATGATAGAAATTTAGCTAGGTGTATTATTGTCTTCCCATCATACTACTTGATTGGCTGGGAGGGTGAATTTACATAAAGTTGGTCTTCAGTGTTGTCCAGCCCAACAATTAGTTTATTGTACGCTGTCATTTTTTTTACACATGCATGCATTGTAGCACCAGGTGTTAAAATGCATGCAGTTGTATAAGCAGGAAATGCTTGTAAGAGCTGAGAAGATGGTGGCAGCACACTTTTTAACTAAAACATCTCAGAGATGCTTTAGTTCAAAAGTGCACCACCACCATTCTCTGCACACTGACACACATTTTTCCACTTATATAACTGCACAAGGCGCAGTGTAGTTCACCTCAGATCATATGCAAAGCAGATTCGATTAATCAATTAATCGAGGCTGCTCTGAAGTGATGGATCTCCAGAACATTGCTGGAAAAAAAGTAAGCGTATAAATGTCCTAGGAACCAGGGACTTAACATAGACAATGGTCCATGTCACAGGGTCCTACAGGAGGGCTGTGATCTCCTAAAGGCCCTCTACCCATGCCAAGTCTGGCCCAAGGCACCCTCAAATTCTCGCCTGCCACCTCTTTGTTGTTAAGTATATATGGGAGGCTGCCTTTGTACCGCCCTGGGCACGGCATAGTGGGACCTCTGTCCCCGTGATCTCTCAACCCCACCAGGGTGTCTCTCTGTGTGCTGGGTGCCTTCCAGGCACCCTGGCCTTAGGGCCTCACATGGCTCCTACTAGCCCCTAGTACCACGCCCCAAGCCTCACAGATGTCCTGAATGTTAGAATGTCAAACTACACGTCCGCTTTCTCAAGCCTTCTATGACAGTGCCCCTCCTAGGCTCTCTCCGTGCCCTCTCCTAGGCTTCTTACTCAATAGTGCCCCCTCTCTAGGGACTTCTCATCAGTGCCCACTCTCTGGGGCTTCTCTTGGTGAACCACTGGTCTTCTTGGCCCAGCGCATGGCTACCCTCTTCTAAGGCAGGGCGTACCATGCTGCTATCCCCTTCTGGATCGGGGACCACTGCAGCACATGCCCTTATCTAGGAGGCACTATGCTGCTAACCCCAGTCTCTCCCGGGGTCCATCGCAGCATCCAGCCTCTGGCCAGGATCTAATGCCGCACTAGCCTCCAACCGGTCTCGCGGTGCCTGTTGTGGGCTTCTCCCAACAGTGACCCCTGTCTGGGCTTCTCACAATGTGTTGGCCCTCAGGGCTTCTCAACTTGCTGCCCCTCTTGGGCCTGGGGTCTCTGCACCCCGTGCTGCTGCGCCCTCTCTGGCGCTACGTCGCACTCTCCCAGGCACTAGGGCCTCATGCCTCTGTGGGCCCCTATGAGTATATCACGCCCTCTCTGGCGCTTATGAACATACTGCACCCCACAGGCACTGGGATCCCCACACTGCTGGGATCCCTCTATGAGGCCTCCTCCTTCCCCTACAGCCTCGCCCAAACCACCGGTTTAATTCAATGCTAACAAAACATAACACAAGCCTCCTGGCTATAACCAAACATA
>JAGPOW010002673.1:5223102-5262790 GCA_030014935.1 Caiman crocodilus
ATGAGGCCTCCTCCTTCCCCTACAGCCTCGCCCAAACCACCGGTTTAATTCAATGCTAACAAAACATAACACAAGCCTCCTGGCTATAACCAAACATAAGGCACCTGGCCATAACAACGTAAGCCTCCTGGCTACCACTCCACATCATTGCTCCAACCTCTGGAGCTCTTGTGAGCTACACTCACATTCTGTTTCCCTGGAGCTCCTGCCCCTCCAGCTACTGGTAGAGAACTACCAGCCTGACTCTGGCTCTGGGCTTTATACAAGCCAGGCCCTGTCCCTTAGGGTCAGCTGACTCTCATTAGTTGCCCAGCAACCCTCAGCTGTGCTCATTATCACACTGCTGTGTGAGTCTTCACGCACAAGGAGCGGGGAAGCAAGGTGCACCACGACAGTCCATTATAATCCACCTGATACTTGCTAAACTCTGTATTTCATAGGCAATCATAACCATCCTGAACAATCCTGATCTTTCATGTATCCAGTTTTTACTATATCTCTTATCTGCTGATTACTTGATAATTTTTGGTTTTTTTACATACAGAGTTTTACACAAGGCCTTGTTCCATCTGCTATTTAGCTCTGCTATGGCTGCTTCTCTCCCTAAAGACCCAGGGAAGGCTACCATGATACCCAAAACCTTGTCTAAGTCTATCCCAACCATGTGGTTGGTCCAATAAAAAATATATCACCCACCAAAATTCTTGCCTCTCATTATACATTTCTAGCAGTTTAAGCAGTTTCTAGAAATTGCATAGCATATCCAAAGTCATATTAAAATTGGTCCTCAGTTGTCTATCTGAGCTATAGGTGGACTGTCCTTATTTGGAAAGAACATTCTACATTTATGCTCTATGTTTATGACTTTGCATCAGAAAGAACTATTCACCATCCCAAATATGAGTACTCAAAGACTCAAGGTCTATGCATGAAGTCTTCTTTGCATTATCAGGATTTAAGATAATTTATTAAAATTAATCTTTGCAGCACTGCATAATACATCATAGAAAGAGAAAAGATATTTCCCACTTGGATATTATTTAGAATTAAAGAAATTAGATTCTACCTCTCAATAATTATAGTCTAAAACCTTTCTTTCCAAAACTCCATATTCTCTTAAACTCTACAGAACTATATTTAATATTTTATATTCTATTTTCAGAATAGAAATATCAGTTGTGGCATGTAACACAGTAGTCAGATGGCAGCGCCTACCTTATACGCTATCAGAGGAATATATCAAACAACTAAATAGTCAAGGTCATTTATCTCTCCATGTAAGATTCATGAACCATATTTCTATATTCCAGGAATGTTGGCCAATATAAGTTACACATTTGCCAAAACCAATGCTTAAAATGTCCTGTAGGTTAATAAATATAGCAGAAGAATAAAGAATATTTTAGTTCCCAAGAAGCATTTTTAATTTTATCATGCCAATAATTGCTTATGTAAATTAAGAATATGAATATGGATGTAATCTTAAACAAAGATAAAAGAAGTCTATGCATGAAATATCTGACTTTTGGTAGACAGAATGCTACTATTAAAGCAAATTTAGTTTACCTAACATTTATAGCATCTCTATTCTAAAGCAATATGATTGTATAATGGGTTACAAAATGCTGAAGTAATACTCAATACAAATAATACATTTTCTTCTCCCTTCACTTCACAGAGTATTTATCATCTGAAGCAGAGGCCTGTGCCCAATATTTTCGAGACTTAAAAGAAGAAAATTATTGAAGAGCTACCGAGAGGTAGTGCCATACAATTTCTTAAATAGAATTCCATTATCTGGAAAACATATGTCTATCCACACACCTTTGGAATAGAACAGAGGCTTTAGTTGCTTAACAGTGAAATCAAATATGTACTTTTTGTTCAGACTGTTCAAAGCCAAAGTGACAGCCTACTCCTTAAAATCTTCTCACCAAAACCTCTCTGAAGATTGTAAGCTTCAGTTACAAATTCTCATCCTGGCTTCTCCATTTCCAGCATGAAAATAGAAATAGAAAGCTGCACTTTCTATTTGGGATCCCAAATGATCCCAGTGACCAGGTATGCTATAAGGAAGTGCTTCCCAACCTTTTTTCTTCCGCACCCCACTGCTAGAAACAGAGGGCAGTGGCAGCGTCCTGGGGGCGGGGAAGCTCCTGGCATGCTTCATGGCCCGTTTTTTCTATCTGGCACCACCGGCATTGCCCCCCGTGAACTTTATTTGAGTTGGGTTGGGAACCTCTGCTCTAGGTCCTAGCTTTCACGTAGCTATAATTTAGTCCTTGTTATTCAGCCACTGAATCCTCCAACTCCTCCTATTCTAACCTATCCACATTAACTTCTGATTGAAACACCGGCCCAATGGTAGTCATGTAGAAGCTACCAGATTGCCTGTCATTTTAGGAAATTAAAAAAAAACAAACCTTGGAGACAGCTACTGAGAAAGCCTAGCTACTTCCACCTTATCTATATGTCTCTAGCCCTTCTAATTAAATGACTCACTTCAAAAAGAGGGATGTAGACAGTTTGGAAAAAGTCCAGTACAGACCAACAAAAGCTATTAAAGCCCTAGGAACCAAGATGTATGAGGAAAGGCAGAAAGAAGTAGGCTTATTTACTTTAGTTTAGTTTAGTTTAAACTTACTTAGTTTAGTTTAGTCTTCAAATCCCTGAATTGTGATTATAGAGTATGGAATTGGGGTATTCTCTGTAGCCGTAGAAGATAAAACTAGGATCTTAAGCCATAGCAGGAGAAATTTAGCTTAGTGATTAGGAGGAATTTCTGACTATGAGGTTAGCCAAGCACTGGAACAGGCTACCTAGAGAAATAGTGTAATCCCCATCATTGGAAATTTTGAAAAGCAGGTTAGGGAGACACTTGGCTTGGATGGTTTAGCCAGGGGCTGGACTAGATAACCTGTATAAGGATGCTTCCAATGCTGCCTTCCTACAATCCAATAACTTTCTTCTCTTCCATAAGTGAAGAAAGGCAGAAACTCACTCAAATTCTCTCTCTCTTTTGCCCATTCACTCTTCTTTATTTATTTTTAATCAAATATGCATGTGGGTTATGGTTGATGCTAACAGGACATTGGCAAATGTAGCTGTTAGCATGGCATATATTTCACTGACTCAGACTCGTTACTGCTTTTAATTGAACCATTTTAATTCCCAGACATAACTTTAAGCACAAACAATTCAAAATGTTTGAGGACCTTCTTCAGATTTCAAGTATGTATGTCAACCTGATTGGAGACAACAGTAATTCTGTCTTAAATATCCCAAGCCAAGAAATCAGTGCATAGCCCAGAGTAATGTCTTGCATACTATGCATACTTATCAGCTATACTCTCCACACTAGCTTGTATACTAACTTACCTTCCTAATTACTCACTTGCATAGGATCAGTGCAACCTAGAAGTGTCTTCTACTGTCTTGTGTCTCTGGAGTCACAGCCCCTTTTCTTTTACATTTTCCAATAGGTCCTTTATTTGAAGCCTTCCTCAGCAAAGCAGTTAAACAGGTAAAAAAAAAAAAATCATAGCCGTTTTCCTTCAAATCAATACCTGTCTCCCTTAATGTTACTAGGGCTTTTCAGTTTCTACATACTCCTTCTCTTTCAGCTAACTCTTTCTAATGCTTTCAGCTGCTCAGCAGCCTGATCCCTTCCACCTGTATCACATTGGCAATTAGAGCTAGCTGCACTTTCTAGAGCCTTAAAGGATCTGCAGCCTGTCACAATCAGACATCTAAAAAGGTATGTATACAACCATCTACAAAAATTAGAGCCTGAGTTATCCTGTCTTTCAAAATCCTCTACTCTCATAAATGCAGAAAGTTATATGCATACATAGGCAAGAAGTCTCTGAGTACTATGCAAGAATCCTCCAAAACTATACCTCCGACTATATGTGAAAATAGTATTATCCATCTAATATCCAAGTCCTTTTCCTACATTTTACTTAAAACCCTCAACTCTCAGTTAAAGTTTTCTTGACCAAAATGAAACAAAATAGTTCCACTTCATCTGCTATTTGAAGTGCCTGCCATCCACAGTTTTTGGTCAAGAAATATAGAGCCCTAACCATTCCTACCAAATTAGCACTAACTTTTAAATCCAAACTAAATCACTTTGGTCCTAAACTTTTAAATTCAAACTAAATCTCTAAATGATCTCTGCAAATATTATACTTGTTGAGTAGCATCCTACTTCTTAACTGTCATTTGAATATTTTATCCAGGGTAAGAAAAATTGATATAAGTTGGATTTAGAATAGTCCAACTTGGTTTGTAGTGTCTTTTCTCTTCAAAAAACATAACCATCATCTGCTGAAGAATTTAAAGCAGTAGATGCTTACTGCTTATGGTGATCAGACTGAACTTCTCAGATAATCCTCACTGCCCTATAGTGAATTGTGCTAATTTTTTGTAGCTTGTTTAATAATAAAGATGGTCTTTTCAGTCTAAAACTATTAGGAATCAATCACGAAATAGATACCTGTAGGTTATTCTCTTTATTTCTTCTTTTAAAGTAATTCTTAATGTAGCTTAATTAATGGCATAGCTTCTTTTCCCATATGCTATGAGGCACAGCAGAACATTCAGACCAGAACTCCACCCTTTGCTGTTCCAGAGTTACTTTCATTTTCCCACTTAGGTGTTGTTTGTTCCTGAATAAAACAGCCTGGGTATGTCCACACATGCAAGCACATGCGCTTACAGCAGCTCGATAGAAGCGATGGACATTTGAGCCAAGGCTTTTTGCTTCAGTGCACATGCTCGGACATGCACTTTATTGTAGAGCAAATTGTGCCACTTGAGGCAAAATAACCCTGCCTGGCTCCTCCCAGATCTTCAGCCAGGGGGAGCTAGAGCCTGGGGCCAGCACCTGTGCTGGCCCAGCAATATAAAAAACTGCTCTGTCCTGGTCCCAGAAGTATAAAAAGCCAACCTGGCAAGTAGCTCAGACAGGGCTACTAGCTCTCAGAAGCTTCTGGGGCCCAGCCAATTGGTACCTGGGGACACTACCCGTTGTGCCAGCTGGACTGCTGAAACAGCCCTGAGAGTTCTCTGCACCCTCTACCCACTGCAGCAGTTTGGCAGTGGGGGCTACTGCCTGACTGTGACTTGCTGTGCACCTACCAGACTCAGATGGGGACTGCACAGCCAGTAGAGGCATCTGCCCTTTTGGACAAGCTGCCAGTGGACTGAAGTTGCAGGATTGGGTTTTGTGAGGCACTACTGCCATGTGTACCCCCTGCCCAGCCATCTGAGCAGCGCAGCTATGAACCAAAAGATGTTCTGGGTGTGATGGCCTGCTTTGAACTGTCAAAGCATGTCCTCCTGACCCCATTTGGCCAGGAGGTCAGCCACAGCCAGATGGGTCCAAGTTGCCAGCTCTGAGCAGGCTTCTGTGCCTGGGTCCTGACACTTGCCTCCCTAGCAGGAATTCTGGTGTTCCCTATTAAAAAAATGAAAATTCCCTGATTAAAAAAAAAAAATCCCAAACTCACTCTGTAAAATACCCCCAAATCCATGTTCCTTCAAAAGAAAAGCAAAAGACCACTATAAAGACAGAGGCAGTTGGACAATGTTTTATTGATATATCTTACAGTGTCAAAGCATGTCTCTTATCATAATAATAAAGTGAACTCTAAATATATGTTTCATAAATTCATGAATACATGTTTTACTGCACTCCCACAGGGTGTTGGTCCCCAAACAAGGGGTTTGCCCCCCCAACTGGGGACTTGGCCCTCTTACAAGGGGCATGGTCCCCCAACAAGGGGCTCAACCTGCACACAAAGCGTATGAGCCCCCAACAGGGGATTCAGCCCCACAACAGTGGATTCAGCCCCCACACAGGAGGTACAGCCTTCCAATGTGGGACAAATGGCCTCCACAGAGGCTCCCACCCCTCTTGCAAGGCCCACATGCCCCAAACCAGCCCCCCAATTGGTGTCCCACCTGACCCCATCCCCCACCAGTTGTTGCAGCCCCACCAATGGCTGTCCCACCCAACCCCACCCCCGCTCCCCCAAACCTCCCAATGGCTGCCCCACCCAGCCTCACCCCCCAACTTGTACCCCCAGGTCCCCATGGCTACCTCCAAAATCCCAGACACCATCACTTAAAAAAAACTCAGAAAAAAAATCAAGAAAAAATGGGGAAAAAAAATGCCTCTGCTTACCTTAGAAGCAGGGGTGAAGGGCCTTCAGGGCCTCATGAAAGAGCACCCCAGGCAGCACAGGGGCAGGAGAGCTGGGGGGGGCTTAGGCAGCAGGGTCGGGGGGCTTGGACGGGGAGCTGGTGAGGGGAGGGTCCAGCTCCAGCAGGGGTCGGGAGCCTCAACGGGACTGGCAGGGGGAAGGGCTGGCCGCATCAGTGGTCTGGGGCCATGGGGGGGGGCTGGCAGGGGATGGTGGGGCTGGGAGAGTGGGCAGGGCCATTGTGAGTCACCCCTACAGTCCCTTCCACCCTCCTCCAGTCCTCCTGATCCCTTACTTACCGACATTGGAGCCCTGGTGCTGAACACATGGCCTGGCTTGCCGCGTGTTTCAGCACCAGGGTGAGGGGTAACCATAGACTTGCTCTGGCAGCCAAAACATCTTTATTGAGGACCCAGCCTCTGGTTGCCTTAGGACACAGTCCCTGACCATGCCCTGCCCTGCTTTTTTATATTTTGCTTTTTTTTAGATCCCTGGATATCCAGGGGTCAAATTTTCTTGTTCCTGCACGTGCCTGTTGCCCTGCCTCTAAGGGGTTTGAGGCAGGTAAAAGGCACATGTGCACTCATGTGGACATGCCCCCTGAGCTTTTGGGCCTGAAGAAAAGTAAGTCTCAGTATTCTTTGTTAAGTAAGGAACTTAACAAAGCACTTTCCCCTTTTCAGAAGAAAACAAATATTTCTTTCCTTCTTGATTGTATTATGGTAAAAACAGATATATGTAAATTTCTGCTCTTCAAATTAAACTGATGACTTACTTTATTATTTTTTTAAGCTTTAGGATTTTTTGAAAAACAAAGTACAATGCTACTATGATCATCCTATCATATTTATCAGAATCTAAGACAATTCTGATTTTAAGATGATTCTCCACTAATTAGGATCTATTCATGGAAAAATGATAAATTCAGTATAATTTTCCTTGTATGGAATCTAATTATTGGATGGACATCTTAATCTCATCCTTTCCACTGCTATGGCAGGGAAAGCAGTGGCAGCGGGCAGGTGGTAGGGAGGTAGTGTGGGAGCAGGCAGTATAGGGGGCAGGTGGAGGGAGGTAGTGGGCAAAGTTCAAGCAGTCTGACCTTGCTCCCACACCTCGTCCCCTGCCACCTATACTCCCCATAACTCACCCCCACTTTACTACTTGCCCCCCATGCCTGTCTTCCTGTCACTTTACCTACACCCAGAGCTTTCTCTATCCCACTGCCTGTCCCCCATTTGGCCCCTTGCAGCCTCTGTCTTCCTTCTTGTTCCCCCATGGCCCTAATTCTCACTCTGACTCTAGCACAGCTCTGGCCATACTCTAGCTCAGGGTGCAAAGCACATCTTTTCTCCAATTCAAGCTTGGCTTGGTAGCAGCAGCAATGGTGGCAGCTCTAGCTTGGTATCTAGGACCCTGTCTGAGATTCTACCCTTGGAACATGGAATAGCTTTGGGAGAAGGGGGGCAGGGAAATGGGGACAGAAGCTGAAGGTGAAGGAGACAAGAAAAGCAGGCATCAGCTGCCTTCCCTCCTACCAAATTACACTTAAATCCAAAATGAGGGGCTCCCCCCATTTTAAATTGTGGGGGAGGGATGACTGTCTTGGATTTGAATAAATACAATAGTTTTTTGTTTGTTTTTTTATTGTGGAAGTGTGTAAACTCTGTGACAATGTAAAAGTATCTACTAAGCACTTATCTTTTTTGTGCCCCTAGTAATATTCACAAATGTCAGTTTTTCACCAGTTGAGCCTTTCTACTCATTAGTTTGTAAATATTACTATGTTCCAGATGTCAAATGAAGTGGTTAATGAGCTTGTTTACACTTGAAAGCCTTTGAAAATTATCTGATAAAATGAAGGCTTAGGCTAATATCACTCTCAAACTTGCAATATCTCTGCTTTGTATCTTCTTTTGATTTTAATACTCTAAACACCATTAGAAATAAACAGCTTTCTGATTTTCTATATCTTTACTGTTTTATGATCTGTAAGGATGTCATAGTATCAAAGTGAGACCATCATCTGATTTTGGATTATATTACTACATTCTAAATTTCAGTTGATTTCAAGATTCCTCCTGTAGGATAAGTACCTAAAAAGAACAAAACAACCCCCACCCAAAAAAACAAAGCAAAAGTATGGGCTAGTTGCAATACAATCAAAAAGAGAAATGAAAGGTTTTCGTTCAAAGATCATGAATTATGTAATAATTGACTAAGCAGTCAATAAACAGAAATGCCGATCACTGAAAATCATGGAAATTATAATAATATGGGACATTTCAAAATGGAGCCTACATCACTCAAAACTGATCAGCTTCTACGTAGATATGGCCCCTAATATTCAGCCCTTTTGAAAATCTGGCCACTTGTTTTCTAAACTGGATGCAACGATTTCTGGAATATTGGCTGTTTACGTGCTTAATGGGAGTCCTTAAGTGTTTGATTATTTTGGAAATTTTGCCCTAACTTTTTCACTGCTGAAAGCTAGGCACAACTAACTATATCATAAGTCATGTGTAACAGCATATGGTATGACAGCAAAAGTAGACACAAAAGCATAAAGAACACAAATTATTATCTGTTTGACTTCTCTCCTGTGTTAGCCATAGAACATTAAAATTCTCAACTAGTTCTCCCTAACAACAGTGCAATCTTACAATCCAAGGCTCTGATATGGATCTGTCTCAAGGTCTGGGACCTCTTTGAAAATAGTAGTTTGGTAGCTTGTTGCTTGAGAGACACCATTGACAGCATCTGAGGTTGGACTACTGCCTGTAAACCAGGAAAGGTGTGTCCCCCATGATAGGAGGGGATGGAAGTCATTAATGATGCGTTTCAGGTGTTCAGGGACGGGGCTGTAGGTAACAACCAGAAGGACTCCATTGTCTTTCTCACAGAGTTGGTAGGTCAGAGTGAGGTCTCCCAGTCTCACCAAGGCACCAGGCCTTCCAAAAGGCCCATGTGCCTTCTGTACAGATCGCATTATCACTGGACTGAATAATACAGATAATATCCATGGTTCATTCACTTGCAGTTCTACCAATGTCATATACTTCATCATCCTGTGTCTCTCTGCTGTCTACATGGACAGAGGGGATAATTCCTGTGTGTGAGAATGAATGAACATTGATCTGACATCAGCTCCAGAAAGATATAAAGGTCTATGGCAGAACACTTCATAGTATCATAGTATCTAGGGTCAGAAGGGGCCTAGAGCAGGCCATCTAGTCTGACCCCCTGCCAATGGCAGGATGAGTGCCAGGGTCACAGAACCCCAGCCAAGTACCTATCCAATCTATTCTTGAAGGTACCCAAGGTAGGAGCAAGAAGAACTTCCCTAGGAAGCTGGTTCCACATCCTAGCCACCCTAACTGTGAAGTAGTGTTTCCTAATGTCCAACCTAAACCTGCTCTCCAGTAACTTGTGTTTATAGGCAGCCACCAGGTTCCCCCTCAGCCTGTTTACTGAGGCTGAACAGGTTCAGGTCCCTCAGATGCTTCTTGTAAGGCCTATCCTGCTGCCCCAATATCAATCTAGTGGTCCTCCTCTGGACCCTCTCAAGGCCGTCCACATCCCTCTTGAAGTGCGGCGCCCAGAATTGGACACAGTACTCCACCTGCGGCCTGACCAAAACCACATAAAGGGGGAGAATCACCACCTTGCACTGGCTCGAAATGCATCATTAAATGCATGATAGGGTGCGGTTGGCCTTCCCAACCACCGTCTGACTTTGGCGGCTCATGTTCATCTTGGCATCAACCATGACACCAAGATCCCGTTCCTCCACCGTGCTAGTAAGAAGGGAGCTTCCCAGCCAGTATGTGTGCTGGGGGTTGCCTCGCCCCAGATGCATCACCCTGTGGTGTCCCCACCTCAGCCCACAGTTTGGCGTTGTCAGCAAACTCGGATAGCTTGCTTTCCACCCCCTTGTCCAAGTCCGTGATGAAGATGTTGAACAGTGCAGGCCCAAGAACCGAGCCCTGGGGGACCCCCGCTGCTGACATCTCTCCAGGTCGAGTATGACCCATCCACCACCACTCTCTGGGAGTGCCCCATCAGCCAGTTTCTGACCCACTCAACCGTGGAAGGGTCAATGCCACAGCTACCCACCTTTTTAATGAGGATGGGGTGGGAGACCGTGGCAAATGCCTGCCTGAAGTCTAAAAAGACTATGTTGACAGGGACGCCCGCATCCATGGATTTGGTCACCTGATCGTAGAAGGTGACCAGGTTGGTCTGACAGGACCTGCCCTTAACAAACCCATGCTGGGGTAAGGGATACACTTAAACTTCTCTGCATATTCCATCGCTGACCTGAGGGTGGCTGGATTCAGGCAGCAAACCTTTAAAAGCTTATTGGAACAGGAAAAGTGGAATGCAAAATCATTCACAGACTGGGTTATGTTAAGTGGGCATGTTTACACATTTAATGTGTGATAATTACAGCGCACTGAGTTTAGGACCTATAATAATGAGTACTAACTTAACACACCATAATTGGTGCTACTGTGCAGTAAGACTTGCGCGCACTGTTTTGTGACACCAGTTTGCAGGAACTATTTCTACTATGCATTAGCATGGGTTTTGCCTACCACGTTAATGTGCAGTAGAATTAGTTTACTGCACATCTAGTATCTCATGTTGACACACCCAGTATAGTTCAAACAGGGCATAGGGATTCTTATCTCATTAGTTGGATTAGCTTTTGTGACTACTTTTGTGACTACTTTTTTCTTGTAGCTTTATTACTTGTATGCTTGTCTCTCCCAGCATTATCCCTTTCCCCTCTTCCTTATACACAGCTTTGTGCATGTCCTTTCAGAAAACCTGATTAAGCAAGTTTCAGCCCACAAAGCTTGTGCTATATATATTTGTATCTCTTTTGTATCTATTTTGTTAGTCTAGAAGGTGCAAAACTATCCTGCCTTTTACTTGACTTGACTAACACAGAAAACTATCATTGCACCCAATATTAAGTCTGGCCAAAGGATCTGAGGGCAGAACAGCCATATACTGGGGCCTCTGCATCCCTTAAGTGTCACAGAAGGAGTACCTGTGCTGTTGCAATTGTTATTAAATATTTAAAGACTAAAGAAATAATTTTAAGCTTTCTAGGCATCAGTGCAATGAGCTTTTAGAAGGAATTTGCTAGTCCAAAGGGACCAAAAAAAAACCCCACAACAAAACAAAAAGACCCAGAACCTTATTTTACATGGAACTTGATGAATTCATGAAGTAAGTACATGATACAATTGTCCACGACAACAAAAGACTGAATTCAATAGCCAGAATATCTCTAGCAGCCCCAGGTTGCTCAAAATGAAACATTAACATTCACAAAATAATGAGCTGTACACTTTTGAACAACATATGTAGTTGAGGAAATTGCCATCTGTTTGTCGGTATTCACAAACCTAAACAGACACTCAATTTGTCAGAAAAAATAAATTGTTGTAGATTATTTATTCAGCTCCTTTTAAAATATGCTGCCGCATCTGAGAAAAATAGACAGTTTAGACAGAATAGACAGTTCTAATAAAAAGCAAACTTTATTTTTGGTAGTCTTATGAGTCTTGATTATCCACCTGATAACTAAATCCCTGGATACTGTAGATGAGGAATTACTGATCTCGTAAGTGGCCTGTTCGATTATACTTGTGATACCTCACTGCCTTTCCCCCAAGTCCCATACAATCTCATAAACCTGCATTATGCTCTTAGTATAATCCTATTATATTAATCATATCTTGTATACGTTTTATACTTCTCTGAGAACAGTTTTTCCTACATACTTGTGCTAGTAAACACCAAATATTTTCCACAGCCTTTGGGAAAAACAGCTATAGTTGAAATCTACTGTCATCTTTAGGAAGATGCTTGAGATCTAAAGATTTAAAACAAATTTCAGAGGGTTTTTTTTATAATATGGAATAAAAAATGTACAGTACTTAAACACTACATATTCATGCAGTTGCATTTTTTAAGACAGTACTGTATACTAGTGAGTCAGAAGGAGTAGAGATGTACCTTATAGACTAACTTGAGATGCATAAGCTTTCATAAGCCAGAACTCACTTTGCCAAGTGCTACAAAAGGATTTAGGATGCATTCTTTAGCATGCCAGGCTCAGCAGCTGGCATGAAGGAGGGATGTACCACAAATTACTTCACTTTGCTCTCTCTGTTTTCCCTCTCACATCTTGTCCATCTCCTCAAGTGGTTTAAAGGTGGGACTGCTTGTCACTGGAGGTTTGTGCAGTCCTTGATCTCAGCTGGGGCTTTCAAGTGCTATTGTTATACATACTATTAATGATCATAGTAATGAAAGAGTAATTGTCTTTGAAAAATATCTACAAGTCTTCCATTCACGCTACCTATCATTGAAATATAAAAGATAAATTATTTGCCTTTCCTGAATCTATATTACTTTAATTTGCACCTCTACAATGAGACAAATATGCTTAGAAAATACTTGAATATACTCATTTTGTACAATAAAGTTAATTTGATCATTTCCTGCTATTTCTTTTCTTTTTTCTTTGTTAACATCAGACAGCTACAGCTTTGTGCCCTCTCACATACACTGTTTCTCTGTGATTGCCTCCACCCACTCATACACAGAACGCTACAGAGAAATACCTTCTAGTATTCTGGTGTCAAAAACAGCCAGTGATTTGGTTATCAGGACAGCCTCTACTTCTCTCCACTGGGGAAGAGGCTCTTCTCAGCCTGACTGGCTGACTTGCTCCACTATGCTTTAAACTATGCCTGCCGAGGGATGGAGGGACTACCACCACTGCTGGCCTGCTGAGCAACCCTTGCAAAGCCAGCAGGCCAAGGCACTTAAGGGAGCTCACCCCTGCCCCAGCCCTGGAATGAACTGTAGGCAAGGCAAGGGCCCCCAGGGGGACACAAATGCCATGAGCTTGGGGAACAAAGAGGAGGAACTTGTCCTCCTGCTAAATGCAAATAACTATGATATCACAGGGATAACAGAGACCTGGTTGGACTCCACCCATGACTGAGCCACAAGTATAAATGGCTATACCCTGTACAGGAAGGATTGCGTGGATAAAAGGGGTAGGGGCTTAGTTGTCTATGTCAAGGAAAGCTACACATCCCTGCAAGCCAGTATTGGTACCCACAGTGGACTTGAGACCCTCTGGGTTAAAATACATGGGAAAAACAGCACAGGGGATACTATGGTGGGAGTCTACTAAAGACCCTCTACCCAGGGTCAAGACCTTGACTCTGGGAATTGCCTGAGGCCAGGGAATTGGTTAAGGCTGCGCGCTCCCAGTGTATGGTTGTCCTGGGAGACTTTAACTACCCAGACATCTCATGGGAGAAGCGCTCAGCCAAATCTGAGTGGTCGTAAAGCTTTCTCTTGTGTATGGATGACCTCTATCTGACACAGGAGGGCTACGGGTCAACAAGTGATAAAACGCTGCTTTACCTGGTACTAATAACCAGGGATGACCTAATCAGAGATCTAATGATTGAAGGAAAGTTGGGTGACAGTGACCATGAGCTGATCACCTTCACCATCTGCCATAAAGCTGGCAAGTCAGTCAGTAATACAGAAGTCCTTGACTTCAGAAAAGCTGACTTTGACAAGCTCAGGAGGCTTGTCAGTGAGGCCCTAAAGGGCCACAACCCAAAGGGAAGGGGAGTTCAGGACAAGTGGTTGCTCCTCAAGGGAGTGATCCTGAATGCGCAAGCAAAATCTATCCCATCTCAGAGGAAAGGCAGCAAAAGGGCTCAGCAGCCCCCTTTGCTTTCCAGGGAACTAGCAGACCTCCTGCATCTTAGAAGAAAGACCTACAAAGGATGGAGGACTGGATCCACCACCAAGGAGGAGTATTCTGATCTGGTCCAGACCCGCAGAGAGCAAACCAGGGAAGCCAAGGCTGTGACAGACTCCAGCTAGCTACAAATATTAAGGACCATAAAAAAGTCCTTTTTTAGATATGTTGGGAGCCAGAGGAAAAGCAAGGGCAACATTGGACTCCTGCTAAGCCAGATGGGACAACTGACAACTGATGCCCAGGAAAAAGCAAACTTGCTAAATGGGTACTTTGCATCAATTTTTCACCAGTCCCATGGGATGCCCTTGCCTACTGCAGGACAGGGATGCCTGAGTTAGGGAGACTGTGTTCATCCATTAAAGCTGACCTCCTGAAGGAAAACCTTGACAGGCTGGTTCAAAAGGCTCTACAAACAGGCTGGTTTGAAGGCTCTACCTTCAAAAGAGCTGGTCCTGGTGGTTTACACCCAAGGGTATTCAAAGATCTAGCAGGCATCATAGCTGGCACAGATCTTTGAGAACTCCTGGTCCTCTGGTGAAGTGCCTGATGATTGGAAGAAGGTCAATGTGGTGCCTATCTTCAAAAAAGGGAGGAAAGTGGATCTGGCAAACTACAGACCCACCAGCCTGACCTCTATCTTGGGGAAGGTCTTGGAAAAGATCATCAAAGAGGCCATCCTAGAGAGGCCAGATGATGACAATATCCTGAAGGATACCCAGCCCAGGTTTCTTGTGGGTAGGTCTTGCTTGACCAATCTCATTTCCTTTTATGACCAGGGGACCTATCATCTGGATAAGGGGGAAGAGATTGATGTTATATATCTTGAGTTTAAAAAAAGCCTTCTATCAGGTATCCCATGACCACCTCTTGGCAAAACTGGCCAACTGCAGCCTCGACCTCACCATGAGATGCGGGCTGGGGAATTGGCTGTGTGGCAGGACCCAAAGGGTGGTGGTTGATGTAAGTCAATCATCGTGGTGCCCTGTGACCAGTGGGGTCCCTCAAGGCTCTGTCCTAGGGCCTTTATTTTTTAACATCTTCATCAATGATGTAGACATTGGTGTCAGAGCAGGCTGGCCAATTTCACTGATGACACCAAACTCTGGAGAAAGCACCCACTCCTGAGGACAGGAGGGTGATCCAAGCAGATCTTGACAGGCTCATGAAATGAGTGGATGAGAACCTAATAGTGTTCACCACCGAAAAGTGCAAGGTTCTCCACTGTGGGAGGAAAAATCTGCAGCATGCATATAGGTTCAGCAGAGTTATGCTGGTTAGCACTACAGATGAAAGGGACTTGGGGTCATGATTGACCACAAGATGAACATGAGCCTTCAATGTGACGCTGCAGCTAGTAAAGTGAGCAAAATGCTGGCTTGCATCCATAGATGCTTCTCAAGCAAATTCTGGACCATCATTTCCCATGGTACTCAGCCTTGGTGAGGCTGTAGCTGAAATACTGTGTCCAGTTTTGGGCTCCACAATTGAAAAAGGATGTGGAGAAGCTTGAGAGAGTGCAGAGGAGAGCTACATGCCTGATCGGGGTCAGGATAACAGACCTTATGATGAGAGGCTGAGAGCCATGGGACTCTTCTTCCTGGAAAAGCTCAGGAAGCTCAGCTTCTTCCTGGTAGGCTCAGGGTTGATCTGGTGGCCACCTATAAGGTTATTATTGGTGTTCACCAGGCTCTGGGAGGATGTCTGTTCACCAGAGTGCCCCAAGTGATGACAAGATTGAATGATCACAAACTCCTCTGTGACCTTTTCAGGCTGGACATAAGGAAGAACTTCTTTACTGTCCAAGCCCCCAAGGTTTGGAATAGACTGCTGCCGGAGGTGCTTCAAGCACCCACTTTGAATGCCTTCAAGACACTATTGGATGTTTATCTTGCTGGGATCCTATGATCCCTGCTGACTTCCTGCCCCTGGGCAGGGGGTAGACTCGATAATCCCCCGGGGTCCTTTCCAGCCCTAATGTCTATGATATCTATGAAAATTTATCTCATTTCCATTCTCTTCTATTATATGTTTGGTCAAAATAATAAAATCTTTACCTGGTCCTTTAATTTTCCTTGCTTCAACCTGTGGTTAGGGGATTTTTTCCTCCCAACTAATAGTATATTTTATATGGATATGTAAGCCTGGGTGAAGTGTAAAATTTCTTCAAATGCTGTTTTCAGTTTTGACATTTTAGCTGTTCATCTACAGTCCACCAGTATCAGGACTAACCTATATTAACCTAACTGAAAAATTGTATATTTACAAAAAAATAAGTTTTTTAAAACACTTGTTTAAAAGCTTTTTATTTTGAAATGCTGGGTTTTTTATTGAAACACTAACTAGATTAATAAGAAAAATGTCATGAAATAGGTAAAATAAACTCAAAAGAAAATGAAATATTTTTCATTTTCTTAAATTTAACAGAAAAAAAAAGGATGAGCAAAAGGAAAAAAAAATCATTTCAGCTTTGCCCAAAGCAAATTTCTATTTTTTTCTATCAACTAAGTGGGGAAAAGGCCACTCTGCTGCACTGAGACTCACACAGCAAAATGACACAGTTATTGAGGATCATCTTCAGTAATATGCAGTGCTTACTTATCTTTCCTTTGGAATAACCCAGTGAGAGAAACTGCAAGGAAACCCCTTGTGGAATGATCTCTGTTGATAGAAGCTCTGCTGCTTAGGAACAAAACAAATTTGTTGGAAGGGGAAGAAATTCATGCAAAATGGAGAGAAAAAAAGCTAAAATTCCTGCCAATTGAGAAAGGTAGGGGGAAAAACAATACAAATAATTTTTTTTGAGAGAAGAATAAGATTGAAATTCTGTAACTAAATACTTCTAGGAATGGTATTTTTAAGTGAGAGAGAATTTCACATACTGATAATATTTTTTGTCCTTGGTATGCAAAGAAACTTATATCATAATTTCTGTAGATTTCTACTCTAAAAATCAGCTTGTTTTTTTGTCATTTTTGTACTGATCTGTAACTTAACTTGCTGAATAAATTTTAAATAGAAGAGAATTAATTTTATAGATGTAGATAATAAGTCTGGGTGAAGTGCAAAATTTCTTCAAATGTTGTTCTCATTTGCTGTCTTTTGGTGTTAGTTTACAATACAAGAACATCTGAATCAGCCTATGTTATCTCAACTATGAAAAACAAAATCCACTGTCAACTGGAAAGATAATTATAGAAAAGTTAATTTATGATCATGATCTTAAATCTCACTCAACTAAAATTTGATATCAGTGTTGTTTTTGAAACTTCTACAAAATTTATTTTGGTATTTGTTATTGCACACAGTAATAAAAGTAATGTGTGCATGTCAAGTCTGGAGAAATTTGGAGAGTGAAAGTAGCACCCCCCCCCCACACACACAGTTATCAAAACTTTGTTGCCTACTAATTAGTGTTCTAGGGGTCACATAGTACAAGAGAAAATAAATGCACCTTATTTTGGGAAGGTCAGATATAGAAGAAAAGATGTTTCTAGTTGTGGCCAATTACCACATTCCAGCAGACTCCAGCAGCACGTGCATCAGTGTCCCCACTCTGAAAAATGGCAGCGGGCTGCTATAACTAGAGCTTGTCAAATGAGCTCTAGTTAAAGTGCTCTTCCCTCTCAGCTCTGTGTTCTTGGGGAACCCTGGCACAGTACGCATCCTTTCTGACTCACAAAAGACTCACCCCCCCCCCAACCTCTGCATGAACAAGAACTGATTAGAGGAAGGACTTACAAAAGACAATGAAGACGCAGTGGGAGGTGCACCTAAACCCCTCCAGACATGGGTGAACTGAAGCAACTCCCCTGGTCTCATTTACTTGAGAGATGGGACAGGAAAGCACTTTATTAGCGGATGGAGAACACAGATTCCAAGGCAAGGACTGCACTGAACTCTGGAGCCACAGAAGAAGGGGAGCACTGCATGATGGGAGATCCCTGCTCCAAATACTGTTCAGCCTATGTCTACATACACCCAGCTCAGCATTTGTCAGACCAACTCTAGTAATGACTCCTTTATTGGTATCCAGAACACTGAATCTGCCTGTCTGTATTGTGCACTCCTTCAGAGTAATGCCACCCATAGGCAGGACTGATCCATTCCTATCATCCAGCATGTAACTCATTGTTTATCCATACATAAACCTAGTGTTCTCCCTTGAGCCATTGTTAGTTCTCTACAAAAACCCTACCCATTCTCAAGTTTCGGTCCTGGTGCTTGGATCCAAAAGCTGCACCCACTCCACTCCTTTTCTGCCTGGAATCCCTTCATTGTGGGGCAAAAGAGCAAAGAAATGTACCCCCAATAAATGAGCACACGCCAAAGTGACAGGCAAATCTGGTAACATCACTCCCACCACCATTTTTCAGTGTGGGTATGGTGGTACACATGATGCTCCTGGAGCTTTAATTAGAGTAGCTCTAGGACCTGCTCTAATTAAAGCACCACCCCTCTCTTATACCACATCTTTAAACATCCAGTGTCCAGGAAGTGTAGTATCCCAGGACACAAGCTAGATGAGGTGTTAGGAACCACCTGATGTGTCAGGAGAATAGCAAGGCTAGGTCCCACACCCTTACAAGGGCAGTAGCAAGTCTGTCTTTCTTTACCGTAACTCTTTATATAAGTCCATGTAAATAATAAAGTATTGTTTTTATACCACAAGCCTCATCAAGACATTACAGACTTCATGCAGCAGTTCAGCTGGCTCTAGGGCAAGTGAAAGTGCTCAGCTTGTGAGAAGGTTAACACTGAACTCTTGCCCCTTCTGCTTTCATGGCCACAGGGAAATAGTAGCCATTTTGGCTGCCAGGTGTCACAGAATCTGCTTCTTTCTATGTCCCTCTGTTTCTACTCCACTGAAGAAATTCAGCCTCTCTGCTTAAGAAATGCACCCAAATTTTGGAGGACTGACTTTGGGGCCGGGGGGAGGGGGGGCAAAGCCGTGTGTATTCTGTGAATAAATACCATAACTTAAGAAACATCAACAACTGTAGATGTTAAAAATCTATAAGGACTAATACATTTAAAATGCTACTACCCAACACTAAATAGTACATTTGCATACAGTAGCCCCCTTAAGAAGTCCAATATTTAAGACAGAGGCTGGAAAATCACTAGCTGCAAAGTACAATCCAGACACTTTTCCTTGATCTTGTAATACCAGAACACTGTCACATAAGAAACTTATTAGAAACCTGGGACTAAACAACTGGCTAGAGTTATTGTTTGTTCCTTTAGTATTGATTTAAACAGGTAAACTAAGTTGTTAAATGATAAATATATTTTAGAGGCTCATTTATTTGTCCTTTTTGTTTGGATTCCTAACCTTAATTTTTTTTAAGAGTAATGTTAGGCTTCTGTGTAATTCCCACTGGAGCTGATTCTTCAATGAGCATAATGCAGTTACTACTTTTCCAACATTACACAAAAAAACAAGACAAGATCACTGCTAGACTAGTTTGTGGGTGCATCATCAGCTACCTTCATACAGAAGATAGACTCTTCCTTAAGACTGGTCAACATGGGGCCTGAAGATTAGGAATATGTAACAGATATAATTGATAATCATCTGAATTGAAATTCTAAGGTATGCTAAAAAAATAGGTATAAACAAGTGCTTCAGCTGATGGACACACATACACACACACGTGTGATTTGATATATATAAAATATATACAGATATATAGGCTGCAGCACTTTTTCACCACATCCAATTTTTTCAGCATAATTATAATTTCCATATGTGTGTGGAAATATTTTGTGTGGAGGGAGACAAAATGGTGGAGGGTTATCTCAGCATTTTCTGTTATGAACATCCAACTAGTTACAATCATCCAGTATCTCTCCGGAAAACAGGAGAAGAAAGAATGAGCAAACCAAAGTTAGGACAGAAAGATGATTTCCCTCCTTAGCATTTCCAAATATACATAGGGCTAACTATACAAATAACCTTGACCAAGCCTCAATTAACTTTCATGGACTTTGGCAGTGAGAACAATGTCCAGAATGCAAATCACCCTCATTTCAATGACAGTGGTTTGGGACCATTACTGTTATTTCCTATTTGCCAGCTCTATGTTTCAGCATTGCTAATTGAAAAGATGCCTTTCTTTCCTCATTTTAGATTAAGTAGTCTAAAAATCTGTCACTCTGTTAGCAAACTCCAAAATTCTTACTTCAGAAATCAGAATAGATGTAACATTACATCACACTTTTACTATGTATGTTTTAGAACCTTATCTTCAGCCCCTTTACCTGAATGATTCAGAAATACATAGACCATAAGAGTCTTTGAAATATTTTAGGATTTCATCTTGCAGAGAAACCAGGATCTGCTAAAGGTAAATTAGGCGAGTGAGCCAAATTTCTAGCTAGTTTATCATCATTATTGTACTCCTCTTTTCCATATATATTTGGTAGTGTTTTGTTTATTTTGTTTCACTTTAAGGCAAGGTAGGCTCACGGACCTTGGATAAGGGATATATTTTGATATGAAGATGGATGTAAATGCCTCTAAGTCCCAGAATAACGATCGCTGTCTCTTCTCAGTTAAAAGAGCATGAGAACATATTTAATGGAAGAAATAAAGCAAAATGTGATTAAAATATAAAAAGATGAATTCTTCCTTCCTACAGCTTCCAGAGAAAAAAAAGTTAGGAGCTTATAAAAAAAACTATGAAAATTGGCCAGGAGCCTACTAATAGTAGAAGCAGATCACTTAAGACTATACCAAAGCATAGCAGAGATTAGAGAGGAAAACTACCCACAAAACTGACCAGTTGTGATTTTGAGCACAAAAAGGAGACTAAAGGATATTTTATGCTGAAATAGTATTTCCACAAAACAAAACATGCATAAAAATATTGAATATATTAATTAATAGAAATAATAGTGCATATTCAGTAGCTAGATTTTATAACAAGTCCAAGAAAAAAAGTTAGCCATAAGATCTATTCTTGTCACCAAAATCTTGCTTTGTGAAAACAAAAAGGGAAAAGGATGGAAGCAAAGAGCAGAAAAATAGATAGCAGATTGATAGCACTGCAACAGAGACAATGAATTCATTTTCTGTCTAATTTCTGTCAGTGCAGCTCAAATTTTATCTCACCTATTGCATTTATAATATGCCTATATATCATTTCACCTATTTCTGAACATAATTTTAAAATCATCGTCTGATGCAGAAGAATGAATAAGATATATGATGTGTATCTATGTATTGGATACCTATTTTATAAATAGAGAACATGGTCTATGCATATATATTTTAATTTTCCAATCTTTTCCTGTAAATCTATTTTCCACCAAGGTCATTGACAGTTGTTGAGTTTGGGAACTTTAAAATTAACAGTACAAGTCCATGGTATTTCAAAGCAGGAACTGTAATCTGGTAGCTAGAATATGCAGCTTTCATCAAATCTGTGTGGATCAGTTTCAAAGTTACTGTTGTTAGTAGGGTGGAATGGAGCATTTGAATAGAGATTACGGCAAAGAATTAGGTGGAAACTAATTGGGTGGAAAGTATTTTAGGGCCTTTAATAAGCTGCTTGAAATTGGTATATAGAATTATAGGAAGCTGAAGAAGTGGCATAATGGGTATGTTGGTGTTATTTTCTCAGGATAAATGTAAAGATATGTTGGATTATGAATAGGATGAGACTCTTGAGGCAAGAATAACTAAAGGGAAAGGAAAACTGATTGGGAGGCAGACAAAGGCAGGCAGATAGGGGAAAAAATCTAAATGTCAGGAGATGAGGGCTGGATAGTTATACATTATTAACTAGATTCACCTCTCAAAGCTCAAATATTTTCCATTTCAATTTTCATCAAACTGGATTTTGGAAAAGGTGTTCACATACCTCAATGTGTTGTAACAATGCAATTCTGGAGGCAGACATAGCCTACACAGGGGGTAGGTTAATGCAGCTATGTGAGATGGAACAGCAAGAAGGAAGAGGTAGACGTCTCCCAGAATCATGGAATTAAACACATTTGGGAAAGAGTTATTAGCACATAATGTTTAGAATCTGACCTCAGAAGTGCCTCCACCTCTGCCTGTTCATAGACAGGCATAGATTTGGCAGATGGCAACTCTGATTACATTGATATCTATCTAAAAGTCTGTCAGAAAGGACCTGTCAATCAAGTTTGTGTTTGGGTAGTGCAGATTCAAATATTCTTTGACTTGAAGACTGAACTGATTACTCCTCCTTCTTAATTTGTGTATTCAGTAGCTGTAGGCTTTGTTGTAAACTCTTTGTAATTTATGAGGTTCTGATGTCACACCAATAAAAATTAACCCCATGAAGGCGGATTATATTCCATTCACATATCCTTTACCCATAGCTAAGGATGCTCATGTGGTGAAACTTCCAGTTATCTCACTTAGACCTGGATTTAGTACAGCATGAGCTCCAGTTTGGGGAAAACTACACGTCAGTTTTCCCCAAGTGGAATATTTTTTGGCTTAAGTTCTTTTCAGGTTCAGTGCCATAGTTGGCAAGTTCTATGTCTGATACAGAGAAAAATATTACCAAAGCTTAGATATAGTAGTCCGAAACACATTAGCTATATCCTTTTCTTTTACTAGTACTCATTTCTGAATATTATTTTTGTTACACTCTAATCCAGCAAAGTGTGCAAGCATGTTATTTCTGTTCTATCAGTACTTGTTTTCATGTTGAATCAGGGACTTCAATTTTAGTATTTGTATTCTATAGTGGATATTGTCATGTCATGCTGATAGCTGGTCTACAAGCTGCTGCACTGTTGCTAAGTAGAGTGAATGGAAGTATCTAATGGCAAGATGAACCAAATTTTTTGAAGCCTTTGATACCTGGCTGCTTGATGTCCAGTGTACATAAGACCTATTCACTGATGCACAGAAGCTAGAGGCTGGAAGGGACCTCACAAGATCATCATGTCCCGCCCCCCTGCCCAATGCAGGAAAGCCTGCTGAGGTCAGATGACCCCAGCGAGGTGCGTGTCCAGTCGTCTTTTGAAGATATCCAGGGAAGGTGACTACACCACCTCGGGCGGGGGGGGGGCAGTTTGTTTCAGACTCTGGACACATAGACTATATAAAAGTGTAAAGAACCATAAAGAACTATTAAGGGAAAAATCACAGGCACACAAATGCAGAGGCTGCTCCGATGTGCTGGAATTCTAGCACGTTGAAGCAGCCTCGATTAATCAAGTCTGCTGGAGTGTGACAATTGCTGTGCTCCAGCAGCCTCCTGTGTCTCGTGTATCAGCATCCCTACACTTAAAAATGGTGGCAGAGGCGCTTGAACTAAAGCTCATTGAACGAGCTTTTATGCAAGCACTTCTACCAGCATTTTTAGGGGCGGGGACACTGATACAGGAGATATAGCAGTGCTCTAATTAGGAGCCACTAATTAAAGTGCTGCCCTCTCCACTCCCAGAGCATATGTAAAAGTCCCTCATGAGTCCAAAGGGTTAGAAAATCCAGTCATTTTGATTAACTGTAAAAAAAAAAAAAAAAAAATCAATTTGAGCCTGAAAAGGCTTCTAGAAACAGAATTCATATTGGCATATGAAAAGCTTCTCTCTCATTCTAATCCTAATCTAAACAGTGACAAAATCTTATGAATATTAAATAGTACTTAGGTGCATCTGCACATACAATTAATGTGATGCAATAAACTCTAGACCTATTTGAGCTGGAAGAAATTGCTCCTGGGCACAGTATCTATACATGCACCCAGCACAGCAGCAATTTGAGCCTTGGCAGAGCAGCCCCAGGCTGGCAGGGAGCACAGGGGTTCAGTCCCAGGTTCCAGGTGACAGCAGAGGGTGCTGAGGGTGCAGAACCATGTGACCAGGTGGCAGGCAGCTCTTGTACTTCAGCATCCTCATGCCCCAATCAGCTCCTGTTACCATCTACATGTGCATTTCAGCAGTTACTTACTCTGTTGTAAAACAGCAGTGTTCCAACAGCACTATCTTATGGCGGAGTTAATAAGTTTACTGCACCTTAATACTGGGGCATGTGTAGCTGGTGACGGTTTACTGTGGATCTAATTAGTCTACTTCACAGTAAAGCACATGTGTAGATGCACTCCCTGAGCATGTTCAGATGAGCAAGTATGTGCAGGCTCACATATGTGCTATGGAAAAATTAGCAGCAGCATAATAGCAGTGTGTTGCTTTGTGCCCCAGGGCCCACCCCTGCATGCATACTCTGGAATGTGTCAAATTGTCCCAGATAGGAGGCTGGGGAGTACCTGTGCTGGTCCCAGCAGCCTTACCTGAGATCCTGGGAGCCTCCTAGAGCAGCAACTGTGCCAATCCAGCTGCACAGTCTGGCCAGCAGCCAGAGCATGGCTTTGGATGACAAAGCTGTTTCTGGCAGTACACGCTGCTGCCGCATGTGCCACACCACTTTTGCTACAGGTAGTTCTTTTTTTTTTTACACCAGGATCTCCTGGCATCAAATTTTGGCACCATGCTGCTAATCAACAATGCAGTGAATGGATGCATGTGCACTCCAGGCAGTTTGTGGCAGCTCAAACAGCTTTGAGATGTGAAACCCACATATGTGACCTCATCTGGACACCCTCCTCAAATCCCAGTTAGTGTGGCTTAAGTGAATTACCAAGATGTTAATGAAGCTACACCATTTATTTTACAGAAAAGTTCAATAGAATTTCTGAGAGAGGAAACAATAAGGGGTTTACACTTTTATATGCATTTATTAGGGTTTTTTTTTTTAATTGTACTAAAAAGCTAATGACATTAATGAAAAATGACTGGCTATTCAAAGATTCTTAAAGCCTTCCTAAAAAGCAGCAGTTCTTCATTAAACAATATACTAAAGTTTAACATACCTAAAAAGAATTAGTTACTAAGTCCTGTTCCTTAGAGGTGCACCAATACATCAGTCCCATATCAGATTGGTACTGATATAACGAAAATTTGCTGTATCGGATATCAGCCTAATGGGCCAATAAATGCCTGTGCTGCATGCAGCCACAGCGCAGCATGGAGCAGAGCCGGCAGCATGGAGAGCTGTCTCCAGCTGAGTCAGAAGGGGAGGGAAAGGGAAGGGGTGTGTGTGGTGTAGATGAACACCCCGCCATAGTGAGGGATGGGGTAGAGGCAGGTACTACCCAGGGGGCAGCAGCACAGGATGGAGGCACAGCTTGTGGGGGGGGGGAGGCTCTTGCCACTGCTTGCACCCTAGGAGGGCAGGGGTAGTGCCCCCCAATCTGTGTGGGTCTCCTCTTGGCAAAGGCTGGGCTTGGAGCTGGTGCTGGTGGCACTGGGAGGAGCTGAAGCCACCCCAAATATCACCGCAACTCCACTCCCAGCCCCACACTGCCGGGTGCAGCCCGGCTCCATGTCCCACCTCTACCCATGTACTGGGAAGAGCTGAGGCCATGCCAGGTAGCTAGCAGCAGCACTGGGAGTAGAGCTGCAGCAAAATTTGGGGTGGATGAAGCATCCTCCCAGCACCCACTCAGAGGGTCTTCTGGTGCTGTGTGGGGCTCTTCTTGGTGGGGATGGGCTCAGAGCGGGTGCTGGGAAGGGGCTGCAGCCACCCCAGATTTCACCACAGCTCTGCTCCCAGTGCTGCTGTTACTCACCCGGCATGGCCTCAGCTCTTCCCAGCATGTGGATGGAGGCAGGACATGGAATTGGGCTGCACTTGGCAGTGCGGGGCTGGGAGCAGAGCTGCAGCAAAATCTGGTGTGGCTGCAAGCCCTTCTAGCACCCACTCTGAGCCCAGCCCCCACTGAAAAAAGCCCCATGCAGCACCGGCTGCAGCCTGCCCCCTGACCCTGCACAGATCAGGGGGGTGCCCCCCCGCCCTCCTGGGGTCAAGCAGCAATGGGAGCCATCCCACCATTAGCTGTGCCTCCATCCAGTGCCCCCACCCTCCACAGTGGCACTGATCTGCCCCCCCACCTCTTTCTTCTCCCCTCCCCTTCCACTAACCACCTAGAGGCAGCTGTATTGGATATTGGATCAATATCAGCCAAAATACCTCCTTAAATATCGGCTATTGGTATTGGCCCCCAAAATTTCTGTCAGTGCACCCATACGGCTCCTAATTACCTTTTATAGATTTTTTCTGTAAGGGCTGTCGAATGTAGTTTCTGTATGCATGTCCTATTAAGTCACCGGCTGTTTTGATTTCTTCTTCTTACCCCTGTCATGGGGAACCTCTGCCCCTGTTAACTGGAGGGTTTGAGTAGGTAAAGAATCTGAGACCATGTAGCTAATAAGCCCACTAATTGCATCTAGCCCTGGGGAAAGAGGAGCAAAAAGGACCAATATGGTAACTGAAAGGGTACTGGGCTGAAGAATATAAACCCTGTACCAGAGCTGGAAAAAGCAATCTTTTCCTGCATGCTTCAATGAAAAGAGCTCCTGTGTAAGGCTGCTGCAGAAGGCAGGCTCGCATGTGTGCAAGCAGTCCCTCAGAAGCCAAGGGAAGTATAATCCCAGGTTGGGATGCTTTTGTTTTACAGTTGTTATGCTGGTGTTTATGTTGTGCTTAAATACTGGACCGGCTTGTGGTTATAGATGCAGAGAAGGCAACAGAAAAGGGTGCTTTAGTGTGTTCCCTTTACAGGAAGCAGCGAAGGTCTTGGCCCTAGAGCAGAGACAATCAGCATGCAGGTAGACCCCCAGAAAAGGGGCAATGCCATCAGGGTAAGGCCAAACCCCTGAGCTCGAGGCCCAGACAAAGGGTGTGGCCAGAGAGAAACAAAGGGGCTGAGGCTGTCACAGCTGAGACCCCAAGTGCCTCAGAAACTTACAGGTGTACCCTGTCAAAGGTTAAAGCATTAAATGAAGTACACATTTTACTGTGAGAAAATGAAAAGGTCCCTAGGTGTAGCTGGTTAGGTTGGGCAGAGTAGCCTACCCCATGAGGTGACTACTATTCCTCACGGACTCCTTCCCATGAAAAACAATGACATTTAAAGACATGGTAGGTGAGTGATTGGAGGTAAAGGGTTGTTAGAAAGGAAATGGCAAGCGTGGCAGATATCTAAGCATCCTACAATCCTTCTGCGTTTAGTAATATGCAAACTTTCCACAAGAAGTCCAGGTCTTTTTTCTTTCTCTTTATTCTTTGTTTAAATTGAGCTATGTTAACCTAGGACAAACAAATCTAGTGGTGACTTGAGAACTCTGTAAAATAAAGTGTTTTCAGGGATTACTTAATCTGCTTTCACTGTGGCTGGTGATTAAGGGTCGACTGTCATGTGAAATTTCTTTGCTTGCACATGATTGCCGAACAGGTGAGCTAGTTGGCTTGACCGCCTGAGGAAATTTATTATGGTTTCAATATCAGTTGAACAGCTCTCTCCACCATGAGAAGTTTTGGTATCTCTCTTCAGCCTCTCTTTATGACCATATGAAAGATGTAAAGCATCTAAAGGTTATCTCAAAGCAGCTTGTAATAACTACATAATGTAATTTTCAAGCTATCAGAGATTATTATGAGAATTTACCTTTTAGGCTTGAAATGCAGCTGTTATTTACAATACATCTGTACAATCAAATCTTACTGACCTCTGTCATCAAGGAATTAATTAGGATGAATGAGCCCTCAAAGCTGAGATACAGAAACCTGCCTCCTGGCCAAAGCATTCTAAAGAGAAATTTAGGTTTGCCTGCCATGGAAGAGATGATATTTTTCTGTCACATTAGTCTATTAGTTACAGTAAGGATTAATTTTTTCCATTGTCTTAGATTGTTCACTTGTAAATAGCAAAACAAACTAGTGGGTCTTAAACATACTCCCACAATAGGCCTTAGGCTTAACTGGACCTTTGGACTTGAACAAGTAAAGCAACGAACAACATTTTGTCAAGCAAAATACCACCAACAAGCAACAAGCATTTTTCTTCCCTTGAAGGCTGTTAAGAAACACAATACACATTTGGGGCTAACAATGAAAATATAACCTAAGTGAGATACTTAAAAATAAGAATTGATTTGCTTTCTGCAATTTATAGTGCTATACAAATACTGATACCCACAGAATGAAATTGTTCAAAACATTTTCACTAAAGTCCTGAGTTTTGTGAAAGGATACTATATTTTTTCCTTGACTTTTTATTATTTATTTTCAGAATGCAAGTCTCTTAAAGAGACAACCATTTCTTAAAGAGTATCATGTAGTGACTCTACTATTTAAAAGCTCCACTCCTGTACTTCGAAGCATCTTGAGTTTTGGGGAGTTTTTTGGGTGTGTTTTTTGGTGTTTTTTTTTTACTCTGCATGTATATCAAAGGTAACCTTGCTAAACATCAGTAAAATAGCAGTCCTTATTCTGAAAAACTAACAAAGGTAAAGTATTCTTTGAAAATACTGAACCTGACTGGCAAAAAACCCCCTGGTTCTAGCATCTATCAACCAAAAATAATTATAATGCCTATCTAGATAGTTAGCTCACTGGAGTAGTTTATGCTATTCTTTTATTCATCTCTGCCACCAGTACCAAGGTACTGGGAAACAGGATTAATGAATCTTCAAATGACCCTTCTCCCAGAGATCATATTAGCAGTGTGGTCACTGTTGCAAAAAAATAACCTTCAAAAGAGTCCTGTCACAGCATTGACAGTTCTATAAAGTTTTATGACTGCCATGCTGTTGTGTGTTCAGAGAAGAGATAAAGTGTTCACTTGTTAGAGGTCATCTAATGCAGTAGATCACCAAAGCAAATTTGTGTTTGAAGAAGAGAGTCAGCATGTTCATTTCAGTAAAGGAAGGAAAAAGAAAAACTCTCTCAACAATCCTACAGAGGGATTTGTAAGTGGAGAGAGAGAGTTGGTTACAATTTTTTCCATGAAATGATATGAGCTACAGAAAAAATGGGTCTGTAGCCCTACAATAAAGTCAACTTCCCGAAACCAGAGATCTTTGATTCAAATAACATTAGGCCCTTCCCAGTGAATGTCCTAACCACCCTACCTCTTGGAGTCTCTCTGTTTACCTTATAAATATACTTTAATATTCATTAAAGTAGTGTCCTGCCTAACAACCAAGCGCCACAACCAAGAGGTTATGAAATCACTCTTCTCCCACAGCTCAATTAATATTTAGTATTCCATAAGAGTAGAACAAAATTAACAGAAGAGATGGAGCAAGATACACTGGAATAGCATAAAATATATTGGTTAGGGTCCTGAAAGATGTGGGATCAAATCTACTGAGGGAGAAACTGAAATTCTGTCCTACAGGATTATGGATTTGGTGCACCTATCCTAAAATGATTTAGGATCAAATGAATAAATGGTGTGTTGTTTTTTTTTAAATAGATGCTTCTAGAAAATAAACCCTGGTAAAAGTCATCATTCCTAGGTGAGGGGCTCGGGACCAGATGTATATTCTTTCAGATCAGTCTCATAATTCTGTCCTCTAGGCAGAAGTGAATCCAAACTTTGTACCTAATCTATTTGAGAGTAAGTTTTTATTCTAGTCAAGTTTTAGGGCAATCAAAAAAAAAAAAAGAACAAATGATAATATACATACATGTATACAGTGGTATAGGTTGTAGCTACATTGGTCTAAGGATATAGGCAGACAAGATTCTTTGGGTAAATCTAATATATTTTATTAGATCAACTAAATATTTAGTTTGTCTAATAAAAGATATCAGATTTACCCAAAGAACCTTGTCTGCCTAAGATACAAGTGTGACATTTCTACTTGAAATGCTCAGTATTCTAAAACTACTAAATTTTTCCTCATGTTTTTACTTATTGCATTAAGGAGTTTGATAATCCAGCAGAATTTGTTATGTCTGTTCTCAAGTCCAATATTTTAAATTGTGTGTGAATAATATTTCTGACAGAGGCATTCATGTGAGGTTTTTATTACTGTATTATACTGTAAAAAAGTGCAGAGAATTTAGCAACAGCAGCACCCATTTTCCTCAAACTTTTACAAGTAATATCTGTGATTAGACAAAACACAGAAAATTGATTGGAAAGTCATGAGTGGTGAGGAGGTGAGAACCTTAGGCTTCTTTGTGGTGAGAACTGCACATAATCCATGGTAAGGAGAAGACCTCCCGTGTTTGTGATCCTGCTGATCTACTAGCAAGGTAATTTAGTAATGTATTGATTGCTACTGTCCTTGTATGGTCAAAGTTTATGTTGATTATAGTTACCCATTTTACATTGAACTAATAATTCATTGCTCCTATTACTTATCTTTCTGCTGTTGTTAATACATGCCTATGTTTCATCTTTGATCCTATTACTACCTAATATCAGGAAAACCAGGGCAGGATTCCCTCTTCATCCCATCTATAGCCTTTAGATATTTACAGGAACCAAATTCAGTACATGCAGAACTCCTGGACATGCTACCACACTGCAGGGCTCTTACATTGGCTCTGCTTCATCAGAGGCATTGATAAGCCCCCACCCCATTTACCGCAGCCATGCCATTTGCTGCTTGTAAAACTTGAGAACTGACTTAGGAAGAATGTGAACATAAGCTCAGCCACTATAAGTTCCTGATCTGCACTCTTCCTCACAGCTTATAAATAATGCCAGAGATGCTGACCTGATATGAACAGGACAAAATTCCTAAAGGAAAGACAGGGCTCAGCAGTGAGATCAAATGGTGACCTGTGAGTTCTGCTCTGCCTCCCTGGGGCAGTTGAGTTTAGAATGACAGACAGACTCCCCCCAGAGCTACTGTGAGACAAGCAGAAGCATTGCTTTCTGGGATGGACTAAGATGTGCCCTGTGATGCTATGTATAACTGGACGGGAGTTGGATGTGGTGCTGGAAATAGTTGCACTGTCAAGGAAAGGAAAGTCAAGAAGTTGTTTCTGGAAAGAGCTTAACTCTCTCTCTCTTTTTAAAGAACCACCATATTTTTCACTTGAAAAATCACTTGAACAGCTTGCTTTCTGCAGTGCTAACAGGGTATATTTCTGAACATAAATTTAACAGGCCCATGGCCTAAATAGATTGAATATGTCTTCTACAGCTGTTCTTTCTTTATGCTACTCCAGTGTGTCCTTCATGTGTTCTTTCCAACATCTATATTCTCATAATTGAAAAACTGTCTCTTCATGTTTTGTCCCATCAAATTCAAAGATGCTTATTTGAATATATCAATTTTTGTAACCGTTACATATGTGATGCTTTTATCATGTTCACATGGGCCTGCTTGTTCAAAATCTGGTTGTTATCAAGTAAAGCATTAAATGAAACATTTCACACATGACTGTATATCTTAGTGTTGCTAGATGATACCCTCACCAGACCCCTGGACACAGAGCTTATTCATACAATGTTCTTGTTTCCTCAAAAGTACTAATAGATTTTTTGGTCTCATTTTGCCAAGCCTACTCTTATGTATTGCAGAATGTTAATAGGTGACTTCACCATTGAAGCAGCAACCACCAAGAAAATTTTGAACATTTATGTCACTACATATTAATACTGCCTAGAGTTTACTCCTAGTTCAACTTTACTCCATCTCCTGCTTTTGATGTATGTTTAGAAAGACGTTTTAAATTACAGAACTTGCACCTACATCAGAAAATATTTTAAATCACTGCATCCATGTCCACATTCCATCTGTGTAGTTGATTACACTGTTTAGTTGAATCTGAACACACTGACATAAATGAACATTCATTTCCATCTGAATTTATTCTCCTTGTTTTGGGGGTTTACATATCAGAGTCACTTAAATCTCGGAAATTAAACATGATTCTGATTGAGGTCCCTTTCTTGCTCACATAAGTGATTTCAATTACATGACATGTACTCTTGGCTATAGAAAGCTGAGAATTATTTCTTCTTCCAGTTTTCTGTAATTTCTGCACTGGTGTCAATACAAATGTTGCTCCAGTTAATGATATTAGTAGTGTACACTTTCTCTTTGAAAGCTCAAGTATGAGGCCAAGCAGAGAGAGACAGACCATATTTCATGTGAATTAAATGAGGGTGCAGAGGAGGGCTACTAAAATGAGATGCCTGACCACTAGTTTAAGCAGCATTTTGAAAACTGCCTAAAAAGTGGATTGAAAGATTAATCTATGTGGTTCATTGTAATATTTCTATTTTAATTATATTCATGCTGTTATAATGTTTCATGCCTCAGTTTCTCCAAAAATCTAGAACATGGAGAAAAAAAATGAGTTAGAAAGGAATGTCTACACAGCCACTGTCTAATGGAAGACATTTCTTCTGGGTAGAAAAATAGCCTGGAAGCTGAACTGCACAGACATTCCTCCAGCCTCATGGCTGGAGAGTTTTACAGGAAAACTTTCCAGCATCTTCAAGGCTGAGTAACTATAGGGACAGAAGCGAGAGGGGGAGAGGGGTGCTGCAGCAGTGAAGAGGCTGCAAACACCAGCTCCATCCTCAAGTTCAGCTGGGGAAATAGACATCAGAACACCAGTACCTCCCTTAACGTGGCCCTCAGGAACCGAGGGGACAGCAGAGGTGGCACTGCCTCTTTCCCATCTTCCTTTGCCTCACTTGTTCCTCCCTTGCATTCATAGAGCATGGGGTGGGCTGGGCTGGGCTGTGTCACTAACCACATTTGGACACTACTTCACCTCCTGGCTCTGGATAACAATGTAACTGTTGCATGCAGGAGGCTAGGGCTAATTGGATTAGAAGGTGCATGGCATCATAACAGAGACAGTTCTTATACAGACAGCCCCTACTTGGGGAAAAGTATTTTGCAAAGCCCAGCTTGTTCCTGTCCAGTAACCACCAGCAGCATTGTTAGGGGCAGTACGAGTGGGCTCCAATCCTGCCCTCCCAGCAACATACCATCCACAAAGCCCATTGGATGCACACATGCACTGGTAAACACACACACACACACACCATCACAAACATACACAGCCCATCATACAAGCACAGTGGCACACTCCTATAGATACCCTACCACACATACATGTTTACAATCACACACACGCAGCCTCTCATATGTGCATATGTGTTGCACACCCACAGAGAAGCAGCTTCAGCAAGGAACTCAGCACTGGCTTAGGGGGGTGGAAATCCTGTGAGCCCTTCTCAAAGGCAGTTCAACATAGGGTCCCAGGGCTCAGGACATGAGCCTATGTACTCTGTGCCCTATGTACTCTGTGCCCTGCCAACCTGGCTGAGAATGTAGGGTACACTGCTGCTACGACCTCCCCGCCAGCAACTTATGAACCTGCTTTCCCTCCCCTACCTTTGTCCTGCCTGCTGCTGTCAGAGAGCTTGGGGATGGAGCAGCCAAGCTCTGACTTCCTGCAAGGTGGGACTTAAAAGGCCCCATTAAAGTTCCCTGGGACACCAGAAGATGGCAACCTACCTTGATTCATGAGCAGATATGACCCCGGCATTCAGACTGGTTTAACCTAGATCGACCAAATCTGATAGTACATTGATCCAGGTCTATCTTAGACTGGGATCTCCCATTTTGAAACCAGTCTATGTGCCCTAAACTTCTGCTTTGATACAAGTATAGACCAGTGTCTGACCACCTAAACCAGAAAAAAAAGTGTAATGTCTGCACATGGCCACAAAGACCAGGCAAGACCTCAGTGGTCCCAAGTGAACACCTCTCTGGGTTAACTCTGTAAAAATATTCACAAATCAATCTGAAGAAAATTACATCTAAAGCAAAGATGGATTTGCCATAGATCATTAAGAATTAGAACTGTAAAAGAAAAAGGTCTCAATTCCAATCCTACTTTCATTAGTTTTGTGCAGAAAGAAAACATTCTAGAATATTTGTCTTGAACATCTTGGACAGCCTCTCCTCTCAGTCAACAAATCACATATTTCATTAGCATATAGTTATTTATTAGTGATATTGCATTCTTCAGACACTTAATCAGATCCTTTTAATAAAGAAAAAGACCAGAGCCATTGCGTATTTTTTCATTTAGCTGTACTGTAATAAACAGGAAATTGTGTGGTATACTTTATAATAAAGACGACCGATAGCAATAACCTCTAGCTCACTGCTGGCTAATTTTTTTAGAATATTTTTGTACAAGTGATACATTAGAATGTAATTTTATCTTGAGTACCCTGAAAGTTCTATATACCAAAGTGGCTTCTCAATAAACCTAGTGGTATTATTGAATTTTGCATTTCTTGCAGTTCATGAAACCTAAAATTGCTTTCAAATAATTTCTAATAAATTGTCCATTACAAACAGTATAGATGGAACTTACCAAGTTAACACATACATAATTAATCATTCTCTAAAGTTATACTATGTCCAAAACATTGATAATTAAAATGTTTATTTGCCAAATGCTTTACATCTAGTACTGACATTTCTTATAATGGGTTACCTACCTATTGAGACAACAGCAAAAGCAATATGTAAGGTTATCTTATCTTGCAGCTTCCACTATAATTGTCTATTTTATCTTGCACATAACTTCACAAAAGTTATCCTTCTGGCTACACATATCCCATTCATGTTCCCAGTGAATAAATTAATTATACTTGGGTAATTTAAATATCTTAGAAAAAGCAGAGCTGTCAGCTGGGTTAGAGAGGGCTCAGCAGGCTGGACAGCTGGTGGTTCTTCTACTCAGAAAGGCCCAGGTTGCTTCCAGGGTTATGACCTGAGACGATGCTTTGGATTACAATAAGGTAAAGCAAGAAATTTTATATTGATTAGACATTAATCCGGAGACCTATAGGCAATAGTTTAAGGCAAGGAAGAAAAGGGAAGAAAAGGTCCAGAGGTCCTTGCTGCAGAGACTAACTGACTTAATGAGTAAATGGCAGAAATCTATTGAGAGTTTGAAAGCTGAAATTTGTGACAAGATCTTATTGGAGCCATTTGTGGCCAATTTGGATCAGGAGACCCAGAAGTGGGTTCGGTATTATTGGCCTGTTTTGGCAGCCAAGGCTCTGCAATTGGCAGAAAACTTCAAGAGTGTCCAAGGAGTGTCTCCAGAGTGGAATTTGAAGGCAGTTCCAACTCCAAGACTTGCAAAAACCTGAGACTGGGAGGAAAGGAAACCTAGGAACTCAGGCGGTCCAATAACAGCTCAACCATCTGCTTCCACTGCAGGAGAGCTGGTCATATGTCCACAGACTGTAACAAGATGACATGTTCAGAGCTTAGGCCACAGCATTCTCCATTTGAAGGTGTTGGGACCAAAATGGGGCCTAGGGAACCTGAAGGGGTGGAATCAATGGACTATAATATGAGAAGGGAGATAGTCAATAACCTGCTACCCAAACCTACTCCTGACGTGGAGGTAGGAGAAAGGAGACTTGATGCTGTCATTGATGCAGGTTGTGCACATGCATTTATACAGAACAAACTAGCACCAGCCATGTATATCCAAAGAATAACACCTGTTAGGATGACTTGTATGCACAGGCAAGGTACTTATCACCCCCGGAGGATATATTGAGTGTCTGTTTTGAATACCTCAAGAGAAATGCTGGTGGGTTTGGCATGCAATTTACTGTACATCCCAAGATATTGGGATGCAATTGGAAAAGGATTTATGAAGCGTTAGATACCACAAGGGATAAAGAACGGTTGGCAGCTGGCCTGATAGGAGAAGAGGAAGATGTGGAGACCTTAGAGGGGCTTGATATGGAAGGCCTGTCCAATAGCGTGCAGTTTAGTGAAGCCCAAGCCAAGGAGCACAAGTCCCAGGATACAGTCGAGAGCAAATTGGCCAGGAGAGAAGAGGAAGTAATAGACCCTGAATGGTATGAACTTCTGCCTAGGTTTGAGATCATGAAAGGGTTGTTATATCAGATTTAAAAAGTGACCCAAGTGGGACAGAAGATTTCCCAGTTATTAATACCTCACCCATTTGGGGTCCTGTTGTTAAAACAAGCTCATGAGAATCCTCTGGGTGGGCATATGAGTTGGAGTAAAATCAAGGCTAGGTTGACGAAGCAGAGCTTCTGGCCCCAGATGTATGATCAGATTGAGAAATTTTGCCAGTCTTTCCTCACCTGCCAGAGACCCCGGAGAATCATCGAGTCCAGCCCACAGCCCCAGGGGCAGGAATTCAGCAGGGATCAGAGGATCCCAGCAAGATAAACATCCAAAAGTGTCTTGAAGGTGTTCAAAGTGGGTGCTTGAACCATCTCTGGTGCCAGTCTATTCCAAACTTTGGGGGCTTGGACAGTTCTTCCTTATGTCCAGCCTGAAATGGTTGCAGAGGAGTTTGTGACTATTTGATCTTGTCATCCTTTGGGATGCTCTGGTGAACAGACATTCCCACAGATCCTGGTGAGCACCCCTAATAAACTTATAGGTGGCCATCAGATCAGCTCTGAGCCGTGCTTTTCCAGGCTGAAGAGTCCTATGGCTCTCAGCCTCTCTTCATAAGGTCTGTTATCCTGATCCTGATCAGGCATGTAGCTCTCCTCTGCACTCTCTCAAGCTTCTCCACATCCTTTTTCAATTGTGGAGCCCAAAATGGGACACAGTATTGCAGCTGCAGCCTCACCAAGGCTGAGTACAATGGGAGAATGATGTCCCAGGATTTGCTTGAGAAGCTTTTACCAGGGCATCAGTTGTCCCATCTGATATAGCAGGGGTCCAGTGTTGCCCCTGCTTTTCCTCTGGTTCCCAACGTATCTTAAAAAAGGACTTTTTATTGTCCTTAATATTTGTAGCTAGCTGGAGTTCCGTCACAGCCTTGGCTTTCCTGGTTTGCTCTCTGCAGGTCTGGACCAGAGCAGAGTGTGATCATTTATCATCCACAAACTAACAGCTTGGTAGAGTGGTTTAATGGGACTTTGAAAAACATGTTGCACCGCTATGTTCAAATGGAACCTTGTAAATGGGAGCTAATGATTCCCCGCTCCCCACCCCCTGTTTGCTGTGAGGGAAGCTCCTCCATTATCTTTGGGGTTTTACCCATTCAAGCTTGTTATCACTTGAGGGGTTTGCTAGACCTGATGCAGGAAGGTTGGGAAGAGGCAGTACAAGGAGGCCTGAACACAGCAGAATATGTAAAAGAGGCAAAAAAAAACACCTATAGGAAGTGGGTGAGATTTTGTGGGACCATTTAAGACAAGCTCAGGAGATCCAGAAACAGAGATATGATAAAAGAACCCAGTTGAGGGAATTTTAAATAGGCCAGAAGGTACTAGTCCTGTTCTCAGATACCACGAGTTCCTTACTTGTTAGCATGGCCCATATGAAATAGTACATGTTGGACTTGTAGACTGTGGTGTTTTTAGACCTAGGTATAAAAATGAAAAGTAGATAGATCATATTAACCTGTTTAAGGAGTGGAGGGAACAGGAGGGCCTGTTGACTGCTCCTACTCTAGAAGAGGATGCATTTGCCCAGGACTTGTATGAAGGATGGCATCTCAGTTTGGAGGGCATAGAGGTTGCTGTGGGGCTTATGCTGGATGATCAGCAACAAGGTCAATTAAGGTGTTTGGTGAGTCAATTCTGGGATGTTCTTAGTGATGTCCTAGTTTGTGCTAAGGGGAAAACTAATCAGATAATAACCCCTGCAGGAAAAGTGGAGGATTCTCTACTATAGATACTAGATGATTCGGGCAGAGGTCACTAAGATGTTGGAACAAGGCATCATTCAAGAATCTCAGAGCCCATGGCACAGTCCTATTATAGCAGTTACTAAGCCAGATGGGTCATTAAGGTTATGTGTTGACTTCAGGAAATTAAATGCCATATCCTATTTTGATGCCTTTCCCATACCGCAGGTAAGCAAGTTATTAGAAAGAGTGGGGTAAGCTAGGTTTATTTTGATGTTGGACTTAGCTAAATGCTATTGGCAGGTACCACTGTGAAAGGAGGTATGAACTAGTGGAGAGAAGTTTCAGGTTAGACATTAAGAAGAATGTTTTCACAGTGCGGGTGGCCAGAATCTGGAACAGGCTGCTAAGAGAGGTGGTACTATCACCTAACTTGAAGAGGAGGTTAGATAGGCACCTGGCTGGGGTCATCTGACCTCAGTCCTTTTCCTGCCTGGGGCATGGGGTTGGACACGATGATCCTTCAGGGTCCCTTCTGACTCTACAATCTATGAATTAAATGGACCACGCTTGTGGGACATCGTTACTAGAAACCCAGAGTTTGTTTGGGTGTTTTTTTCTCCTATCAAGACGAGTAGAGAAGTCCCTTCCATACAGCTAGAGAGTGAGAACAAAGAGAAGAAAGAAATACTACTTGTGCAAATGAGTAGATCATGAAAACAAACCTAAGGCTGAGTTTGCGGACAGTTTAAACCTGGTTTCCCACATCAGAGGTAATTAACCTAAAGGGAAATGGCAAGTAGCCTTAGTCAGAGAGAAAGCAACCAAGTCGACACTCCCATACATGTTCAGAATTATACCTGTCACCGTGGTAACAACTGGTTGGTATACGGCTGAGGTGAAAGGGAAGGATAGAGCCCTACTTGGAGTGTCCCTGGCACTCTGGCAAGACTCACAAAGTTAACACTACCTCTTGGAAGAACAATCCTTCAAGTCATAGCAGGCGAAAATTGGGAGGAAATCAGTCTGATGGATTGAGGACAAAGCAGTCCCGAGAACCATACACAGGTATATATCATCAGGATGTCATAGGCCACATCCTTACATAGTGGTCCCATGACACAGGCATGCATGTGAAGACTCACATCTGTAGTAAACAGTAATTTTAAGTTATTGTGCAGTAATGTAGGTTACTACGCAGCAACTGTGCATGCATAGACATGCCCTCTGAAAACTAGTTATGCATAACAAGAATGAAATCTAGCATAGATTAAAAAAATTAAATGAATGACCCCAAGATTCACTGCAATTCTAAAATACAGTACCAAAATAAATGAGAGAAAAACTCTAAACTACTCCTATGATACTTTTGTAATAAAACAAAAGTGACCTCTGATTAGTAAAAGCTGAATAAAATCTTTAAAAATGCTTATCCTGATTTGCATAGGATGTTGAAAAATAAGATATTTCAGTATACTTAAATAAATGTAATATCCAGAAAGTAACACAACTAAAAGATTGTAATAAAACTTCTGATCATCAGCTTTCAAATCACTTTGAAAGAAGCAATTCATCCTAATGTAATACATTTGAAAAGGCCTCTGTAATTCCTTGCATACAACATGAAACATAAGCCTCATGGTTGTTTTTAATCTATATAAAAGGGTCTTTCTATTAGACAGCTGAGAACAATTTTTGCCACTCTATCAAAATATTCTGATGTTGAGTCCTGAGGCTTTCCTTCTGCTTAGCAGAGTCTGGGCCAGTCACCTTGTTATTCAATATGTATCTGTTATAATAGTAATGTCATTTCTAAAATATTTCATATGCTTATTCTTCCCTTCTAGCAGATGTAGTATTTTACAATTTAGGATTTCAATGACTGCCAAATTTGGCAAACACTAAAACACCAAGTGATCTATTCATCTGAATATACAGAGGTTACAATCACAACAAAACTCTTATCTCTATTATTGTCCCGTTCATGACTGAAACAGGTGGTTTTCACTTACAATAGTTTCATAGTACCTAGGGTCAGAAGGGACCTAGAGCAGGCCATCTAGTCTGACCCCCCGCCAATGGCAGGAATGAGTGCCAGGGTCACAGGACCCCAGCCAAGTACTTATCCAATCTACTCTTGAAGATGCCCAAGGTAGGAGCAAGAACCACTTCCCTAGGAAGCCGGTTCCACATCCT
>JAGPOW010002673.1:5262890-5284397 GCA_030014935.1 Caiman crocodilus
CTCCGCCAGCATGCTCTGCGTAGAGAAATGTGGGCTGTGATCAAAAAAACCAAAGCCCACATTGTAGCACCAACCCCGAAGGCGCTGGTTTACAGCCTCGATACACGCCTCGTGCCGCTTTCCCCATTGACTCACCGGCAGAATGGAGGAAAACACCACCTGCGCTCCAATTGACTTGAGCTGCTGTCCAAGAGACTTAAAATCTTCCAAGTTATATAATCTTTTCTTAAGGAAAAGCATTGCCCCTAGCTCCTTTTAAAGAATACTATATATAAAACATATTGTGTTATAAAAAATATTAGATGTTGCAAGAGTACGTATACAACTTAATTCACTTGTGAACACTAAATTATGTCCTGTCAAACATATAAAATGGATTTGGCCAGATAGTCAGTCTAAAGATGTTCCTTTTTTGCCTGATACTTATCATATTTGAATCATAGCCACAACATCCCATACAATATAATCACATTGGATACAATGCAATGCAACAGTTTCCATAAACAAGTAACAGAATCTTTGGGTTTGATTCTATCAGCCAATGCAGGTTGAGAAGAAGTCATAAGACAAAACAGAAACATGATGCTTTCACCATTTTTGTATATAATGGTTACAAGACTACTGCAAAATGTCCAATTAAAAAAAATTCTAAGACAGAAGAAATTAAAGAATCATTGTACTATTAAGGAGTCTTGATCTTTTAAACAGCCCAAAAACCATGCAAAATGAATTAGTTTATTCCTTATTTTCTATCTTCTCCTTTCAAAAAGGCCTGTCTTTTGACTTATTTATATAGGATGTTTGCCTTCTATATGTATTCTATAAACACGTCTATACAATGCTTTATTATAGTATTTAAAGACTGTATTTCTAGGAAACGTAAGTGATCACCTATGAGCAATATGTCAGCGAAAACAACTGGAACAACTTCTCTCTCTCTCTTTCTCTCTCTCTCAGGAAAAAACATTTCAGAGTGAAAAGAGATTTAGAAACACGAAATTGCATCTCCCATTCTTAAGGGACATTTAAGTAGTCAAGGACTACCTCAGTAAGTTCCTACTCCCACTGGTGTATATACAATTCAACACCCTTAAAAGATAGGTCCCCTTGGACAATTCAAAAGCAAAAAGAAAATCCGTACACTAGGCAGAACTCTATTATCAACCTATTTGTTAACCTCACCACTCTGTTCATCGTTATCTTTCTCGGTCTGTACATTCCTATCCTGACAGCTCATCTGTTCTCTTGCATCTCTTCCCCAACAAGTCCTATTTAGTCCAATATACATTATTTTGTAGTGTTTGTGGAATGTCTTGCACGTTTCCCTGAATGGTGCCCAAAGAAAGCTAAAAGCTATGCCTAGTTTTGTTGTTTGTATACTTGCTGAGTTAGGATTCTTGATATGGATGTCATTCTGCCCCATTGTATGATATTCAGAGGGCAGATGAGACTTCAAGGACAAGAACTATTCACACCTAGAGAATCAAAGCCCAAATGGTTGGGAGAAGTAAACACTGAAAATTTACATGTTAATAGCTATGCAGATTGGGTTCTGAGGTGATGGGCCAAGCCTTGGCCCAGGCAGGGGAATTGCTTTTGAAGGGAAATAATCTTCTATCCAAATTGTATTTGACTGGAACTAGAAGCTTGGAGTAATAATCTTTATGTCTAAAGGGACATAAATATTCCTCCAGTCATAAATGGATCAGTAAAGATGCCTGACTTGTCCAAGGGATTTACTTTAGCGGGACAGGAGGTTATACACACAATATTTGATCTTCAGGATTTTCACAGGATAATGGAATTGGCCAAATAAAGACAAGTACTTACACCTGGCCATGGGAACCAGAGTTTGTCTTAAGTTTCTTGGGCATAAGGTACTTTAGTCCCCCATTGGCCTAGCTGGGCAAGACAAGCTAACAGTCTGGAAGAGGACTTTGGCTTGAAGAGAATGTAAAGTGCATTTTTTTTTTAACTTAGAACTAAGATATAGGGATAAGGTAAAATTATTTTTCTGAGGGTTTTTGTATGTTTGTTTGTTTATTCCTATACCTCTGTCTGTAACTCAGTATATGGTTACTGATTTCTTATGATTGTTCTTGTTTTTATAATAAACACTTTCTTATATTTTATAAACACATTTGTTGGTATTTATTATTATCTCAGAGGACATGAGCATATGAGCAGGCCTCTTCTAGAAGGGAGGATCCATCTTTTCTGAGTGCATGCCTGGACAAGGGAATGATTCTTCTGGCTGGCAAAATCTCCTCTGCTAAGAGCTGGCAAGACCCAGGTGAGGCAGATAAAGCTGAGATACCATTGGGCAGAGGCAGCACAGATCACAATGACAAACCAAATTCCATATTTCTAGTAGATACTATGAATGTCTATCCATAAGATGCCAAAGAGTCATTTAGCTGATATGGCTACAGCTTCTGTTCCTCTCATCTCCCCCTTGCAGAAGTTAATATTACACTAGGTAAAGGACACCCATACTAAAGCAAAACAAAATACAAAAGTTCACTTACTAAAAAAACCCTAAAGATGGTATCCGTATTGTCTTCAAATATACAACGTTCTATTTATTTATTTATTTAAACAGTTTACTTGATTTTCACAACAATGCTAAGTATTTTCAGTTGTGAAAACCCAACACAACTTCACAACAAAACTGCTTTTATTGAAGCATATTGTTTTTGCATTTTATAGCCTCAGTGAAATTTGTGCTGAGAACGTGCCATAGGCAAACAACTCAATTAGAATCAAGGGTGATAAAATAGACATCACATCTTCATACCAATTCATGACTGGTAGAAACAGACATTTCCAGCTTTGGAAACCTAGGCAGTTGAATGACCATAAAATTATTCCATAAAGAAGAATTTGATACTATCAATGCAAAAATGAATTCTTTTGAGCAATTAAGTAAAAAGGAAAATGTAAGAGGCTGGCAATATTTACTTTATACGCTCCACCCTGTTATACCAGGTGTTAGACCTGCTGGCAAAGCGGTAAGTAGGTTCTGCTGGCTTGCTTATCAAGCGTTTTATTGCCTACCTGGATAAAACAAAGAAAAGGAGTGAAGGACACTAAGCAATGGGTGTATCAGCCATGCCTAGGGAGAAAGTTCAAGTTTATTTTACTATTTAATTTCTTAGAAAACCAAATTAAAACCAGAAGAAGATTGAACTTTTGTACCAAACTAGTACCAACATGTATTTAAATAAAGATAACTTAAATAGGTATTTTATATCTTTTGGTATTCATATGTTTTGTTGCTGAATTCAAAACCAGAAGCAAGTTATGTATTTATGAATTAGTTTTCAGTGGTATTGATACAGTAATGCCAACTGTCATGAAAACATTGAGAGACAGGATTTATAAGTCAAAATAATTCAGACTCATGATCTCCTGATCAAACCTTCAGATCTCACATTTTCCCAGCTGGTAAGTCTGTGGAGGGGAAAGAGCAGGTGGAAAGGGAAGGACTGGGGGGGGGGGGGAGGGGAATTGAGGCTGCCACCATGAGGAAAGGAGTGGGGCAGGAGCTGGGGCAGGGGTGAATGGAAACCAGGGCCCGGAGTGAGCCATCCAGAGACATGGGGGACATGGCACACATTCCTGGGGAAGGCATGGGGGGCCTTTGCCTCTTGTGGGTTAGAGGCAGACTACCCATTGTGGGCTGGGTCTCACTCCCTGCTGTTTTTGGCTTGGGAGTTCAGCTGTACAATACCGGGTTTCTTCCTGCCTTTGGGGGGGAAGGAGACATGCTGTGTAGCCAGTGTGCCCCACATCCTCTGCCCACCAGGCAGGTGGCTATGGTGTTATGTGGCTGAGCTCCCAGGGGAAAGGCAGCAGGATGCAGAGCCCCAGCCCAAAGCAGGCAGCCCGTCTCTGCCCTATGGCAGGCACATAATCCCCATGCTTCCTTTGTGGAACTGTGGGGAGCTGTGCATCCCCCAAAAACGTACTCCTCTGGGCAACCCATCCTGGCCCCGGGGCCTCATTCACACCAGCCCTTGCTCCTGTCCCACTCCTTCATGATGGGGACCTCAATCTCCCCCTACCCCTTCCCTCTTCCCCTGCTTCTTCCCTTGCACTTACCAGCTGGGTGCTGTCTGTCTGTCTTTGTGTGTCTGTGTTTCTGTGCATCTGCTCCTCACTACCAAGCCACCCCAAACCCTACTGATTCCCCTCATTCCTGATTCACAGTACCCTATGTCCTACCAGGGACCCCCGATGTCCAGGCTCAAAACCCCTGTCACAAATCCACACTTTCATAAATGCTACCCAGCCCCTGCCCACACACACATTTCAAAAATAGCATCTCATGATTTATATGCCAATTTCTTGATTTTTTAAGAGTTCGTCTCATTATTTTTGGCATGGTGGGGTTGGCAATACTGTTGATATAAAGTATTCTGATAATGTGGCAATGAGCAACACAAGAAAATAAACCAGATGAATAATGTTATACATGTAAGTCATGCAAAACTAAGAGAAAAAAACAATAAAAGAGAAAATGAATATGATTAGCTGCATTCTTATATACATTAATAAGAACAGTAGTACTTTCTTAACTATGGGCCTTGTTCATGTGTTATTTCCAACTAAAAAAATGTTGATGGGTGTTAGTGCTAGCTTTAGTTTTAAGCAGTTATACCTTATGGCTAAAAACCTTATATGGCTATCCCCAACCTGCACAGCTGTAACTTATTACTAGAGGGCTGGTGAGCAGGGACCTGACTAGGAGCTATAGCTGCGAATTGCCACTGGAGGGTGAGTGAGCCAGGACAAGCTCTGGGTGGGGAACGTGGGGATGAGAGGGTCAGGAACATGAAACTGGGAGGTGGAAAGTTAATGGGATAGGGGTGGGTAATGAAATTTGGATTAGAAAGGAAATGGGTGTGAAGGAATAATGGTGAAATGAAATCAGCCACTGAAGGATAAAATAAAAAGTAGTTTTAAAAGAATGAAGAGGAAGTAAATTAAAGATAGTCTCATGTTATGATAAATTGGGATTTGGGGAGTGCTGGTCATGCTCCCTGGGAAGTGTGAGTGGTATGGAAAAGTATCTTTTGGGAAGCTACAGCCCCTGCACCTGCCCCAAGAAGGAATTCCCAGCTCATGGGAACCCAATATGACCCCAAAACTTCTTTTCCCTACTTATAGTACAGAGATTACCAGAGTCCAGCCAGGTTTAGGAGCTCCCTGGGACCACCCCCAGCTTTCCCCACATTCTCTGCAGTTTGTTGTGGGAGAAACAGGCAGAGATTACTCACCTGGATGGACTCAGAACTGGAGGGGAAAGGTGCCCTACTCTAGTCATTCCCAAACTGGAGTGCTGAGGGCAGGGTAAATGTAAAAGTTCCACTGAATATCCTGTAGTGGGAGACCTAAATCTGGTCCTCAGCCTTATTCTACCCCCCACAGCCCCCATGGCCCTGCCTCTGGGACTGGGCACTGCCCTGGAACCTGGCAAGCCAGCTGCCATGCTGCCTAGAGCAGCCAGGGAAAAAATTAAATGAACCAAAAATAACTATGATTTATTGAAACTGACAGGGCTGCTTGACACTGTGAAGTGCAGGGCTTTGCCAAATCCCATTTGGACCAGCCTCTGCTCTCCCCCACTCCCTGGGGCTCGGGAGTAAGGTCAGGTAGTTACTGCCCACTAGGATGGACTCAGTGCTGGAAGGGAAATGTTCCTCCATCGGCTGTTCCTGGACCAAGTGACTACGAGAGAAAAGCCCCAACCTCTCCCCCAATTCCCAGGGTGCAGGGGGTAGTGCAGGAGGGAGGTTGGAAAATGACTACTCACTTTGATGGGCTGGGGTTCACTGAAATTTGCCCACAGCCATTCCAGGTGGTGTGGAGGCTAGCCAGGCAGGTGATAGGGCCACAGGGCAGGTATTCTGGAAGGGGAACATGAGGCTGTTGGAAGGGGTGGAACAAGGCTGGGGGCCAGATTGAGTGCTTCTACCCTCAGCAGCTCAGTGGAGCATCCTAGGGACTTCAGTCATGTTTTTGGGTTTTGTTTTTTTTTTGTTTTGTTTTTTTATTTCCCCTCCTATGTCTAGCTCCTTGGTCCAGAACAGCAAACAGGGACACCTTTCCCCACCAGAGCAGAGCCCATCTGGGTAGACAGTCACTGCCCAACCTCACTGGAGCCCCAAGGAGTGGAAGAGATTGCAAGGTGGGCCTTCTCTCCCCCAGACTGGTATATGGCAACTACCATCCTGGTGGATGGTAACTGCCTAATCAACCCCTGAGCCCCAGGGAGTGTGGGAGAGCCATGGCTACCCCAGAGAGCCCTCAGATCCTGTACTCTGTGCCAGCAGGCAGCCCCATCAATTCCAAAGAACCACAGTCACCCATGGGTAATAGACATTTTCCCACAGCCACACCAGATGGCAGGGTGGCTGGCCAGCTGGCCAGCCAGGTCTCAGAGTATGGACCAGTCTAGAAGGCAGAAGCCATGGGGGAAGCTGGTGGCTTGAGCCTCCAGGGTGGAGTCCACAGGCAGAACCTGCTGTGGGAGAGTTGGGCCACATGGGACCATGGCCAGAGGACGGTCTAGGATAGGAATGGTCCTTGAATGAAATAATTAACTTTTGAATGGCCCTGGCTGACTGGCCATAGAATACATGGGCATGCCATTGAGTGACACCACTTATGCACTGTGCATAGCTCAAACCCCTCACACTCCTGGTCAATTGCTGGGGTGGAAGGGGCAATCAATCAGCCTCATCTGCAACCCCAGCACTTAAGTAGCCTAGGTAGCCCAGCATGTCCACCCCCAAGCTAACACCAGGGACACTCCATGCTATGAACCCTCTAAAGCCCAAGCCTCCATCTGCTACCTTCTAAAGCTCCCAAACACAACACCAGTCAAACAAAGCATACTTTTCCTCACCGAAGCCCTGGCTTATCAGAGAGGTTTCCTGAAGTGTTCTTAATGCTCATGTCCTTTAAGCTGCCACCATTCTGTTCCTGATCCATCTCCTGAGGCTCCGTGATGTGGCTCAGGAAGAAGTTCATAGAGGACAACTGGTCCTCAGACCTTTCTTGGGGTGCAGCAGGCAGCTTCTGAGACGAGGATGCCTCACTGCTGTCCCCCTCTTGCTGGTCACAGTGGATCAGCCCTGAAACTGTGCACTGGACTGTGTGGCAAGGAGCCACAGAATTATCCCTCTCAAGGACTGTAAAAGGCTCGTTAAGGATCAGGGTTCTGGCTGTCCAGACACCTTGTCTATTGCTTTTGAAAATAAATTCAGTTAAAGAATAGAGATCCAGTCCTTCTCCCACAAAAAACAAAACATTTTAATTTCATTTAGTCCTAGTAAAAGTGCAAATCAAAAGTTCAGAGTGCAGATCAGGGGTGCAAAACAATGTACTGGTTGAATCACTGTGTCATTCTTTAAAACTGGCCTGGTTTTAGTAATTTTAGTACAGTAATGAAGAATGCTAATAGTAGAGAAGCTGGAGGAAGTTTTAAACACTTTTTTACTTCCAATAAATATATTAAAAGTACAAACTGAATGTGCTGGTGTTGAACTTCTTAAGCAGCTTAGCAAATATTTGGAGTATAAGAAACTAATATTACAACCTAAGTCTTGTAGGACCAAGTCATACTTCTCAATCCAATTCATCACTGAGTTTCTTTCACAAGATCTATTTTTTCTTATCCATGTCTGACTTAACTAATACTGCATTTTAAAATATACCTTGTTGATAGAAGTTTTGATTCCGTCTCATCTTAAAGTATATAATTGCCCATTTTGATCCAAGCATTCCTTTTTCCACAGTGCCATGAGAACATTCAGGAATTAAGACTAGTGTTCAGAATGTCAAACTTGTAGGAGTTGCTTAATACAAATTATACTTAATATAATTATATACTTGTAGGAGTTGCTTGTAGGGTTGCTTAATATAAGACAAACACGATTTCTCAAACTACATATAATTTTGAAGGAAATTAATAGCGATTGTTCAGGATGTGGCAGTGCCCACCACCTGTACAGATCACGGCAGGGCACTGGGGGTGCCTGCTCTGCTCCCAGAGAAGGGAAAAGCTGCTGGGTTAAAGCCCAACAGAGAGAATGAGCACAGCGGCAAGTTGCCAGGGCAACTAAGGAGAGCCAGCTGATCCTAAGGAGTGGGTCCTGGCTCTTATAAAGCCTAGAGCCAAGACCAGAGGGGCAGTTCTCTGCCAATTACCAAAAAGAAAAGAGCTCTCTGCCTGGGGAGAGAGAGGGAACTGGATGCAGAGGCTGCAGCAGAGAATGGAAGGGCCCCTGGTAGGAGTGAATGTTGCTTGGGCTGGCGGGCTGCTGGTTTTGTTATAGCCAAATGGCCTGGAGTTAAGTTATAGCCAGGAGGCTTATGTTTTGTGTTGTTAGTGATTGTATTATACCAGTGGTTTTGGTGAGGCTGTGAGGGAATGGAGGAGGCCTCGTAGGAGACCCACTGTAGTGTGGGGATCCAGGTGCCAGTGAGGGTGCAGCTAGTGGGGTCTGGACCCCAGCCCTAGAGAGGGGCATAGGAAGAGTCCCAGCAGAGGCGCAGCAAGCCCCAGAGAGTCGGGCAGTACTTTGAGAAGCCCCAGGGAGGGGGCAGGATTATTGAGATGCCCGAGAGAGAGAGCAGGCAGCGCTTGAGAGCCCCAGCAGGGGCTCAGCAAGCCCCAGAGAGGGGGCAGGATTGTTGAGAAGCCTGAGAAAGAAGGGCAGCGCGTGGAGAAGCCCCAGCAGGGGTGCAGCAAGCCCTGGAGAGGCGGGCAGTGCTTTGAGAAGCCTGGGAGAGGCAGGCAGCGCTTGACATACCAATGCCTAATACATCAGTGAGGCCTGGACTGCGGTATTGGGGTGGAAGAAGCCACAGAGAATGCCCCTTGGCATCAGGGCTCAAATGGGCAGCCTCCCACTTACGGGAAGGCTATTAAGACCAAGTCGTGGCGGGTGAGAAATAGGCGGGCGGGCCGTAGAGCATACAGAGCTCTCTGCCCCGGGAGCCCTCCCTGTCACATAGGACATTGTTACAAATTCACCAAAACAAAAGTAAAATTATCTTTCACCACTTAAATTTAGTTGGGTCCTAATGTAGAGTACATTTATTCACTTATTTATCTGCAGAGAGAACTTTTTGCCATTTAAAAAATAAAAAAACTCTCACACAGTTGCTAATTATTGTGCAGCAATTTAGGGAGAGGTTGTATGATATAAATTGCAATCCTTTATGTGCAGATCCTTAGATTTGTCTATGACTCCACAAATCAATTGTTAGTCATGTGCAATGCAAGTAAAAATAAAGAATAAGGAAGACAAAGAGACCATAAATACCCATAAAATCCAGCTAGCTCTTAAACCTAGGGAAAAGCATTAATTTAACTAATTAAATTGTTAATCAAATAGGTATATATACTACAGAACTGAGCCTCAGAATATAATCATTCATAGCTACTTACTGCCCTTGGAAATCAAAGGGAACTCTTCATATGTCAAGACATATATGCAAGTTATCTGTTTTAAAGAAACCAGAGGAAAAGATGAATACTGAGGATGTTTGAATGAATTTGCTTCAGTCTGATGGACAGAAATTGATGAGGAATGTTTTAGGACTTTTCAGTCTATCCTGGAATTATTATTTAGATAGATATCTACCTTTCAGTATCTCTTCAAAAGTCATCTCATAAAATACCAAGAAGGTTGAAGAATGCTGCCTAACACTAAAGATATAATTATTTGAAGTGAGGGGACTGGGTCCCTGCATCTGGTGAAAAATGCTAAAAAAACAAACATAACAGAAACATCTTCAAGTATAAATTAAGTTTTAATTTTTGTTCCAGAAGCACCACATAGAAGTTTCCTCCAGTGCAGGACAAAAGGGAAATACAAATGTGAATCATAGTCTATATTACACATTGCTTAGAGTGAAACAGAGGTCAAACTTACATTCATATACATATAACAACTTATTTTCAGTAAGAACATACACAATTGTAACTATAAGACTTATATCCATGATTACATAAGGGGAAAGAAAGATTTGAAGAGAGAACATTTTTTTTTACCATGGTTTATACTGATGTAATCTAAAAATCAACTAAAAGGTATATTTTGAAAAAAAAAAGATGCTGTCAAACTGACTCTAAAGCTTACAAAAATAAAATTCTGAGTGTTAAGAAGTTGGTCTTCTAATTTTCTGCATGACTGAATTTACAAAATAAAGTTGGTGTCATTTTGTTCGATGCTCAGAAAACATGCTTTTAAACTTTAGGGTGCTTTTAATTCTTCTTCAGTTATCCAATGCAGCTTTTAAAAAAAAAACTTAAAACATTTCAATGACAACTTAATGAGCTGAAGGCAATCAGTGTTAATGGAGCCTACACTGGAATGGATTTCTTGATCTTGGCGTCTTCAGCCTGGAAATAGCTAGTATCTATTTTCTCCAACTTCTTTTTATTGTAAACTTTAGTGAAAAGAAACCATTGGCTCTACTTAAATGTCACCTTATTTAAAAATTAAGTCTATATGAGGTGTTTATGGGGGTTTGGCTATTATATTATCTGAAACAATTGATTGCTAAGAACTTAAAGTACAGAATTATCCCTTCTCTAATTATGTATTTCATGCACTATGGCACCCATTAACAAAATGAAATCGCAATTCTGGGTTGGTATATTCTAGTTTGTCTTCAAAATATTTGCTTATTTTACTGATCAAAATGAAAAGCTATGAAGATATAATACATTATTTAAATAATTAGTATTATAATCATGGTACCTGATAACCAAGGATCCTGGTTTTCTGTGACAATAAATTCAAATTCTCTGATAACCCCCCCCTCCAAATTCTCTGATAAAAATAAAAAAAAACATGAGTAAAATTTAAAGACCCCTACACCCTCTTCCCCAGCCCTGCTGGAGCCCCTCTTTGCCCCCACAACAGCCCCCAGCCCTGCTCATGCCCCTTGCCCCCCACCCACAGCCCCAACCCCCTTGCCCTGCCAGAGGGGGCCCCTAGCTGCTACAGCTATGGAGCCAGGGACCCAGGTCCACAGCTCCCTACCCTCCACAGAAGGCAGCTGCTGCTGCTGACTCGGGCAAGGGTGGGGCTGGCTCCTGGCAACCATGCACACTCACAGGGAGCAAGGAGGACCAGAGCCCCACATTTGGAGGGGGTAAGCTGTGGGCTCAAGCTTCTGCCCTGCTTCCCTCCAGTGGGGTCGCTGTAGCCCCACAGGAAAGACCCAGTGTGGCTGGGAGTAGCGGGGCTGCACTGGGATCGCCTCACCCCCTACTGAACCTGACCTAGGCTTTTTGACTGACTAAAAGCTGCAGGCTCCACCCTTCCCCCTCTACCTCCCCCTCGCCCTCCCTCTGCTCCTCTGGGCTTTCCCACCCTTTTTGCAAACTGCTCTTGCAGGCTGGAACTTAGCCAGCCTGCAGAGCTCTTTGCAAAAGGGGGAAATCCGTGGGTTTCTCTGCTAAAAGACAAAATCTGCATTTTGTTTGATAAAACCAGGACATCCAAGGGTTTGTCCGTTTTTCAATATAATTCTACTTTCAAAATGTTTATTTTACTCACTTTGGAATATTTCTACAAGAACCTCTTAACTACAGAAAGATACTTTTTGCTGGGTTTTCTTTTAAGATGACAAATAAATGTTAGAATTAAGTATTTTTTGATGTAACATTGTTTATTTGCCCAAACTTCCCATGAACACAGCTGAGAACACCAAAAAGCTCTCAGCTTTCTCTCAAAGTCATGCTAGAAGTGCTTCTCTGGCTGTCATTGGCTTTTTGCCATCTTCTCTTTTTGCTTCTGTTCTGCTTGTACATGTACAGTTCTACCAAAACAATTTGTACACTCCCACATTTATAATCCATTTCCAGTTAAACTGATGAATCCGAGATCTGCTGCCTGCTTTAGACAGTGATTGCTGTTAGTTTCTTTCAAATCTCACTGCTTTTTTTACATTTACCCCGAATAAAGGGTGGCTATGTCATTAACTAGCCTCCAGGAGGTTCCATCCAACCTGCAGCATAAAATCTCTCCCTCGTATATATTTCATTCAAGTGAACTCAAGATTTTTCATACTTTTCAAAAGTTTAATCATTTTAACTGAAAACTCAACTTTACCCAATAAAACCATTTTCCTTCTAAATGCATATTTTATCAGTTTGCCATAGGAGAAGTTCTTTTTTGAGACTCTAGACTAGTTTAACAGGAAGTGCATACCACCTTTCTATCTGTTTTTCAAACAAAAACAGGCCAAGAATTCAAGTTTCATGTGTCTTAACTTTGAACTCCTATTATGTCATTGTTCAGATTACAGTACACAGGACAACTGACAAAGGGTTATCTAAATGTTTTTGCCCTTATATTATACCCCAAATACTTGAAACCATTCCTTCTGCAGTCACAGAAAAGCCTTGGTTCAGAAACAACACATAAAATAAGATTGATTTTCATCTTGAAAATATCACATTTCTGCCTATAATGCTTGGCTACGTTTTTCTGAAACAGCAAAGTTAAAAAAGAACCATCGACCTGACAGATCCTTGACGCATCATGATGGATGCGACAAGTCTACTACTTTATTGCCAGAAATGCCCTCCAACAGAATGAGGCAATCAATGAAGAAGAATAAATCTAACCTAGATAGCAAGTTGTAAATGCATGTGTTGAAGCAACTGACACATTGCATCACTGGAAACCTCCAACTTCTATAAACTTTTGTGCCTCTTCCTTTTTTAGACAATGTGTGTTACATCCCATTGCAGTTAAACTAGGTTTAACAGTTTTCTAAAAACCATAGCCGTAAACCAGCTAAAAACCTATCCTTAAATAATACTTGTATTACCTAGATAGGGGGAAAAAGTTCTGTAAAACATGCCATACTTAGAAAATAGAAGGAGGTCTACTTACCCTGCTGGCTAGTCTCTCTGTCAGTCAGTAAAACGACAGCTACATCAAGCTTGTCTGATGAATTATGTCCCCATCTTCCTAGAAGATAGTGTTCTTGATTAATACTACATCGAGATCTTTACCTCAAGTGCACAGTGTGGACACATTTAATTTTTTTCAGAGCATTCCCACATTTGAGATAAATTATAGCAAGTTTGGAAAAGTAAATCTCACATTTATAAATCAAGCATTTCATGAAAGGCACAGGTTTGATTTATAACTAATGTTTCAGGAAGTACCTGATCATCCAGACTTCAGGAAACAGCTTGTATTTCAACAATAGAGGAAAAATATTCTTACATACATATTTTCTTAGGCTATTTGATTAAAGTGCTAACAAAGCAAGGACAGCCAAGTCAACTCAAACATAAGAGTTTAAAATATGTTTTATTATGTTTCCATGAGAGACAGTTATCATTTACAGTAAAAAAGAGCAATACACCTAAGAAGTGCTGTAGTACAGATGGATGGTTACTTCTGATTGTGTGTGATGTCAAAAATAAACCCATGTATCATTATCATTAATTTCTTTACATCCACAAGCACAAAGGCAACTAAAGTTAGAGTCACTGAGATTTTCTGTATTAAGAACCAGTACACAAAGACATAAAAAACATACATATGTAGGAAAATTTTAGATTATCTGTGTATTACAATCATTTATTTATAAACTAAAATATAAGAATCTTATTACTAAAAATATCTATATAGTTTTTCAATAGATTTTCTTTTTTATGTAGGTTATATGGCATCTCAGTTGAAAATGAAATTTAATTTTTAAACATCAAATTGTAATATAATGGACATAAACAACCATTAAAAACCCATAGGCTGAAAAGGGGAATGGCAACTTAGTCATAAAATAACTGTGCACACTACACACAAACAAATATTATCAGGGTCTTTCACAAATACTTACATGAAATATTGTATTACTGTACTTAATTCTAAGATGCAGGTCCCCATCCCCCCCATTTAAAATGGGGGAAAAGCCCCTCATCTTAGAATCACTTACAAGGGCAATGCAGAGCCAGGCAACAGCTGTGGCTCAAGCGCCATCCCCTACCCGGAGTTGGAACTGCAGCTGCAGCTGCTGCCTGGCCGGCCTCCCTCCCTCCCATCTCTCTCTCCATCCCTCAGATGTACTTTCTGCTACCCCATCTGCCCCTCTCCCTTCCCCTGTACACCTGCTCCATGCAGGCACACTGCATGCACAACTGAAGCCTTAGGCACTGTGCATAGCTCCAGCCCTCACAGCAGCAACATGTAGCCCACGTGGCTGTTACAGGGGCAGAGCTGGGGCCATGCTCTGTGCCCCAGGCTGCATCATGGACACAGCATGCTGGCACAAGGAAAAGATAGGAGGAGGAGCAAAGGCTGGAGGGGACAGGGCAGGGCACAACAGGGGTAGCAGGGAAGGCAGGTACAAGCAAGGGGCAATTCACCCCCAAACTGTATACATCTATATACCATGTATAGAATCAATTTTTTAGGGTCATCTTTTTTTTTAGGAAGGAATTGCTTCCCCCCAAGCAGGGATTAGGGCAATGAATTAACGATGACCCAAATAATTAGATTCTCTATATGGAAAATTGTAACAGATTTATAAATTTTCCATGTACAGAATCTAATTATTAGGGGGGAATGCCTTAAATTCAAGGTTTTCTTAGATTTAAGAAAATGTGGTATACTCTTAAGGTTTCTATAAGCTCATAATGTGTGTATGTGTGAACAAGTTTGAGTTGCCTGTGGAAAGTCTCCTTTCCTTTTATTGAGAAATGGGCAATATAGTAGGCCTGTGTGAAGCAGCTAGTATTTGCTTTGGATTCGGCCAATTTGGGGGACAACGATTCGATTCGGTGATTCAAATCACTGTCCTGAATTGATTTGGCTGAATTGGATTCAAAGATTTGGCTACTGCTGAATCTCTGATTCTCTGAATCAGTCAGGCCCATCCCACCCTGCCCAGCAATGGCTGCCCCTCCCACTCTGGCTCATTGGGTGCTGCTGAGTGGGTGTGGGGGTGATCCCTGCTGCCTGTCCCACTGCCTCCCACTACGTGGGGAGCTCTGTATGAGCCACCATCCCCCTTTTGCTCCCCCAGCCCAGCTCTGGCCCTTTAAGAAAAAAAAAAAATGAAAAAAGTCCCACACTCACCATTCCTGCTGGCAGGGGGGCTGATCCCACTGTCCCAGGCCATGCTGGGGCCTCTGCATGAGCCCCCTGAAGCCCCAAGGCCACTGAAGGAGTGGAGAGTCCCAGGAAGTCCCAGGACTTTTCCCCATTTTTTTTTTCTTAAAGGGCCAGAGCTGGCCCAGGCAGGGCACCCATGGTGGGGCTGGAGGAGTGAGGGAGTTCAGGGAGATCATGGAAGAGCCCCCCATGCATTGTGGGGCAGTGGGTGGGGGCAGCAGGGATTGTCCCCCTGCCTGGCAGGACCCGGTGAGCACTGGGGCTTTTCTTTAAATACTGGGAGCTGGGATAAGTGAGACAGCCATGGGGGTGGGCTGGAAGAGCAGGCAGGGGATGGGAGCTGACAGGGGTCTCTTCCCCCAGTCCCGCTTCCTTCGCCCCTAGTACTTACCAGCTCAGAGTCCACTTGCATCTCCCTGCTGCAGCCACTGGGGATTGCCTGAATCATCAAAAGTCTCTGAATCTGTTTGGAAGATTCAGAAAACTTTGAATTGATTTGGAACTTTAGATTGATCCCCTGATTCAATTTGGATTCAGAGATTCAGACACCAAATCGGGCCAAATCTCCTCCAAATGGAATCATCACCCCAAGCTTCACACAGCCCTACAATATAACACTCTGTAGATGTATCCACAAAATATCTTCTAAAAAAGTTAAAAATACCACTAATCAGTTGCTTATCCTGATTGTAAGGAGGATATAATATTATGAAGAAAATAGTTGGCTTACAAATTATCTATCATACTTTTCCCAGCACCTTTTGACTCGAAGACTTTAAAACTTTCTAAAGTCTATCTTGTATTAGATAAACTTAAAACAAAAGGAAAATTATCTTGCAATTGTTTATTGTGCCTCACCACCTAGTAAGGAGAAATCAGAATGAAGCTGATGAATACTAATGAATTAAAAGACAACACTGTTGTCTTCAGTTGGTATCATCATCTATTTACCAGTGCTAGGAAGACAGCATAAAAGATTTAGTTTGTTTTTTCATACAACATTCATTCCACCTCCTTTAAAACTTTGGCAATAAATAGGGGTTGATTAAAATTAGGCTTTTCCATGTTTTGCATTGGTAATTCTAGTAAGATAGAAACCAGGTGGACTCATGTTGTTTCTTCATAATATTTGTTATAGAAAAGCAAAAATGGCAATATAGACTCAATAAAAATTGGAGTAATTATGATATTTGGAACTATTTAAGGCAATTTTTATTATATAGTATCTATTCTAGAGAAATTTGCATTATACTGTGACATTTCCACATTAGTTTAGTAGTTGTGATTAGTCATAAAATAGTAGGTCCTTGATCTGAGTCTACTCCATGCTGTTAGGAAGATGAATAGAAATAATTCCAATTCTACTCTTACTTAAATGTACGTAGACAAAAAAGTAACCAGCAGCCTACTGTTTTAAAGCTTCAAAACATTGTAAAGGCCATCTCTCAGACGACCAGGATATAAAATATTCCATTGCAAAAGTGGAATAGCACATACTGGGGAGTCTGAGTAGTACCTACATATGTGAAATCAGGAGCGTGAAAAGTGACTAAATTGCCATTTGAAGAAAAAAACTTCATGATGTTTTGAAAAAGGAACTCTGTTATGGAGAGAGAGAGGGAGAGAGAGAAACATGCTTATCATAGTGGGACACGAGACCTGATATAATCCTCTCATCTCAGTAATAGTAAATGATGGTCATCTTAAAAAAGTTCTCAGAAAGGATTCTTCAGAAGAACATATCTATATTTTAAACGCTTGTCTAGCTAGCATTAGCATATGAACAGTAATATGTGAAGCACCTCCCAATAAGAAAACAATTCATTCTCAATACTCTTATGGCTAGTAGGAAAAGACAATTTTCCTTGCCTTTTTACAGATGGAGAATCTGAGAAAGTTTATGTCTGAGATTATCAAAGAAAGCAAAAACTGAGCTCAATTAATTGTTTGTTTTATCTTTATGTCTTGCAAGTACATGTATATATATATATTTTACAAACTATATTTTTTTGTTTTGTTTTTGTAATGAAAATTGATATAGTACATATAAGGATTCCAAGCAAAATGAATTTGGATTGTGAAATTATATTTTTTGTTCAAAATATTTTTTTTACTTCAAAATTGTCAGCCAAAAAAAAAAAAAATGTAACCTAGCTATAGTTGTGATCTCAGTTCTATCATCTGGTAAAATAACTGAATGCAAAACAGCTTTAAAATAAGGTTAGCATTGGTATGTGTACTTTTATTGTGCAATTTAGCATACAATTTCCCATGTTGTTTTGTGATAGATAAGAGGAATCAGAGTCTATTTCCTATAGGTAACAATAAAATAAGGTGAGCTTTTATCTCATTAAATTAAAAGCATGTTTGTGTAAGACAGCGCGAACAAAAGCCAAGCCAAAACTGATTTACTTCATCTTATGTGTTCATTAATTCCTGCTTTTCCAGACTACAACAATTAACATGTGTGTTGTTCTCCATGATCTTGATAGCACCACAGTATACATCATTCCTTATCCTAACAAACAGGCACGTACATTTACAAACTGGGCACATCTACACGAGACACTACTGTGCAGTTGTTACTGTGCATTTACTTAGTGCTTGTATTAACAACCACTAAATAAATGTTTAGTAACTGGAATTCTTGTGCAGTAGCATCAGCAAATGTCTTTTACATGATGCTACTACACAATAGCCTAATAATACCACACAGTAGCATTGTCTGTGCTGTGACGTGCTACTGCGCAGTATTTTTCAGCTACTAAGAAGAAAGAATGTCATGTACACATGCCCACTGACTGCTATCGTGCCTAAAACCCATTGTATACTACTTTTTTGACTATGCTTTTTTTTTTAAATCAATTAGTGGAATGCTAGTTTGATTTTGGCTAACAGAAGTTTTATTATATATTAGTACATAGTTCACAACTATATAAAGTAGGGCTATGAAAAGCTTCAGGTATTGATTTGATTTGGAGGAGATTCGGCCCGATTCAGTGGCTGAACTTCCAAATCTGAATCGAATCAGGAGACCAATAAAATGGTCTGAATCAAGTCAAAGTTCTCCAAAAAATTCAGAAAAGATCTGCAGAGCTTTGGAGATTTGGGCAGTCCCCACTCACTGCCACAGGGAGCTGGACTGAGACTACATGCCAATAAGTAGGGGGTGGAGGGTGGACTGCAGTAGGGGGGGAACCATGGGGGACCCCTGCCAGGCCTCTTCCCCTGCCTGCTTCCTCAACCCCCCTGAGCACCCCCAACTGCTGCCTACTCTCTCAGCTCCATCAATAGCTATGGCCCCACTTCCCAACTCTTTAAAAAAAAGCCCAGCACTCATCGCTGGCTCCTGCCAGGCAGGCAAGTGATCCCTACTGCTCCACACTACATGGGGGCCCTGCCACAAGCCTCCATCCCCCACCCTCTTCCAGCACCATCAATGGCTGTCCTGCCTGACCCCAGCTCCCAGCTCTTAAAAAAAAAAAAAAGCCCCTGCACTCACCAGGTGCTGTAGCGGCTATTGGGCATTTCTAGGGGCTCATGATAGACACCCCTCACACAGTGTGGGGCAGTGAGGATCACCTCCCCAGCCTGATAGAAGCCAGTGCATGGGGGCTTTTCTTCCTTTCTTTATTTTTTTTAAAAGAACTAGGAGCTGGGGCCAGGCAGGGCAGTCATGGAGGGGAGTGCTGGGAGAGTAGGGGTAGTGGGAGGCACTAGGGATTGCACCCCCACACACCTGGAAGCAGCTGGTGAGTGCAGGGTCGGGGGGGGGTTAAGAGCTGGGATGCTGGGGCTGGGTGGGTCAGCCACTGATGGGGCTGGGAGAGTGGCTGGAGGATGGGGCCTATTTGATTCAGAGATTCAGCTGATTTGGAGCAGCTAAATCTCTGAATCAGATTCAACCAAATCGATTTGGGACAGTAATTCGAATCACTGAATTGAATCACTGTCCCCCAAATCATCTGAAGCGAATACTAGCTGCTTCACACAGGCCTAATATAAGGATGTTTGTCTGTTTGACTGTCCCCTAAACCCAACAAACTTAATATATACTATTTGTTTGGAACTGAACATGTATAAAGAAGCCAGCTGTAGCTACTCTAAGGCTTTATCTCTCATCCATGTCACTAACAGATTAATTTACAGCATGTCTTGAAATTCCCAAACAGACCTTTCATCTTTCCCACTGATGTTCTGCTGTTTTGTTTTGACATGAGTAGTGGGCTAAGACCACAAATATCAGGTGCTAGAAAGAAAGTATATAAATAGTGCTTTAGCTGATTAGGATAATTAAAAATAGTCAGCATGAGGTAAGAAGGTAGACTACCTTTTGTGCTCATTTTGCTCCCATAAAACCTTACACCAGATTTTTTTTTTTTTAATTTAGATTTCTTATGTAGGTACCAGAATAAGTATTCAGTTTTAGGAAGTAAAGTTTGAAAATGTTTTCCCTTACATAACTGCTGTTTATTTTCTGTCAGATAAAAAGATAAATTTAGAAGCTCTGGTGTGAGATGCACTGGTGTAAGCCTGCTGCACTCCCCATGAGCCCAGGGACCCTTGGGAAAAGACCCTAGGACCCCCCAGAGCCCCCAAAGAGCCCCAGACTGCCCATAGATAAGTAGGGGCCTATGGAGGGTGGGACAGAGCCAGCTGGGAGCAGGCTGAGTGGAAGTGGGGAGGGACATGCCCCCCCGGCTCACACTTGGTCCTGTCCCCCAGGAAGCCATGCGACCAGGCTGCTGGCACATGTGCCAGGTTAGCGGGGAGCACTCACCTATTTCCTCACTCAGTGGGGGGAGGAACCACCCTTAGCCCCCCAAAATTAGCTCAACACTGGCTGGCCCTTCTGCACATGCACACACTTTAAAATGTGCCTGAGACACTGTTCTGGTGTAAGATGCACAAGTCTAAGCTCATTGCACCCCCATGAGCCCAGGGACCCCCCCCCAGGACACCCAAAGAGCCCTGGCCTGCCTGCAGGTAAGTAGGGGCCCATGGAGGATGGGATGTAGCCAGCTGGGAGCAGGCTGAATGGAGGTGGGAAGGGACATGCCCCACCAGCTCCTACTTGGCCCAACACCCGCCCCCCCAAGGGAGTCACATGACCAGAGCCTCATGAACAGGCCGCACAAACAGGTGTGCTTCTGGGTCTGGCACATGAGTTACTGTGAAGTTTGCACAGGAGGGCAAGTGGGAGAGCTAAAGGTCCTGCCTGTGAGCCCCCTAGGGTAGGCAGTTCCAGCTGTAACCAGCCCACCAGTGGCATGACATGGATGAGCATGCACCACACCCAGAGGGTTCCCAAGGTGTCTTCAGACCCTGCCTCTGGCACCTCAGAGGCCTCCACCCAGATGGAGCCCCATGGTTCCAGGCTCCAAGCAGATGGAGTCTCTGGCTGTCAGCTGCAGGGGCTGAATGTCACTTGTCCTGGGCTCTGGGGCCCAGGAGCATGGCTACCTCCCCTTGTGAGGAGGTACCTGCTCCCTTTTGGGGTCTATGGTGCAGCAGCTGGAGGAGGTCCAGGCCACAGTCCAGAAACTGCGTGCCATCAGGGACTATGAGCAGGAGACTGACTCTTACTGCCAGACCCTTCTCCCCCAGGAGATGGAGGGTGGACCATGGTCTCCCTCCAGGACAAGGGAGGACTTGAGAACTTCCCCTACTGTCCAGTCAAGGGGTTGGACCAAGGTGGTCAAGTGCCCCAAGGTCCCTGTTCTGCTGGAGCTTTGCAACAGGTACAAACTTCATGCAGTCCTAGCAGAGCCTGCCAAGCTGCCAGCTCCTGCAGGCAACACAGGCTCTACTGCTGCTACCACCCCCACTCTCCCTAAGACAAAACACAAAGTGTTTGTAGTAGGAGATTCCATCTTGAGCGGGACTGAGAGGGCAATCTGCTGCCTTGACCCCTTACCCAGGAAAGTTTGCTGCTTCTTGGAAGCCCATATCAGAGTCATTGCAGAGAATATCCCTAAGCTCCTGCAGCCCACTGACCACTACTCTGTGCTCCTTATCCATGTGGGCACCAATGACATGGCTCAGAACCTTCCCAGCTGGGTCATGAGGCACTACAGGGATTTGGGAGCAGGGTAAAGAGCACAGGTGGTGTTTTCTTTGATCCTCCCAGTTTTGGGGTATGGGCTGAGGGAGAAGAGATTCCAGGTAGTGAAACAGACTGCAGTGCTGCTGTCATCGGGAAGGCTTTGACTTCTATGACCACAGTCTGCTCTTTGGTGAGAGAGGTAGTGAGCTGCTGGGAAGGGATGGCCTCCACCTCTCTCTGCTGGGGAGGAGGCTCTTCTCAGCCAGACTGGCTGACCTGCTCCACTGGGCTTTAAACTAA
>JAGPOW010002673.1:5284497-5296724 GCA_030014935.1 Caiman crocodilus
CTGCTGGGAAGGGATGGCCTCCACCTCTCTCTGCTGGGGAGGAGGCTCTTCTCAGCCAGACTGGCTGACCTGCTCCACTGGGCTTTAAACTAAGCCCACCGGGGAGTGGGGGGGCTACTGCCACTGCTGGCCTGCTGAGCAACCCTTGCAAAGCCAGCAGGCCAAGGCACTTAAGGGAGCCCACCCTTGCCCCGGCCCTGGAATAAACTGTAGGCAAAGCAAGGGCCCCCAAAGGGGCACTTGAATACCTGTACACAAATGTCAGGAGCTTGGGGAATAAACAGGAAGAAGTTGCTCTCCTGTTTAACACAAATAACTATGATGTCATAGGGATAACAGAGACCTGGTGGGACTCCACCCATGACTGAGCCACAGGGATAGAAGGTTATATTGGTTATATCCTGTACAGCAAGGATCGACTGGACAAAAGGGGAAGAAGTGTAGCTCTCTACATCAAGGAGAGCTACGTGTCCATGCAAGCCAACATTCGTGATCAGGGTGGATGACTGGAGACCCTCTGGGTTAAAATCTATGGGGGACATGGCACAGAGGATACTATGGTGGGAGTCTGCTACAGACCCCCTACCCAGGGTCAAGAGCTTGACCAGGAGCTTGCCAGGGAATCAGCTGAGGTTGCGTGCTTCTGATGTATGGTTGTCATGGAAGACTCCAACTGCCCAGACATCACATGGGCAGAGCACGCAGCCAAATCCAAGTGGTTGCAAAGCTTCCTCTCGTGCGTGGATGAGCTCTCTCTGACACAAGAAGTCTATGGGACAACAGTAAAGTGCTGCTTGACCTGGTACTGGAAACCGGGGATGACCTAACCAGCGACCTAACAATCGAAGGGAAGCTGGGTGACAACGATCACCTTCACCATTTGCTGAAAATCTGGCAAGTCAGTCAGCAATACAGAAGTTCTCGACTTCAGGAAAGCTGACTTTGAGAAGCTCAGGAGGCTTGTTGGTGAGGCCCTAAGGGACCGAGACCCCAAGGAGAGGGGAGTATAAGAAGAATGGTTGCTCCTCAAGGGAGCAATCCTAGATGCACAATCTAAGGCTAGCCCATCTTAGAAGAAAGGCAGCAAAATGGCACAGCAGCCCCTTTAGCTCAGCAAGGAACTAGCGGACCTACTGCATCTTAAAACAAAGACCTACAAATGATGGAGGATGGGATCCACCTCCAAGGAACAATATTCTGCACTGGTCTGGACCTCCAGGGAGACAACAAAAGAGCTGAGGCTGCAACAGAACTCCAACTGGCCACTAGTATCAAAGATAATAAAAAGTCCTCTTTTAGACATGTGGAGAGCTGGAGGAAAAACCAAGGGCAACATTGGACCCCTGCTAAACCAGATGGGACAACTGACAAATGACACCCAGAAAAAAAGCCAACCTACTAAATGGGTACTTTGCATCAGTCTTTCATCAGTCCCATGGGATACCTGTGCTCATTACAGGACAGGGAGGCCCGGATGAGGGAGATTCATTGCCCTCCATCAATACTGACCATATGAAGGAACACCTTGAGAGGCTGGATACCTTCAAGTCAGCCGGCCCTGACAGTTTACACCCCAAGGTACTTAAGGAGCTGTCTAGGATCAGAGCTCAGCCAATGGCATGGATCTTCGAGAACTCCTAGCACTCTGGTGAAGTGCCCAAAGATTGGAAGAAGGCCAGTGTGGTGCCTATCTTCGAGAAAGGAAGGAAAGTGGATCTGGCAAACTACAGGCCCATCAGCCTGACCTCTATCCTGGGGAAGGTCTTAGAAAAGATTCTCAAAGAGGCCATTATTAATGGACTGGCCAATGGCAACATCCTGAGAAACTAACAAATCAGCTAGGTTTGTTGTGGGTAGGTCTTGCTTGACCAATCTTATTTCCTTTTATGACCAGGTGACCTAACACCTGGACAAGAGGGAAGAGATTGATGTCATATATCTTGACTTTAAAAAGGCCTTTAATCTGGTATCCCCTGATCACCTCTTGGCAAAACTGCGTAATTGTGGCTTCAAGTTGACCATGATCTGCTGGCTTCGGAATTGGGTCTGTGCTCAAACCGAGGGTGGTGGTGGATGGAAGTCAATCATCGTGGTACCCTATGACCAATGGGGTCCCTCAAGGCTCTGTCCTAGAGCCTTTACTTTTTAACATCTTCATCAATGACGTAGACATTGGTATCAGAAGCAGGAAGGCCAAGTTTGCTGATGACACCAAAATCTAGGGTAAAGCATCCACACCTGAGGATAGGAGGGTGATCCAGACTGACCTTGATAGGCTCCGGAAATGGGCGGATGAGAACCTGATGGTGTTTAACACCAAAAAATGCAAGGTTCTCCACCTTGGAAGGAAAAACCTTCAACATGCTTATAGGCTCGACAGTGCTATGCTGGCTAGCACTACAGATGAAAGAGACTTGGGGGTCATGATTGACCAAAAGATGAACATGAGCCTTCAATGTGATGCTGTGGCTAGTAAAGCAAGCAAAATGCTGGCTTGCATCCATAGATACTTCTTAAGAAAATCCCAGGATGTCATTCTCCCATTGTACTCAGCCTTGGTGAAGCCACAACTGGAGTATTGCATCCAGTTTTGGGCTCCACAATTCAAAATTCATGTGAAGAAGCTTGAGAGAGCTGAGAGAAGAGCCACACACATGATTAGAGGTCAGGAAAACAGACCTTATGATGAGAGGCTGAGAGCTATGGGACTCTTCAGCTTGGAAAAGCACAGGTTCAGGGCTGATCTTATGGTCACTAAAAGTCTTTAAAAAGATTATTAAGGCTCATATATGTGATAGCCCGGCAGGAAATATTATGCTGAGGGGAAACCAGCATGGGTTCATAGCAGGTAGATCATTCCTGACTAATCTAGTCTCTTTTTATGACCAGGTTGCAAAACACCTGGACACTGGAGTAGGGGTCAATACCGTTTACTTAGACTTCAGGAAGGCCTTCGGTACAGTATTCCACCCCATACTGGTGAGCCACAGTGGGTGGTAAATTGGCTACCGGGTCATACCTAGAGAGTGGTGGTGGATGGGTCGGTATTGACCTGGAAGGATGTGGGCAGTGAAGTCCCGCAAGGCTTGGTCCTCGGACTGATACTCTTCAATGTCTTCATCAGCAACTTGGATGAGGGAGTGAAGTGTACTCTGTCCAAGTTTGCAGATGATACAGAACTGTGGGGAGAAGTGGACACAGGAGGGCAGGGAACAACTACAAGCAGACCTGGACAGGTTGGACAAATGGGCAGAAAACAACAGAATGCAATTGAAGAAGGAGAAATGCAAAGTGCTGCACCTAGGGAGGAAAAATGTCCAGCATACCTACTGCCTAGGAAATGACCTGCTCAGAGGCACGGAAGTGGAAAGGGATCTAGGAGTCCTAGTGGACTCCAAGATGAACATGAATCCTCAGTGTGACAAAATCATCACCAAAGCTAACTGCACTTTATTGTGCATCAGCAGATGCATGACAAACAGAACAAAGGAGATGATACTTCCCCTCTATCAGGTACCAGTCAGACCTCAGTTGGAGTACTGCATCCAGTTTTGGGTTCCACACTTTAAGAGGGATGTGAATAACCTGGAGAGGGCCCAGAGAAGGGCCACTCATATGGTTAAGGACTTGCAGGCCAAGCCCTACAAGGAGAGACCTCTTCAGTCTATGCAAGAGAAAGTTGAGAGGTGACCTTGTGGCTGCCTATAAATTGATCATGGGGGTGCAGAAGGGACTTGGTGAGGCTCTACTCACCAGGGTGCCCTTGGGGGTTACAAGAAATAACGGCCACAAGCTACTAGAGAGTAGATTTAGACTGTATATTAGGAAGTACTTCTTCACAGTTAGAGTGGCCAAAATCTGGAATGGGCTCCCAAGGGAGGTGGTGCTCTCCCCTACCCTGGGGGTCTTCAGGAGGAGGTTAGATAGGCATCTGGCTGAGGTCATCTGAACTCAGCACACTTTCCTGCCTACACAGGGGGCTGAACTCGATGATCTTCAAAGGTCCTTCCAGCCCTAATGTCTTTGAAATCTATAACATCAGATGAACCATTTTAAAGAGACCTGTTACACTAGTCCTTTATTTGAAAGATTTTACTGCTGCTCTAGAGCAGCAATTCTCAACCTTTTTAGGCTCTCAACACCCTTCCATAACTTCTGTCAATAAAGGAACATCTGTTTTTAACAATGAATTTATTCACTGCAACACTTAACTCATGATACATGGGGCAAGGGATGAGACGACAAGAAAGAACTTATCTCCTACAACAGTAGAGAGATAGGGACAATCAAGAATCTACTGCCTTACCCTAGAACCGGCATGAACAAACCTGCATTTAACTCCTCACACAGGGATCAATATAGACAAGAGATGAGCCTAGATTTGCCTCATTTTAAAAAGAGGAGGGTGGGGAAGAGAATATTTTTTATCTCCTCATACCTTGTGCACCCTCAGAAGGATCTTGTGCCAACTTTGGAAGCTGCTGTATATCAGTTGAGAATTACTGGTCTAGAGTCTAATTTTTAAACTTTAAGTGAAAACTCTCTTTCCCTCTGAGTTAGGAAGAAAACTTTTAAAACGTGAATAAGGTGATCAAGTCTACGTGGTTCCAGTGAGTTTGCCTGGTTCTGCATCTAGATTGAAGAGAGAGAGAGAGAGAGAGAGAGGATGCTTTGAAAGGAAGTGTCACATCCCCAGTGCCTTTTCTGTAGTCAACAATTTAGAGATCAGATACAAATGCAGTCTTCCCTCCTCCTCTGCACTTCCCTCAAAGAGAGTTAGCAATTCAGTAGAACTAAGAACGATGCACAAAAACTCACTGAGGGAACCAAGCTGGACAAAAGCAAGAGAGCAGACTGAACAATGACCTAATATTTGTAGGATCTACTTTGAGCAGTATTTTACAATGAGAAATATAACTACTCAGTTCTACCACCCAGAATGGACAGACTTTGGATGATTTCCTCAGTTTTACCTTTGGTTTAATTTATTGCAGAATGTGACCTTCAATGTGTGCACAGCTTGGAGTCTTTGGAATGAATAGATAGATATATCTATGTAGATATATAGCTATATATAAATATATAACTTGCTCGCTCTCTCTCTTATGAGAGAGCAAGTATTTGATAAACATGTATTTGATACTTATTGTTTTTTCTCATTTGAGAGAGAGCAAGTTCCACACACACACTCTACGGGAGTGCGAAATGGGCCATATTCAAATCGATTTGGATTCAGATTTGGCTGGAATTGGGACAGCGATTGAATTCATTGGTTTGGATCACTGTCCTGATTCAATTCACCCACTTTTCAATCTGAAGGTTTGATGCTGATTCAGAGAATCAGCAATCCAGCCATAGACACAGCTTTAAATGTTATTTCTACATACCTTGAGGTACCAGGCATGGCTCACGAATGCTGTGATGGTGGGGTGAATGGAGCATCCCACAGGAACACCCCCCCGCATATGTGCTCAGCAGTGAACCCAGAAACGGACAGGAACTACTTCCGGTCCACTTCCTGGTCTGCTGCCAAGCACATTGTAGCCTCCCCCTTCTTGGTTCCCCCCCAACTGGCTTGGCAATTGGCTCCGGGGGAGACTCTGGGTGCCCCCCCACATCCAGAAGGTACCAGCTTGAACCAGGAGGGCATGGGGGGACCCCTCCATGCTCCTGTGGAATGCTCCATCTGCCTGACCATCTCAGCATTCACGACCCGTCTGGTACCCTGAGGTATGGAGAAAAAAACATTTAAAGCTGTGTCTATCTTCAAGTCATTGAATCTCTTGAAATCTCTCCAAATTGATTTGGAGGGTTCTAATTTGATTCAGAGAGACTGAAGGGTTACCTGATTTGATTCAGAGATTTGGCCACTAAATCAGGCCAAATTTCCACCAAATTGAATCAGTGACTGACGCTTCACATAGCCCTAATATATATGTGTGTGCATGCATGTGTGTAAAAGTTCTGTATGTATAACAAATTGATAAATCATTAAAAAAATATGTAGAAGGATCTATATGTGGCTTGTTTAAAGGCAAGTTGTCTTCCGTTTGTATATGTAATGCAAAATAAGAGAAAATAATGTGCATTTCTATGAATCCATAGGATGTCTGAATACCATTATACTTCCTTTGTCAATTAGTTCTTTCTTTAAGTATATATACATATCTCACCTTGAGAGTTACCATGTTTTTAGTGGAACAAATAGGTTGATCAAGAAGATTTTTTTACCTATATTAATGCCCCTCTGTCTTTTGAAGAAATGCATTCCATACTGAACAAAAATAGGAATAGCTTTGTGATAGAGCATTACTGTTGCAATATAATAAAAAATGATAAGCAAAATGGATTTATAGTGGTCCTAAACCCCCAAAAGTATATGCACTGTGAGTAGGATACAAGGGGAAGTTGAAACTGTTCACTCAGTTAAACATAGATTTTGCCTTGCAAATACAGACTAGGGGAATAGAGAAACAGAATGACAGAAAAAAATGCAGTACTTTAGGATGCAGAATAAAAGCCTGAAAAATGAATGTCTGTCACTTTCATAGCAACATTACAGAGAGAGACAGAGATACAGCAACATGTTGTGACACACAAAAGATAAGATTTATAATCCCATTCTGATTCCAAGAACTGGAGTGTGAGGAATCAGTTATTATATATCAGTAAGAATGCTTTTAACTGTAAATTAGGCCACTCTACACATCACTACAAATCATCTGAAAAAACTGAGTTACAGAATATTTTTAAACTACTGTTAATGTGAATCAAACCTATTACCTGTTCTCTTCCTCCCTCCCTCTTTCCCCCTCCCCATTTGGAATGGAGAAAGGGAAGTGAAAACCACTGGGGTAGTGGGGTAAAGAAGATAAAAACTAAAGGTGATCAAACATTAGAGCTAGCAGGTGCTAATTAAATGTTAGTCAGTGTTAAGGTTAACACATGCTACTGATCAGCACATTAAGGGTTACTATCCTTTCTAACATGCACTGGTTAGACTGGCCACTAGAAGGCTGGCAAGCAGGGCATGGCTAGGGGCTGCAAGTCTGCTCTGTGCTTGCTTCACTCGCCAGCTATCTAGCAGTATAGGATGAGGGAAAAGGAGGGGCAAGAGTAGTGAAACCCCCACCCCAATTTAGATTTCCTCCTGACCCTTGATCATCCCCCCACAAACCCAATCAACCCTCATGTTGCCTCCCCACACCTGGATCACCATTCTTTCTGGAACATTCTGGGGCTGGTTGCAGCAGTTATGGAGGATCCCTCTCCCTGCCTGCTCCCAAGCTTGTGCCACCCCTATGTGCCCAGATCCAGCCCCTACAGGTGTTGGCAGCTCCTTACCCACCTTGCCCCCACCCCCAAGCCCTCTGGTCTCTTCTCCTTTACCCCACTTACGTTGCATGGCCCAGCAGTCATTGGATCTAGGCACCTGGAATCAGTATGGGCTGCAGGAAACCTGAAGCAGACAGTGATGCCCCACCTCCATCACTGCTGTCCTTAGTGATTAAATTAAATTGGTGGGTTTTGTTAGGGTAACTGTATTTAGATCTTGGGGAAGCATTGAATTTGCAGCTGAATACAAGGCTATAGCCTGTGGCCTAGTAAAGCTGCTAACCACAAGGCAGAATGATATATAAAAAGTAACACTGCAAGATGCTTAGGCAAGCATTTTCCTAACAATGTGGCAGTGTTGTAAAATATATAGCTCATTGTGTAAAGAGAAGAGGATGTAGCCCATCAGCTATCATCAGGTGATAAGCAGAAGTAAGACCTTGAAGATGAAGGAGGAGCCAGCATGAACTGGCAAGTAACCAAAGGAAGTGCAGTTCAAAGTCTTAGCATGTGCTCATAACAAAAAGGCATGTAAATGAGTAAAATGCATAGATAATTCCATGCTAATGAAACAAGCCATAAACAGAGGCGGAATTTGAGATAGGAGGGAATATAGGTGGAACAAAGGAGGGACAAAGGTGGAGTAATGTTAATGAGCATGAACCAAGGTGTATAAATATGGAAAGAACTAATGTTCACCGCAGCTGCCCAGTTTGTTGGAGCTTTGCCCGAAGCTGTCTCCATTTTTAATAAAGTTGTTGCTAGCAATGTGTGCTAGTTTTCTTTCTGCACAATTGGATCATCGTATCCCTAGTTGTTGGGTGCTGCATGGAGTCAGGGTCTAACAGTTTTCTTGGGTGAACAGCCAGAAGTTAACTTAATTGGAAGTAGGTAGCACAGATCAAAGATAATAATCACCTAAAGTGGTGTAACTTTAGGATGCTTAGACAGCACTTACACTTGTTAAGGAGCCTTAATGTGTGATTGTTCAAGTTTTATTTTTTTTAACATGGTCTGATTGTCATGTGTTCTCATGCTTAAGGAATGAGGCTTCAGAGTGAAAAACATGATCAAAGGTAAGGAGGAAACCAGAGAGACCACAGTATAGTAGAAAGGAAAAGGAGGTGGTGGAAACAATCATAGTCCTAAACTTAGTCTATTTTACTGTATAATACTGAATATAACACCAAGATCTTACAGGAATAGTAATAATAGTAAACAGTTGCACTTAAACAATGATTTTGCCCTGTTTTTTATCTTTCTACAAACTTCCCAATTAGGTTAGTTGAAGCTACATGCTATATTGTGTGTGTAAAACCTATGAAGCATCAGTGGGTATAAAGAAAGACTACCTACTTTAATTGTCTGGTCAATCTATTGATATTCAGATGACATACTGTGTGCATATATATATTTAGTTCTAACATGACTAGTACTGGAACATCACATCGATTGGAAAGCAGACACATGCCTCACTTATGTAAAGATATTGATTTATTTTAACCTAGATTTATTTTAGGGTCAGAAGGGAACTATTAGATCATCAAATCCAACCCCCTGCCCTGGGCAGAAATGAGTGCTGGGGTCAGATGACCCTAGCCAGGTATTTGTCCAATCTCCTGTTAAATATCTCCAAGGAATGGGATAGCACCACCTCCCTTGGACGTGTATTCCATATTTTGGCAACCCTCACTGCAAAGATTTTTTTTTCCTGAAGTTCAGTTTAAATTTGCTTTCCTCCAATTTGTGGCCATTGTTTCTAGTTATCCCGCTGGGCACCCTGGTAAACATTGTATCCCCCATTTCCTGCTGTTCCCCTCAATGAGTTTGTAGATGGCCACAAGATCACCTCTCAGTCTTTTCTTGCAGAGGCTGAAGAAGTTCAAGTCCCTCAATCGGTCCTCATAGGGGTTTTTTTTGAAGGCCTTTAATCAGATGGGTGACCCTCCTCTGAACCCTTTCCAGGTTATCTACATCCCTCCTGAAGTGTGGCACCCAAAACTGGATGCAATACTCCAGCTGTGGCCTGACCAATGCCACATAGAGAGGAAGTATCACCTCCCTTGACCTATTTGTGATGCACTTACTTATGTAAGAAGGAGTGCAGTTAGCTTTACTTATTAATTCATCACATTGGTAACTCATCTTCATTGTGGAGTCCACTACAACTCTGAGATCCCTTTCTGCAGTTGCACTACTTAGAATGGTACCTCCCAGGGTATAGGAGTGTTGATGATTCTTCCTCCCTAGGAGCAACACATGACACTTATTTTCTACAGCCTACTTATATTTTAAAAGAAAACAAGAAAAATGCAGGGGAGAAGGAGTAAGGGAATGACAGGAAGCAAAGAGAGGAAGCTAGTCATAGCCATATAATTATTTATATAATTCTTTGACTTCTTAACTCTCTCTCTCACCATAGTTTTCCCACTGTGGATCTAAAATGCTGATAACAACAAGAATAAGATTCAACCAATAAAAATATGTCATAACCACTTTAAGTAGAATTGACACACTATCTTTCAGGTCCACACTGCTTAATTCTGCTCCACTGTTTTGTGAAGCTAGTAAAGAGGTAAACATTTCCAATTCCACCAAAAATACAAAATGTACTACGATTAAAAAAAATGCAATCTATTAAAGCAACCTCTCCTTCCCCCTGTTTAAGGAAGACCCCTCACCTCCCCATACAAATGAAAGCAACACTAGAGATTTAGTTGACTGACAAAATATACCTTAATCTCTTCATATTGGGATAAATTACAAAATAAAAATATCTGAGTGAAAAAAAATTTGAAATTTAAGGCAAAAGTATTCATCTCAAGTAAGATGAAATAGACATATCAAACAAAAACATTGCCTTTATTTTTAGAGATGTAGAGAATTTGTTTAGGTGAATATTGGGATTAATATATATTTTCAGTTAAAGGCTTTTGAGAACTTAACGTAAGTAGTGTCAGGAGAAGTTTTTCACAACTTTTTTAAAAAGTGAAGCTATTAAACCTCATCATGCAAATATGAAGTCTAGAAATGATTTTAGACAGGATTACAGGAAAGTAGGACTAACAGGGATCTCACAAGCTCATTTAGCAGTCCATCCCCCTCTTCAAGACAGGATCATTCCTGACAGAACCATTCCAGTCAAGTGTCTGTCCAATCTGCTCATGAAAAATTCCGAGAATTCATATTCCACAACTTTTCTGGTAGCCTGTCTAATGCTTGACCCCCCTCAGAGTCAGAAAGTCATGGTCAGATTGGTGTGAATTTGGGGGGTTTCTGCCTTCCTCTGTAGTTGGGGTGAAGCATGCGGACAAAAGGACAGCTCCTTCCTGCACTTTGCAGGAAGAATGTTAAGTTATAATGATCCCTTGAGCAAACAGAAGTTCACTGTTGGTTCCAGGGAATCTAGCTGCTGGTTGCTGTCCCCTCATCTCTCCCAGCTGGTCCCTATTTCACAATGGGAGGGGTGAAAGGAAAGAGAGAGAGGTCATTCTAGCATTCTCCATTCAGTGCTGGAGGGTGGGATGGGTGAGTTAGAGCCTGCCACTACCTTAGGGTGGGGCTCCAATACACCCATCTCACCCTCCAGCATGGAAAGAAAATAAGCCAGACGGAACTTTCTCCATTCTCTTTCCCTCTCCCATTCTAAAAACAGCTTGAAGCTGGCAGGCAGTGCAGACACAAGTAACAGAAAATGCTCTTCATCTGACCCATCATGCAATGAAGTTTCAGATTATTGCCTGATCGGCCATTTTTGACATAGAAAGAAATATGTAGGCATGAATAAATATAAGTGCACTGCTGCAGACTGTGGCTATATTGGGTGAAAAGTGCCAATTCTGTCTCCTAGATAACCTCTGGAGGTTCCTTCCAGCTCTGCTTCTCTATGCCTCTATGACACTATAACCCCAGACCTTTCTTTGAAGTACTGCAGCCAATCCAGTCATTTAAATCATCCAAATCAATAATGAAAATGTTGAGCATTACCAGACCCAGGACAGGCCCTTACGGAATCCTATAGGACACTGACAGACATGTCAGACACTGACAGACACTTCTGACGTCCAGTGTCTTTGTTCTCCTGTCTTCCTTTCTTCTTTCCCTTCAGGACTTCAACTCTACCATTTCTTGCTCACCCAAGTTTCCTTTCAACTTTACATTCTCAGTCAATTCTCCCCACCCCCCTCCATTTATCAGAAGCATGTTAAACTTCCTCCTAACCGGCCTGTCTACGCTGAGCATGTCTACATATGCACTAATGCACTGTCGTAACTGTGCATTAAGTTTAGTACCTGTAATAACAGGTATTTTAACTCAATGCATAGTAACTGGCACTACCATAGCTACATACTGTAGTTCTGACATGTTTTTTTAGTGATACTAATGCACAACAGACTAGTTGTACTGTGCATTAGTGCATCACAGCAAAATCTACGCTACTGCACTGTAGAATTAGTCTTCCTTTTGTAAAATAATTGCTTGCTGATTTTAACAAGTGGGTTGTCAGGGTTGCTGTGCTCTCCCCTGCCGCCTCCTTTACCATGCCAAGCTGCCAGCACCCTCTAATTCTCATCCACCACGACTTTGATCTTATATATATATTTTATAGGGAGGCTGTCTTTCATCCTCCTGGCCATGTTTCTGTTATGAATAGTTCCTTTCCTGTATTGGGTGTTTTGTACACCCCACCCTTATGGGCTATGCGTAGCTCCAACCATCCCTCTACCACCCCCCAAGCCTTGTAGATGTAACTGACATTGTTCGGTCTCTCTCCGCACCCTCTCTGGCACTCAGGCTCTCCACGGCCCCGTCTCTCTCTCTCCGCACCCTCTCCGGCGCTTGGGCTCTCCACGGCCCCGTCTCTCTCTCTCCGCACCCTCTCCGGCGCTTGG
>JAGPOW010002673.1:5296824-5355197 GCA_030014935.1 Caiman crocodilus
CTCTCCGCACCCTCTCCGGCGCTTGGGCTCTCCACGGCCCCGTCTCTCTCTCTCCGCACCCTCTCCGGCGCTTGGGCTCTCCACGGCCCCGTCTCTCTCCGCACCCTCTCTGGCGCTCGGCAATTGCTGCCCTCTCATCGGGGCTTCTTGCTGCCCCCTCTCTTACTGGGGCTTCTTGGGGTGAGTGTACCCTGAATGCTGCACCCTTACTGGCGCTGGGGTCCCAACACTGCTGAGTTCCCCATGAGGCCTCCTCCATCCCCTCTTAGTCTCACTCAGACCACTGGTCACAAACAGCAAATGAAACACAAGTCCCTGGGCTATAACACAAACTCCAGCCATCCAGCTATAACATTAATCCAGCCACCCCTAAGGTGCTCCATCCTTTACCAGTCTCCCACAGCTGATGCACTCAAGGCTCTTCCCTCTGCTTGCTCAGGCATAGCTCCTTCCCCTTTGTCTGCCTGCAAGGAATTGCCTCCTGACGGCCTGCCTGTGATTTATATAGGAACCAGGCCCTGCCCCTTCTTGTCAGCTGGCTAGGCAGGTGTGGGTCATTAACTCCATCTAGTTGCCTCAGCAACCAGCACCTGAGGAGTTATCCCAGCTCTCCAAGTAGCAGGCACCTTAGTGCCTTGCTACACTGGTTAACAGAATTGAAAGCAGCCTTTTCAAAATCAGCATGTTGTTTCTTGATGCAAAGAAATACATAAGGTAAAAAAATTAAAAGAACAAAAGGCCTACATGGTTGGTATTAAGCCCTAAATCTGTACCAGGCTCTTGTCCAGGGCCTGGCAGAAGGATTACATTACATGATGTGAGATATATGTCATTATAAAAAATTGGTCTGGTTTGTTATCTGACTAGACTCCTTTAATTTATCTCTGTCTAGAAAGACAATAGTATCAAGCAGATAAAACTATAGTACATATAATATTTATAGAAACTAAATAAAATTATATCCCTCAGACACCACAGAGTGTTAAACAGAGCACATTCAATCTTTCTTGTGTATATATAATACTTAAAAAATGAAACAAAATGAAACAAAAAAGATTGCATAGTGAAACAGGAATACAACCAAATATATCAATATTATCAGCCTTCTATACCATTCTACGTGATCAGGCACTGCCTTAAGATTGATTGAAATTGTCTGTGAAACTAACTTCTGCGCACGCGCTGTTGATTTTTACTTCCAAGATGGAGACCAAATGTTTTGAAGTTTGGTTAAAATTCAATATGGTTTGTTTATGAAATACTTTATCTTTTCACATAATATGCATTGTTTTCCACCAAAATCAGTCCCCCAATACTGAGGTATATGTTTTAAGCAGAGAAGCTGTTTTTTTCATCTGAAAAAGAAGCAAGCCTTGAAACACTGTATATGCCATTCAGCTGCCCAAATGGTGGAGTCCTGTATTAATTCTCTCACAGCCATAGCTATTGGCTGAGCACTGTAGCTTATGCCTGTTGCAGCAAGTGAGCTTCTCAAAGTATCCTGATGAGACTTATGGGGTAGAAACACAACTTTATTTATAGTAACTTATATAAATAGAGACCTACCAAAATTATGATGTTGTGGAAAATGCAGAATGTGACATTGCCCACAAAAGTAGGCAATGTCCATGAAATCCATGCAAAAAAAACCCCAACCCCCCCCCAAAAGACTCCAACCCCCCACAACATACTGAAAATAAAATGCTAGCTCCCCAAAAGGGAGCCAGCAGTACTCACAGCACTGTGACCCAGCTATGTATCCCACGAGGTAGGGAATAGGAGGACAGCTGCTTGCAAACTGAGAGCCTAAGATGACTACTGCCCCCACCCCTCACCACTGATTGGCTGAGAGGCCTGCCTGTCATACAGCTCTTCCCCTCTCCATCAATTGGCAGTGATGAGTGGGGCCACATGATGCACAGCCTTTGTAACCAATCAGCAGCGAGGGGTGGGAGCCACTAAGGCCCCTCAGGTAGAGGTGTGGCAGGGGCAGCCATGATGAGCTCTCAGAAATGGTAGCTAGCCCCATGATCTGCCCAAAATATCAGCCTCATTGAGCTGGGTAACCCTATATATAAAGTACTATTTACAAATACTAACAGTATTGCTACTGCCTTTTCTAGAGTCTGGGGCCTAACCTTGTGTGACACAGAATAGATCATCCTGGAAATATGGAATCTCCATGAAGTTTGGCATCCCAAGAAATAGTCTGCATAAGGCAGCTGGCACTGGTAATTCCTGGTGCCATACTTCCTGGATACTCTTTGCTCCCAGGAGGACACACTGTATCACACAGTCATCCATAACTCTCACTGAGAATCCCTAGATATTTATAGCTATACCACAGAGTTCTTGTGCTATTTTAAGCAACTTATTCAACCTCAGCACTGAGTTGTTGAGATATTTTCTACCTCATTGGGTTGGTATGAGGTTTTACTAAGTACTGTTCTTATAAGCATTTTGTGATAACAGACTCAGAAAAAACAACTTGAATGGAAAGAAGTAAATCTAATTTTTACAACAATTATTAAGCATCAGAATATTATACACTTAGAGAAGAGACTGACTCCAGTCTATTCAATCCAAAGAATTTGGGGGCTCATCAACCACTGTTCTGGACCTAAAGAGGTTCAGGAGAGGGCACGAGTAACTCACACAAGCTCCAAGAGCCCCAAACCCTGACCATGTCTTAGACAGTGCAGAGAGAACCTAGATCCTGATGCTGGCTTTGGTCCAGATTTCACATACCTGGCAAATGATATGGAACAAAATTCAAGTTAGTCTTTAAGCAGACATCATCCTTGGAATAAGATCATCTGTGCTGGGATGTGTCCCAGAAGATCCTCTTTACTGAGCAACCCAAACATCACCAACTGTCCCAAAGGGGTGCTCCTGGTGCTTAAGGGGCCTGAACCCATGGGACAGGTGTAAATGTTTTACATTTTAGAGGCACAACTTGGGCATCCTCCAGCAAAGGGTTCCCCAGGTATGAAGATAGTTCAGCCTCTTGACACTTGAGAAGACTGAAATGGTCCATTAGGCCTGTGAGGCCTAGTTTTGGCATGAGTGTATCTACAGAGTTAACACACTTTTACATGAGCCATACCATTATGTAACTTGTTTTTCTACAAGTAGCTTGAGAAAATGGCTTATTAGCACAAATTCCACCCATATCTCAAGCAGGACAGTTCCTAGTACAAGGACGTAAGGATAGAGAGATAAGCAGAAGGCACAAAACACTATTTTAGAAAAACTAGAAACCTGTTGATGAAAAACAAAACCTTACTTAAATTGGTGCCTATGTGACTAAAGAACTATAACTATAACCTTATTGAAAAGAAAAAAAAATCTTCCTCTTCCCCAATCCTGATGGTGTCTGAAGACTGAAAACAGCTAATCTCCCGTCCAGGAACTTGCTTGTTCTATGGTGCCCAGCCTGCTGACAGAGAAGTGTATTCATAGGACTGGTAATATACTTATATAATTTAATTGTTAGATTGTTTGCTCAAATAATATCTATATGTATATCAGTAGTTGATACTTTGTAATGCTCAATAAACTGATTTCTTAAAGGAACTAATGGACTTTCATTTGGAGAAAGATTAAAAGGATTCTCATTTGAAGAAATATTAAAGCATATTCTTCACACAATATCGATTCTGCTTGCTTGCTCTCAATTTGGGAGGAGAATCAGTTTCCCTCTGGTAATGGTGTACCATTGGCATATGGTGTACCATATTATGGTGTATAATGGTGTACAGGGGGTGGGGGGGGCAGGAGAGGGCCATGGCTCCTGGGCGCTGGTGGGGGGGTGGGGCGCTGCCCAGAGAGTCTGCAATGATTCCCGTGTTTGGCCTACCCATCTGCCCAGTGGTTTGTATCTTTCTTTAGATTCTGTGGCTGGAAACTCTGTCCACTGCCCCTCCCCCAGCATCTGGTGTGCCACCCCTGCAGAAGTACCATGAGAAGGGAGAGGGGGGCCCACTTCCTGCTCGGATCATCCTGTGGGGGTGGCATAAATGCAAGCATTGGTTCCCAGGTGCCGGAGACCCACGGTATGCCATTGCCCCCTGGTTGTTAAAGCAAGGTGACACAGGAAGGCATATCATGCTGCCTTACAACAATGTGGGGAATGCCACTGCAAAGGAAGGAACTGCAGGTTTCACCATTTGCAGAGGCATACCCTGAGGCAAGGAACAGCAGCATGATATGTACTCCTAGAAAATCCCCTGCTGATGGATTCTCAGGGCATGCTTTGCAAATGGGAAAATGCAGACAGGTGCTCCCAGGATATTCAGAGGCACAATAATGTACACCCCAAGAATTCCTTCAGGGAAATTTCTGAGGAGTGTAATATCAGGCCTTTGAAGCCCAAGCAGTGCTTGCTCAGGAAAGCTGGAGAGTGTAGGCAGCTCTGAGCCATACACAATCTTCTGTCATAAAGCAAATAAATGTCTGCTGCTAAAAAGCAGCTCAATTTTTTACCGCCTATTGTTGCAGCCACAATTTGGGGCATTTGTGGTATGACAAGGGGCATGGGCATCTCCTTGCTCAGACTTTATGCCACCATAAAAAAAATTGTGGCACAAAAGTGATATATGTTTTTTGGTTTCAGACCCTCTCTCCAGGACAGATTAGTAGTCATTTTTTGTCTTGATCCAGTATAGAGATTATCCATATTGTGACTAAATAAGTGAACAAATAAGAGTTTGGGGGAGACAGGAAACACAAAAACAGAATCAAGGGAATAGGCTTGAGATGATTGCTATATTTTTGTAGCATGGCCCTCAAAACAGATACGTTTTTATGTTAGATAAATGACATAAATCGTAAAAGAAAAATACTTTTTAGCATTACACAGTAGTTGAACTCATTGTATCCGTCAACAGAAGAACAAGTTAGCTGATAAAGCTCTTATAAGCAATCATCTCACATGCTCAGCTGCCAGTATTCTTTTTTAGCTACTCAATAACAATTCTTCTGCCCGATGCCATTGTGTTGTTCTTGTAAGCTCTGCTTTTCCTTTTCAAAGCAATCTAACAGTGCAGATCACCATGAGGATTTCTAACTGAATATTTATGAATACACTCGATAGTGTACTGTAGAACATTTTCCATAATATTGTATAGTCTCAACATCTACTCTTGAGTTAGTGGAAACAAATTATTCTAAGCAAGATACCAAGCATTTTTAAAATAACTAACATCTTTTTCTGTGTTGTTCTTTGATTTACACAGAGAAATCTCCATATCTGTGAATGAGAAAACATAAGCCAAATGATTAGAAGCTAAAAGTATCTTACATGGCTAAATAACCAGGATATATAACTCTCATGCTGGAGATAAGATTTGTATTTCATTTTGGGAGATTTATCCTTAATGTATCAAATTTTTCTCAGCAAAACATGGGAATAACTTGAACGGATTGTCTCAAATTTTAAAGAGATCTTTTAATTTTCTCTTTAGAAGTAAAATGGTCAGAAATAATTTATATGCTCTTTTATGCCAAATAAAAAGATAAAATGTTTTAAAACATAATGTTTATTGACAAAAAAAAAATCATATGATCTAGGGCAGTGGTCATCAACCAGTGGATTTTGATCCACCAGTAGATCTCGGAGCCTTTTGTGGCTCCTTATTTTCATAGGAAAGGAGAGGAAAACAAATTAACTATTTGACAGACATATTTATGATTGTTCATTTAGGCATGTAAGAAAAAAATACTCCTCTTTGTTGGATCCAAATTTGTGTGTTTGTACATATGCAACTGTGTTACATCCTCCTGTCTAACAGCACAATATTGAGATCCTGAGAGTTGGCCTGACCCCTCAGGGCAACAAATTCATCTTTGTAGTACCTGAAGCACTGGTGAAGTTTCAAGGGATGGCTTAGCTCACTCAATGCCAGTCAGGAGCCAGGAATTGAAGAATACTGTTTATTATTAGAGCTTCTCAGCAGGAGTGAAAGCCTGGCAGTAGATAATTACTTTATTTGGTTGCAAATGGCTAATTTCTGCTTGCCTGTGATGAGGTGGGATTCTAGGATTTGATTCCATGGTGTCCTGCACAGCATGGGAAGAATGAAGAATCTGACAAAGACCAAGCCTAAGGAGATGATAGAGTTTGTGCTCTTTTGAGAATACCACTCTGAATACCTCTACCAGAAGTGATATGATTTTTACATGACCTGAAGCTAGAAGGGTGCTGAGCACTGACTGGGTGATTCAATGAAAAGAGCTAAAAGACCATGGAGAGGCACAGATATTTTCTTGTGATTCCATGGGAAGAGCTGAAAGACCATGGGGATGCATAGCTATGTCACCCCATGAAGTGAGACATAGAAGGATACTGATGGTAATGTTTATACATTAAAAAAATGTTTATACATTTTTTTATGATTCTCAATTGTGTCTTTGTTTCTTCTTTATGGCAGACAATTAAAAGTATTAAGTTTACTTGAATATACTAAGTCTCTCTATGATAAGTAATACATTTCAACATGAAGAGGAGTTTGTTTCTTTCATTTGTGAAAAGACCCTTCATAACTTTCAGCACTTGCGACTTAACTGTGTTTTCTGATTTATGAAAGAAACACCAAATATTTCTTCTACACAAGACAAAAAGTAAAGACTTTTTTTTTCAAACTGCACTACAGATGGGAACAGAGGTGTATGTTGGACAAAAGAGGAAAAGGCATCAACTCCCTTCCTGCCACTGAGGTCCATATGACCAACTTCTAGTTGCCTTTGATGATGTGGGATAGAAGTGGCCAATATCTAAAGTGTCTTTTCTTTATTCCCCGGGAACCATAGGAAAATAAAATTAAAGTATAAATCAATGTAACAGAAAAGCAGCAGCCTGAAAATGACACTTACAAAACGTCACTTAATACTCAATGTTGTGTCCCCTCCTCCAACTCTTTAGTCTTTCATCCATCTATAAGCCTCTTAAGTGTGAACAGTGTTTTACAATAACGGTAATATTTTGGATTCTTTGCACAAATATGACAACTGGTAAAATAGCAATGAAGAAAGCTACAGGCAAATGTTATGCTGCATCTTGTCAAGGAAAAGCCCTTAATTTCCACAGCCCATGGGTAATGCAAGCCTATCTGTGAAATTGCAACAGGAATCAAAATATTAGTTAGGGTATTACAGAGGGAATATGTAAACCTGAATAAAACATGGACAAGCAGCAATACAAGAGAAAGGATGGTGGCAGACCCTATTAAGAGCAAAAGGAGACCACGAAAAATATAAGGCTGTAAACAAAACTTGTCACTGCTATCTAGAATTGAAGCCATACTGATTCAGGATCTTACAAAGATCTCACAAGTGACAGTGGGCACTGCGAGGAAGAAGCCACAGAAATGCAGAAAGTTTACTGAGGAAGAAAACTCTGATGATGCAGATCCAGAACATTTTAGTAGCTGACTGAACCCGACAAAGAGAACCCAGGGGGCTGACACAGTTATATTAATTCTACATTCTCTAACATTTTCCATCAGCCACAATATTCTGTATTCCTACTATCAAAACGGTAGCGAAACATATGTGGCCAGAGACAAAAAAGTGGCTTTCAAAGTAGCCAATTACAGGTTAAAAAAATAACATCTGGCCCCATGAATCTATCTTTGTAAATGCTTCCAACCTGTTCTTTCGCCATTCTCAGCTGCTTGCCTTCTCCTCAAACTGTGCTGCCAGATGCAGCTATCTGGGAGCTGACCTTGCCCGTGAAGGCTGAGGTAAAAAAGCATAGAATATTTCAGCCTTTTCTGCGTCATCTGTCAGTGGGTTGCCTTTCCCACTGAGTAACAGACCAGCATTTTCTCTGATCTGCCTCTTGTTGCTGACATACTTGTAGAAATTCTTCTCAACCCTTGCTAGTCGCAACTCCAACTACACTTTGGCTGTCCTGATTTCATCCCTCCATGCCCAAACAATACTCTTATTCTCCCCAGTTGTTTATCCAAGTTTCCACTCCTTATAAGCTTCCTTTTCTATGTGTTAGCTCACTGAAGAGTTCTCTGCTAAACCAAGCTTGTCTTCCTGTGCATCAGGATGGTTTGTCCCTGTGCAGCCCTTAGTAAGATTCTTTAAAGTACAAATCATTGTTCTAGACTCCCTTTCCCCTCCAACTATTCTCCCAGGAGACCCTACCCAGCAGTTCCCTAAGTGAGTTGAAGTCTGCTTTTCTGAAGTCCTGGGTCCTTCTTCCTCTGCTGCTCTCCTTCTTTCCTTTCCTCAGGATACTGAGGGAATCATCCCATGGCTGCTTCTGCTCAAGTTGCCATCCACTTTTATATTCCCCACAATTATTCCTATTTCTGGGCAGCAGACCAAGAGAAGCACTGCCCCCATCTGTCCTCTGTACCAGGGAGCCCAGGCCTCTCCAACCCTTCCTAGCCAAGGGATAAGAAAAGGAAGATGTTGTTGGCTCAGGCAGCTTGGCATTGACTGGTCTTCATGAAATAAAGCACTGGCTAATCTTTACCAATAGAACATTTTCAGGTTGATTTTGAAACAAATACCCTTTTTCACCTTTGTAGCAAGTCCAGCCCTGGGGCAGGCAAGTTACTCCTTCGCAATTACCTGGGTCCCACCTTTTTCACCACTGGGGCCTCTCAGGTTCCCACCATCTTGTCTTGTCTGCCATGCCATGGTTTTAAAACTGGACATGTAGGCTGCCCCTAGACAGCCAGGTGATTTTGCTTCAGATCTTAGGCCCTTGTATGGGTTCGAGGCTCCTTGGTCCTGGCCTCATGCACATGGGCTCCAGGTTTGAGCCCTGAGTCTCCTCTGCCACATGCTACAGTTGCCAGCTGATAAAAAGGCTCACAACTAGGCATTGAGCCCCTTATGCTACTTCCCCCACTTTGCAGGGTTGGGGACCCAGGATGCCCCTAGCACCTTTCTCAGTGGCTTCCTCTTGCCCTACAGCCATAATCCAGTCTTCTGGTCCAACTTCGGCACAAACAAAGATTACAAGTATTTGCCCCCAAAGAAAAGGTTCCTCCAACCCTGGGGCAACATCACTGGGGCCAGAAGCGAAAATACAAAGCCAAAATAGTGCTGCCGAGTGGTGCAAGGGGTTCCTTGCAGCTCTCTGCAGTCTGGCATCCTTCCTCTTTGGACAGTCAGACCCCTCTTCCCAAAGAGCTCCTCTCCTTGCAGCATTCAGGGCCAGAGCGCTTGCCTTGCACTGGCCCTGGGTTTATATGCTTCTAAGACCCACTCTTTCTGGTCATGTGGCTTTCCAGTCACACACTGGGTTTTTTTCTTTGCCTAACGGCCAGCCTCTGGTTCCTGTTGCAAGCCTCACACAACAGGCTTGTCCTGCTGCCCTTTCTATTAAAGTGACAGGAGCCTCTGGCTCTCTGTCACATCCACTAACAACATTTTTAAAAGGCATGGACATCTTTACCATCTCTATTTACTGTGCTCAATGATTTCTAAGTTTCTCTCACTCTGATGCCTTTCCATGCCACTGTGTAATCTGCTTCTGGGGCATGACTGCAGCATGTGGTCTTAACTACCATGAGAAAGTGCCTTTTATGACTCCATTGTGCCCTCATGAGTGACTTAGCATTTGGAAATCACCACCAAATGTCCTGGCATACTTGGCTGCACTATTCCTATTTGTATTGCCCATGCACCAGAGTTCAATCCCATCTTTGCTCCATAGTTACATGTTTTTAAAAAAGTACACTACATATTTTCCATACAGACAACTTGTGAATTCTCTGGACACAAGTGACCTTGACATGAGTCTGATCCATTTCCCATTTTTATAAAATGGGAGAATGGAGAAGCAATGCCATTTTAAATTATAGCCACAAAAATAATCTGGGCAGCTTGTTCTTTATTCAGCAAACTTCAGAATTAAGCAGGCTACAAGCCATCTAGATACAAAAAAATGTAAGTTCTTTGGTTCAAATTTTCAACACAAAAGTTAACATCATGATCATGTAAGAAAATCATGAAACTGAACTAATTCATCAGTCCTCTGATGTTTCACTTTCATTGAAATATGACCCTACTATTTATCTGAAGACATACAAGAGGACAGTGATTTTGTGGGTTATATGCTTTACTGGACCAGCTGCATGGTTTAGATGAAATAAGACAAGTTTTTGACTGCAAGGCATTTTTTTTTTAATCAGGTGCCTTCTCATTAGGCCTGTGCAAAGCAGCAAGTATTCACTTCATCTTCGGATTCGAATTTGGATTCAGCCAATTCAGAGGACAGTGATTCAATTCAGAGATTCAAATCAGTGTCCCAATTCTATTCGGCCAAATCAGATCTGAAAGATTTAGTGCTGCTTTGGAGATTCGGCCCTAGACTAAGCAGGCAGCAGACACAGTTGCCTCCAGCTGGTAAGTCTGTTGGGGATGGGGCATGGGATGTGGGCATGGCAGTGCTCAGAGTGGGGGCTCTGCCCTGCTGCCGCTTGCCCAGCCAGCAAGGAGGGGGTGGACACGATGAAGGTGCGGCCTACTCTGGGTGGAAATGAGCAAGCAGCAGCAGGGCATAGCCCCTGCTCCCAGTGCTGCCTTACCCATATCACGTGCCCCTCTGCACCAGTTTACAAGTGGCAACAGGGCAGAGCCCCTGCTTCCGGCACTGCCATGCCTGTATCAGTGCTGGGAGTGGGGACTCTGCATTGCTGCCACTTGCCAGCTGGCACGTAGCAGATATTATGCAGGTGTGGCAGTGTTGGGAGGGGGGGTCTATGCCCTGATGCCACTTTCCACCTTCTGCCTGGAATGAGCCACTCCTGCATCCTGCCTCCCTTTGCCCCAGCTGGGAAAGTGGCAGCAGGACAGAACCCCACTTCCAGAACTGCTGCATCTGCATCCTGTGCCCCCTGCCTTGGCTTGGCAGCTTGTCTGAGACCCAGCCCCAATCCCTCCCGCCCCCACACCTCTTCCCTCCCTGCTCCCCCAACCCGAGCCCTGTGTCAGCTGCCTGTTTAGTCGATGGCTGAATCACCAAATAGTTTTCAAATTTATCTGGATGCTTCAAATTGATTCAGAGCTTTTAATTGGTCTCCCAAGTTGAGCCAAAACTCCTCTGAATTGAATCAGCTACTGAAGCTTCGCACAGCCCTACTTCTCACCCTGTGTTACTACTGTTCTCTGTTGTACCCAGGTTTATATTTCCTCTATGTAATATCCTGATAAAGAATAGTGTGCATTCAAAATCTTGTCTAACTTTATCCAAACTATGCAGTTGACCCAAGAAAAGATATTACCCACCAAGATCCTTGACTCTTATACAGTTTCTGGACCATGATGGCTACATCATTCCTTCAACACTACCTAAGCATATAGAAACCATACATAAATAGCATTATTTGTAAGCATATATAAATGGGACTGAAAAAGCTGGAGGCATTTGGTCTTTTAGGATCAGACAGCAAAACAAATGTAGTTTTGGCTAGAAATGCAACGTTAGTACTCATTTCTAGACAGCCTTTAACACCCACCCAAAGCCTACTGAATTTTGCCTTGCTAACAGAGTCATTCAAGGAGTTATGTTTGTGCACAAGAAATTAGGGCCAGAAAGCTGACAAACTATGTTAATTCATATCTGCCCAAATTTGTTTCCAGTTTGAGATCAAGCTGAAGTTCATGAACACACACAAACTTGAACCCCATGTACAGCCATAGGAATATAAACTGGATGCAACTATTCTCCACAGCTCTATATGCATTTATTCTGAGTGTATGTGAACACATACATTACAGACAGAAACCTACATGAAATATGTTATTATTATTATTATAAACTCAGGTAGTCAAAATGTAGAAAATAACATAATTCAGTCTGCACTCTTAATTTAGGCCCCTTAATCTATTTTGATTCAGTCACTTTTTTTTTTCTCTATAGGAGCCCTTTTCCATTCAGTTTAATAGAACATATAATAATCACTCAATAACACATCTATTCAATATTTTGGTTTCTGCTCAGTTTTACCCTTAGATCTCATTTACTGTACGATAGTCAAATCATGCTCTGAATACAAGATTACTCATTCTCTCATGGGCTTTTCTATGATGTTCATCACTAAAGTATGTGAATATGCATAAACTTAAATCCATCTTTACAATATGTCAGTGTGATAAAGAGATATTATCTACAGTATATATAGTTGTTTCCATAAATTTTGGTTGCCCCAATTTTCAAAATATTCATATAGCACATAGCAGTCCAACTCTTGCCTGCAGGCCACATGCTTTTCCTTTTTAAAGTGGGCTAATAGTGCACAGTACATGGGAGACTAGAGCCTCTTAACCCATGAAAAGCAGGATAAGCAAAGAAACTGACAGGGAGATGTAGAAGACCCCAGCACAAAGGCATATATATAGTCCTATGTAAGAATCCTACTATGCACTTTCTTTCTTTAATCAACCCATACTTGTCCTTAGAACAATACTGTATTTAAACATGTAAGCATCCTGGGGAAAAGTAGGATGGGATCTTTCAATTAAAAGCTATATTACAACCACAGGCAGCTTAATTCTGGCATCTGTTAAACATAGAGTGCTTAATTTTACAATCTTAACAAATATTATTTTAATATATCTTTGTGAACATACTGCACAAGCTAACACAGAAGCATGTACGTGTTTTCATACTAATATATAGGCAAACTAATTTTAAGAGGTTACCCAGAGTATCCTAAAACCATTAGTATAACAATGCAGGATATTTGTAAGACTACTTTCGTTAAGAAAATGATTTTTGCTAGACCTGTGAGTAGCTGATTTTGTCAAGTTTCACTGTGTATTACAGTATATTTATATTATACCATATACAAATGCAACGTAACTCAGTGCTTTTGCCCTTGGGATGAATGAAACTTTAGTTTAAATTGCATGCTGTGATATACAGTTGGCACAACTAAGTTTACTGCAATGCTAGAATTAGGTGTGAAAAAAAAAATCAACATCATTCCAATAGAGAATAAAAGCCAATAGGGAACAGCTGTAGTGAGTCATGTTGCAGTTGCTCTCTGGAGTTGCTAGTAGCAACAGACAAATCTCTATAGATTGGAAAGTGTGATCTACAGAACTAGCTGAAGTATCAAATGTTTAGTCTCAAAAGAATATTTGACTTTTCAGGAAGTCATTGGGAAAGCTGAAAACTGATATCAGGGAGTTGTGAAAATAAACTCTTCTTTTGATATACATTTAAAATGCATGAATAAATGTGAATTTTGGCCACCTATGTTTAAGAAAGATTAATTCAAACTGGAATAGGCATAGAGAATGATTTCTTCAGTGATCAGAGACATGGAAAGACTGTCTTAAGAGAAGAGACTGAGGGCCTTGTTACACTTTACGCTGTAAACTACACGAATGTTTATCATTTTAGTGTTCTTTGGCTTAGTGGAGCAGTGTTTAAGGAAAAAAAACATCTTTGACTATCCTTCAACTCCACAGCTGTGCCTTGCCACTAGAGATACAGTGAGCAGGAGAAGAACCAGGAGGTAGGGGCAGGATTAGGTACTGCATATGGCCCCAGGAGGTGGTGGTACCCTGTAATGTTCCCATAATGTTCCTTGCGTTTTTCTCTGATAAAAAAATCAAAGCCCCCTAAATTCGAATTCCTTTCAATCTGGGGGGTAAAAAGTGATTGAAGCATCCCTGGCAACCCCAGGTTATACCGGGATCTGATGCGCACTGGGGTTGGCGCACCTGTGGCTGGGCCAAGAGGTATTGCTGGCCATGATGGAGGTGATCACATGAGAGGCACTGCAGCTATTGGGGATTTTGTGAATTCAAAGTTCATTTAATCAGATGCTTTGAAAAAAACACCAGAGAACAAAGTGGAGTGATTTGAATACAAAAGATAGCTAAATTCAGTAGTCTCCCAGTAGCATAGCCTAGAACTTGGTTTAAATTGTACCCATCCTGTGACTAGGAAATAAATAATGAATTGTAAACAAGGAGAAAGAGGAAATCTGGAATTATGACAGGTGTTTAGAAATTGGTATTTGATTTTTAGAACTTATATAAAATGTGCCCAAAACCCAAATAAGCATCTTTTGATCTAGTGATTTTTAGCTGAAAATCTGAATAAGTAATGAATCAATGAATCTTAAATTGATGCATCCTTTATTTTTGTCCAACCATTAATGAAGATATAATTATTTCCCATTTCTGATGGACAGGACCCAGAAATAGGGGTCAGTGCCATACATATGACTTTCACAAACTGCTTCAGCCTCAAAACAGATTTTCAGAAATTAAACAATATTACAATATTAGACCGTCACTTAACTGTCCCATATGGTAATAAACCATATTTTCATAAATGCAGTCTGCTTACCTTTTTCATTCTTTTACCAACATGATAGTGTTCCTAACATCTGACAAAGTTATATATGCAAAACTCAAATAATAAATTATATTTGATGAGATAGCTTCCTCAAATTAGGAACAACAGAATCCCATTTCCCTCCCAGTCCTCCGGAAGGTGATGTTCAGCAGCAAATGGAATTTTCAGAAATGTAACAATAGAATTCAGTAAGTAAAAACACTTTAAACAATACATAAAATTTTGGTCTCTGCCCTAAATATTTTATAACACACAGGAAAAGTTTTCAGATATGAGTAACAGAAGCTGAGCCTAATTCTGATCAGTGACATTATGGCAAATATGAAGTACTTCAAGTTATCAGTGAGTTACACTGAGCAAAATCTGGCCCATTACTTTTGAGGTGTATTGAAGAAAGGATTAGAGAGGCAAAAAAGAGTTCTTGGCGCATAAAACATAGATAGCTATTTATTTGGAAAAAGAGAAAAACATTATGAAGCTTAGTGAGAGATCACAAAAGTCAAAGTCATGTGCCAGAAGGTGTAAATCAAAAGAAACTACCATTAAATCAATTGCATAAATAGGAGTTACAGCAGTCATGCCCATTTTACCCTATCCAAGAATATAGCCTAATGAAGCTAAACAGTTACAAAAACTAAACAAAGAGGAAACCCAATCCCCTTCCACCTCAAAAAAAAAATCCTAAAAAGAATCCTTGGGACCAAGAATTTGAAGAAATCTACAGAGTAATAGAGAATGCATGGGCAGAGAGAGGAATACACAGAATGCTTTACACAAAGGAGCAAAGCTTAGGAAATGTCTGAACAAAATGTTTTGTTGGGTACCATCTAGATTTCAGCAATAAACTTAGGACTTTCTTTCCATGGAACCTCATATCTGCCCCATTTTCTATTATGCTAACTTATCTTTATTTCAGTTTCTTTCACTTCTTTTTTTGTTTTAATTTTATTATCATTTTTTATCGTGTGATCTGCAATTATTTTCCTTCACCGGCTGGCAAATATTCACTTTTTTGGTTATTATAAACATTGTGCATTCTACAAACATGCAGCGGTGCCAAGATTTTTTCTCTAGATAAGACTATGTCTTCACTGGGAAAAAATGGTGTATTTTTATACTAAGATAGTCATCTCAAAACACAAGGCACTGTAGTTCTTATGTTGCCATGGTAAACCCTGGCAGATGAATATAATGCTGCATGCTCTCCATCAGAATTTCACGTAAGTTTAGCTGTCTCAGTATAAAAACAAACATTTTTACAATAAAGATGCAGCTTCATCCACTTTTTCTTCTATTACTTATTTTTTGTCATTGGTGTTATTTTCTTACTTTACTGGACGCACATTACTGTTTTCTGTCAAGAGAAAGAGAAGAATGAATAATGAGATAGCTCATTATCAAGACACAGTTCAAGGAGGAACAAAGAGAAAACTAAAAACAAGCATTAGTTCAATACTTTGTCTTACAAGTTACGTAAAATTACCATACTTAGAAGGCTGCTCAGGAGGAAAGAGCAGCAGCTCTTTTGATTCAGAGTCCTTTGTCAAAGTCATGCAAACAGGGGATTGGCTCATTCATTTAAAAATCTGTTTCAGTATCAAAGCTGCACCAGATTCCATTCCACCTATGCACTAGCAGAACAGCAGTTCCTATGAAGATTTCATTAACATATTTAAAAAATGTATACAGGTCTGTTTCCAGAACCTCAATACTGCCTCTGAATGTGTAACAGAGCACCATGGGGGAACAATGGCAGTTGAAGCTAGTGATAAGTCTAAAATTTCTGCCATGCTCAAAGAAACAATAGATGTTTAATCTTCATTTATTCATGGAGCAGCAACAAAGCATGATAAAAAGTAATATAGCAGAGCTACCAAGCAGTGTTATTTTTGGTCCATCTTCTTGTAATGTTTTGGTTTTGCTTTTCATTTGCTGCTAAAAACAGAAATTTGCTTACTCTTGGACAAAGGAACAATCCTGGACAAAAGGGTCATTTGTAGATGTGCTCACCATTCTCTAAATTGTGTTAACTGATTCACATCACACAGTTCAAATCAAGTTTCAATTTGCTTATGGGTTAATAGATGATCATTGACCATCAGCCCCTTAACAGACCCAATTTGCAGTCTAAGGCTTAGGCACTTAGCATTTGCTGTTGGAACTAATTAGGAGATGATAATGCAGGCAGAGGTGACAATTTTCACCCAGTTTGGGCACCAAAAGCAGTCTATAGCCATAACCAAACACAAGTGCACTGCTGCAAACAGCTTAAAAAAATGGCTGATCAGGTGAAAATCTGACCCATTACTTCATAAGGTATTGGATAAAGACATTTCAAAATGTAGCAGATTTCTGTAACTTGTGTTTGTGGAGCTCCCAGACTGTGGCTGTTTTCAAAATGGGAGGAGGAGTGGAGGGAGTTCAGTCTGGGGGGTTTTCAGCCCCACCCTCTGGTGGGTGTTTTGGAGCTCCACCTCCCCCCTGAGGTTGGGGGACTCCAATTCACCCACCCCATCCTTCAGCACCAGCTAGGGATGCCAAGAACAGATTCTCTCTGCTTTTCCCCCCTCCCAATCTGAGAACAGGGAGCACTGGAAGACACCTATGGCCATTGCTATGCAAACCTTGCTGTCTGCAGCTAGACTCCTCCCCACTAGAACCAGCAGTGAACGTCTGTTTGGTCTGGGGTAACAATGCAACTCAGAATTCTTTGCTGGGAGCTACACTTCTGTCTGCATCCAATAAACCTGTTTAAGCACTGCCATATTGTTGCAGACCTACTGACAGTTATCTGAAGTGCTCTTCCAGAAGCCATAATGGCTGCATTGGCCTAAGTGTTGATGACCATCTTAGCCAACAGGTTGTGGGTGGGGGAATTAGGGAGTTTGCCTGCTTCTTCACAGACTAGTAGCCCATGTTCTTGGGCAGGGCTGGGGTCTTAATCAGGATACTGATACTTAGTCACGGTGAGGTGTTGTTGGCACATTTGACTTGGTAAAGGTGTCACTGTGCCTAATGGCCTCTGTTGTCTTGTAAAAATCCAACTGAGTTTCATTGTGGGGACTGATATCTACAATGCTTATCTGCCAAACTCTTAAGGACTTTTTTTCCCCCTAAAAGCAAAGCTGTATATACATGTTAATTAATACAGTTTAAATAGCCGAATTTGGACTGCCGTAGTTTGCATTAACTTTACTCCTCATTCAATGAGACTGGAGCCAATTTTAAATTCAGACTACAGATGCCCATGTTTATATGGGGATGGTTGTAGTCCAGATTAAGCCTACAAAAATATAATGTCTATAAACATCCAAGGAACCTACATTTAGGGTTCAAAAACAAGAGTAAAGTCTTAAAACAATAGCTGATGCTCTCTGGAAACTTTCAGAGAACATTAATCAATTCATTCAGGCACTCCCTCTATCACTACAAGTACTAGTATATTATATTAAAAACTGCATGGGAGGGAGGGTGAAAAAAGGGAGTGGGGGGAGGGAGAATGACTGTTTTCTGTCAATCCAGAAAAAGCCAGAGGTGGCATAGACCGTAATGTTGAATATTTTGATGGAGCCTGCCTACAGAAATTTTCAGTTTGTCTTCTCTTCTGGGTATGAAAATAATTCAACTCTATTGTTAATGAAACTCTAGATTTCAGGATGAACAGTATTCTAATAAAAATAACCTGCTATGTAGAGTTGACTTTATTAACAAAAATCATTATGGTTTCATATACATATTCAAATCATCTGGGAAAAAGTATCCTAGGTATATTATCCTGGTAAAAAAGCATCAGATAAAAATGCTGAGCTTCTGAAGACCAGAGAGTTTACAGTAGAGATGCTGCACAGCAAGCAGGGCCCTATGCACATATCCCAGTGTGCCCCTCATTCTCCTTCAGTCTCCCTAGTGGCAGATTGAAGCAGTGCACAGGGCAGGCACAATTGGCTCTCTGAAACTGCTCAGGGTCAACCCCTGTCTCAGTGCAGCACAATGTGGGACTGTGAAAGAGGCATGTTCCTGCACCCTATTCAGCTGGAACATGAGGGGGGAGCAGAACAACCAATGAAGTTGGAGGATGGTGCTGTTACTTCTCTCAAAGAGTAAGTTGTACAAACATTCATTCTCCCAGAACAAACTCTCCCAGGAGTGATTTAACTCTGATCATTCCCAGGTTATTTATATCTTGGAGGTATCATTTTTGCTCTGAGAAAAAGGACTCCTCTGTATACTCAAGGTTTCTTTTGTGATAGCAGTGACTGTCTCAAGAGAAATAATGTCTGTATGCAGCTTGTGTCAGAAAACTGACATGAGATCTAATTTTGTGTTGCAGTCACTAATCTTAATATTTTCTTTAAGAAATCTCTAGTCCCTAAATGCTTTATGCAGAGATTCAGATCTCTTATGCTGGTAAACTGATCAGTTCAGCTATGATGTGGTGAAGAAAAAGGGACAAGTTGTTTTAAATCAACTTTTCAACAATATCTTTAAGAGTCTGCTACCTTTATTTACAGTGAGAATGTGATCCACAGTGCAGTTTGAAACAAGGTGATACATTTTGTTCTGAAGTTTTTACACATGTTAGACTCATAATTTTCATAGCTGTTGAATTTAAAATACATCTAAATTTAAGAATATTTCTGAAGTGCTTTGGATACAAAGCCAAGAAAAGTTTCTGCTTCAGTTAAAGTTCTCTTTAAATTCAGTATTTACTTAATTCATCTAATGCATCTTTCTAAGTGGTTTAGTAACCTATGACACTATCTTAAGTAGTTAGATTTCTACTTAACATATTTTTAGATTTCTCTTTAATGTATTTAATTCCAGTATCACAATCCATTAGAATTTTCTTCTCCATCTACTCCTGCAACTTCTGTGCTAAAGTTGCAAACATACATAATTGGATAAATTAAGCTGTTCCCACATACAGTACTATAATTGCATACAGTAATACATTGGCATACATATGTCAGTTTCAACCACTAGAGTGGGACTACCTCTTCAGTTGTGAAGCTGTGATAATGAGATCTTCATGTGATTCAGTTTCAGGACAACATATGGCATTGTTTCACAGCTACATGAACCCAAGACTAGGCTTTTGAGTGGCTTTATTTCTTGACACTTGGCAGCATGGGATGAAGAATCAGTCTTTGTCTTTGCCTGTTTTATTCACCAGAATTACTATTTAACAATAAGTTGTATTTTACATTTATGAATAACGTTCTGAAATATTTTTAGGTATACTTTCTTAAACTTCATATATTATGAAGTTATATATATATATATATATATTATTCATAATATATATATTATGAAGTTATAGATAGATAGATAGATAGATAGATGGATAGATAGATAGATAGATACACACACACGCAGTATCTTAAAGTAAATTCATTCTATTTTTTTTTCTTTTTAGGACTTTGTCACTGGCACCACAGTGCACAATATCATAGATTCATCGATGTTAGGGTCAGAAGAGACTTCAACAGATCATTGAGTCCAACCCCCTGCATAGACAGAAAAGACTGCTGGAGTCAGATGACCCAAGCCAGATGCCTACCCAGCCTTTTCTTAAAGACCCCCAAGGTAGGGGAGAGCACCACCTCCCTTGGAAGACCATTCCAAATATTGGCCATCCTTACTATGAATAACTTTTTCCTGATATCTAGCCTAAATGTGCTCTCTGTCAGTTTGTGACCATTGTTCCCTGTTACCCCAGGAGGTGCCCTGGTGAACAGAACATCTCCAATCCCTTGCTGTACCCCCCTAATGAATTGGTAGGCAGCCACAAGATCACTTCTCAGCCTTCTCTTGTGGAGGCTCAAGAGGTCCAGGTACCTCAGTCTGCCCTCATAGAGCTTGTCTTATAAGCCCCTAACCACATGAGTGGCCCCGCTCTGGACCCTTTTGAGTTTATCAATATCCTTCTTGAAGTACGGTGCCCAAAACTGGATGCAATATTCCAACTGTGGTCTGACCAATGCTGGATAAAGGGGAAGTATCTCTTCCTTGGTTCTGTTTGTCATGCATATGCTTCATTGCTGCTGAGAGGGTCACTTCCCAGCCAGTAGGTGTGCTGGAAATTTTTGCACCCTGGGTGCAGCATTCTGAACTTGTCCTTGTTGTAGTGTATCCTATTGTGTACTGCCCACTTTTCGAACCTGTCCAGGTGTGCCTGCAATTGTTTCCTACAGTCCAGAGTGTGCACTTCACCCCACAATATAGTAACATCCACAAACTTGGATAGAATATACTTCATACCCACATCCAAGTCACTGATGAAGATATTGACGAGTACAGTTCCGAGGGCTGAACCTGTGGGACCCCACTACCCACATCCTTCCAGGTCAATACTGACCTATCTACTATCACTCTCTGGGTGCAACTGCTAAGCTAATTTGCCACCTGCTAGACTCTTTAAACATCTGTATCACAGCATCTTAATTTATTTATGAGAATGGGATGAGATACTGTATTGAAGGCCATGCTAAAATCCAAGAAAATGACATCTACCTCTACTCCTGTGTCTAAGCATTTTGTGACCCTGTCATAAAATGAAGCCAGATTGGTCAAGCATGATCTACCTGCTACAAATCCATGCTGGTTTCCCTGATGCATTATTTTTCCCAATGGACTCCCACAAATATAATACTTCATAATCTTTTCAAAGACCTTTCCAAGGACGGAGGTGAGACTTACTCAGATCCTCCTTCCTCCCCTTCTTGAAAATAGGGACCATGTAGGACCTTTTCCAGTCCTCCGGGACCTGACCCGAGTGCCACGAGTACTCAAACAACTGTGCCAGTGGTTCTGCTGTAACACCAGCCAATTCCCTCAGTACTGCTGGATGCAGCTTATTCGGGCCTGCTGACTTGAACACATCCAGTCCATCCAAGTGACTCTGCACCAAGTAAGCATTGACAGTTGGTAGGCTGGTGTCCCTCCAATACCTATCTAAGAACCCATTAGGAGACTTATCCTGATCCCTGTTCAGGAACACTGAGGCTAAAAACTCATTGAATAGCTGAATCTTGTCCCTCATCTGTCACTAATTGCTCCTTCTTGTTTAGTAACAAGGTTCCCTGTGCCTTCCTTTTACTCCCTACATACCCAAAAAAAGACTTTTTGTTGTCTGTGTTGCCAGCCTCAACTCTGTAGTGGCTTTGGCTTTTCTAACTGCCTCCCTGCAAGTGCAGGCCAAGCAGGTATACTCCTCCTTGGTAGCTTCCCCCTGCTTCCACTGCTTATATGCCTATTTTTTTGCCCTTAACTTAGGCTCCCCTGGATTTCCCTGTTTAGCCTAGGAAGTTTTTTGGCCCCCTTCTCCCTATGCCCAAATAACAGCCACTTACATGAATGGTTTGCTCCTTGCGGATGAAAAACTGCCCAGGGTAACATGTTAGCTCAGGTGTGAATATGTTTTTCCATATAGGGTAACAATTTACCCCAAGCCCACATTAACACATTGAGGTAACTTGTTACCTCAATGCAATTTCTGTATAAATGACAGGCCTAGACCTGTTTGGCCACTTTGGGTGGATGAATCTGAAAGGTCAGCATTCATTCACACCTCATTTATGTCCACTTCAGGTACCCATGGTAATTAATGAATGGCCATCCTCCACTCTGCTTTTGCAGAGGATGTAGTAATCTCTTTTCCAACCACTTTGTTTGCAGGCTGCAATGTCATAAAAATACTCTGCCCTTTGCCAAAAACATAACCTTTTGTCACACCCAAATCCACTTCTGTTCTCCTTTTCTCATGGCAAAACTCTGTCTTGCTGGTCCCTTTCATAGCATACCAGCTAATTTGCCCTGCCTTTGTTGGAAGTGAGGACAAGAAGCAAAGGGACAGAAGAGAAGAAATAGAATATCACACTGCAATACAGCATACACTATGGAGTCCCCTTCATCAATAAGGACCCCCTCAGGTCCCATTTACCTGCTTTCAATAAGCCCCTGCATGTGTAGTTTCCAAACAGCATCCACCCACATTTGGCCTGCCTGCAAATGGTGAATGCTGGTCTCTGGGTTCTATGCCCAGGATGAGAGGGCATTTACCTGTACTGTCAGGGTGGAATTGCTTCTTTGACTGCATAAATGGACAGGCTTGTCTTTCATTGCTTTTTATATGTATTTAGCAGTAATCATTTTTTCTACAGTCCAGAATGAGAAAGCAGTACGTATTCAGTGCTGAAGCCCGTCTTGCACAGGTAACCAGGGATGACAGTAACACACCCAATGATGAAATCTTATTTCAAGGCAGTGAGGATGCTGACTTTGTTCCAGACCTGGGAGAATGTTCAGAGCAAGAAGACCACGTGTCTAAGGAAGCTTCATCCAGCTCAGATGAGAAGGAGTTGGTGCCGCAAGCAGAACTGATGACAACACTTCCAGTGGGAAAGGGAAGAGGACCAGCTCAGGGAAGACTGAGAAGTTACAGCAGGAAATGGAGCAGAACCACTGTCACAACCCCATGAAAACATTGCAGATGATGACACCTTTAGAGGAAGGAATGGCAGAGTGTGAGAGAAAAAAGTCCACAGCTATACATCATTAGAGAACAGCCAAGGACGTAGTCTGAGAAAGTGCTGGGCCAACAAGAGAAACTAATAAAGACACAGAGGTGGAAACGTTCCACCTGTTTCTCTCACAAGATATCCTGACTGTTATCATAAGAGAAATAAACAGAGAGGCAGAAAGAAAATTCACGGAATGGAATGATAGCCATCCTGAAAATAGAAAGGAATGCAAAAAGTTGGATGAAACAGAGACGAAAACCTGCACTGGCCTCCTACTGCTGAGTAGTCCATACCACAGTGGTCACAAAGCACTGGAGGAGGTGTGAGAGCAACATACCATGTGCCCTTGCTTCCGTGCACCTTCAGTTTAAATTGATTCCGTTAAATAATCAGCTATTTAAGATTTGACAACAAACTGATACTTGAGGAGAGGAGAGATGTGGAAAAGCTTGCTGCCTTCAGAGATATAGATTCATAGATGATAGGGTCAGAAGGGACCTCAATAGATCATCAAGTCCGACCCCCTGCATAGGCAGGAAAGAGTGCTGGGTCTAGATGACCCCAGCTAGACGCATATCCAACCTCCTCTTGAAGACTTCCAAGGCAGGGGAGAGCACCACCTCCCTTGGGAGCCCATTCCAGAACTTGGCCACTCTAACTGTGAAGTTCTTCCTAATGTCCAATATAAATCTGCTCTCTGCTAGCTTGTGGCCATTTCTTGTTACCCCCGGGGGCACCTTGGTGAATAAAATCTCACCAATTCCCTTTTGTGCCCCCGTGATGAACTTATACGCAGCCACAAGGTTGCCTCTCAATCTTCTCTTGCGGAGGCCGAAAAGGTCCAGGTTCTTTTGTCTCTCCTCATAGGTCTTGGCCTGCAAGCCCTTAACCATACGAGTGGCCCTTCTCTGGACCCTCTCCAGGTTACTCGCATCCCTCTTGAAGTGCAGTGCCCAGAATTGCACACAGTACTCCAACTGCGGTCTGACCAGCACCTGACAGAGGGGAAGTATCACCTCTTTGGATCTATTCGTCATGCATCTGCTGATGCATGATAAAGTGCCATTAGCTTTTCTGATGGCTTCGTCACACTGCCAACTCATGTTTGTCTTGGAGTCCACTAGGACTCCAAGGTCCCTTTCCACTTCTGTGCCACCCAGTAGGTCATTTTCTAGGCAATATTTGGACACAATTTGTGGAGCAGCTCAGGAAATGGTATATTCTAGGAACAGACCTAATGGTTGATGAACAGCTCATCACATTCAGGGTTCACTGTCCCTTCATGCCAGCAGGCCTGTCAAATACGACTTGAAAATTAAAGTGTAGAATGCAGCAGGTAGAGGATCATGGAGCACCATGCAGTGCAGTGAGGGAGAGATTTCAGCTCAACCTGGAGCCTTTCTGGAGAGACCAACCAGGGGAACTGTGGAGTGTGAGGAAGCAAGATGGACAGAACCGGTTGGTGTAACCCAAACAGCCCAGCCTTAGGTCAGACAGGACCAAGGCAGGAAGGGGAAGGGACCCAAAGGAGAGCATCCCCCCATGAGAGTTGCCAGAGGCCTGGAAGAGAGCTGCTGCAGCTCCCAGACAACTATTAAGCAAAGGGGAGCCAAGAGGCCCAAAGCAGGGCAGCGGGCCTAGAAGACCAGATTCCAGGGACCCATCAGCAGATGCTGACCTTTTCTGTTCATTATATTTTTAAGTTTATGGTTAACCCAAGAAAGGGGTATGTTTAGTTCTCAAGGCCATGGTCCATAAATGAAGGATGACCTCCAGGGGACTGATGGTTAGAAAGTTGCTGACCCTTGGAAGTGGGTGGCCTGGCTGAGACAAAATCATCCAAGAACAGGACCTGCAGAGAGCGGAGTCTGTCTTGGCTGTGGATGTGGCAAGAGTGGGGTAAAGGGGATGTTAGAGCTCCACTAATAAATCCAGGTGTGAGATCTCATGGGCTACCTATTGGGAATTGTTTCCCAAGAAAAGCAAAACATCTAAGGAATGGCAGGTGAGCAGGAATAGCAACTAAACCAAGTAGGTGGTGCCAAATCTGGATCTCACCCTGATATTACTGGAAGGCAAGGCACCAGTCATGAAGGGGCCAAAGCCCTACAACATCTACCAGTGACATAGACAATGAAAGAATATGTGAACAGTTTATCTTACAATTGAAGGTATTACTTTGAAAAGTGTGAGTAGATATACTTAAGTAACTAAAACCCATAATTATTATGTTTTTTAAAAAGTAAGGACTTTCCTAAACTTGATGTGTACATGCCTGCTGATTTTTACAGGGTCAATTGAGAAGCCTTGTGGAAAGTACTGGCCAGGTATGGGTGCCCCCAAAAATACATCAAGGTTCTAGGCTTCTCCACGACCAGACACCTGTGACCATTCTTCATAGTGGATTGGAGACAGATCCATTTGTCATCTAAACTGAGGTCAAGCAGGAAAGTGTCATGACTTCAATTCTGTTCTCCATTTTTTTAGCCCTCATCCTGGTTCTCTCCAATGATTGCCTCCTTTTCAAATTAACACCAAATACCAAATGAATGAAGGGCTTTCCAATCTGGGACATTTTGCACTTGAAGATAAAAGCATTCAAAATGATCATCCTTGATTTTTAATACACTGATGACTGTTCCATTCTTGTACACACTGAGGAAAATCTCCAGACTGCATTGGATCTCTTCACAAAAGCTTACCAAACTTTGGCCCTCTCCTTTAACACCAAGGAGTTAAAGTCATGGCCTGTTCCAGGCCATGAATATAACCATCATCAAGCTGGTAGCCATCTGTTTCAGAAAGTGAAAGTTGATGAGGAGATCCAACACAGGATCCAGTGCACAAGTGCCTCCTTCAAAAAAACTACTGTGGTATGTTTTTATTGATTGTGATCTCCAGAAAGATACTAAGATCCATGTCTACAATACAGTCAAAGCCATTCTCCTCCCCGGATGAACTAGCATTGTCATTTCAAGAGCCTGGAGACATATCACCAATGATCCCTTTGGAAAATCCTCCATATCAGATGGCAAGGTTGCTGCACAAATGCCAGCATTCTTGCTGAAGCCAATGTTACCAGAACTGAGTTGGTGATCTTCAAGCATCAACTTCACTGGATCAGACATTTTATGTGAATGCCCAACTCCTGACTCCCAAAACAAACACTCTGTTCTCAAGCTTAGTTGTGACCTGGAATTTCATGGAGACTAGAGGAAGTGCTACAAGAACACATTGAAGGCATACCTCAAGAAAACGTACATTAACATTAAGAGCTGGAAGAAGCTAGCTGCAGCTAATGCCAATGGCTCTGTGACATCAACCATGTGGCAGCCTGCTTCACAATAAACCATCTTTCCCTTGAAGCAGAGAAGAAAGAGCAGAAGAAGGAAAACGAGAAATCCCAGCCAACAGCCTACTCTCCCCTGAAGAAAGACCTATAACTTTTGTAGGTAGATCTGCAGTTCAAGAATTGGACTTTTAAATAACATCAAGACTCATCAATTATCAGTGCTTACATATTCCAAAAGGTTTTAATTTTAGCTGGAACTGGTAGCTATGTCTATGGTTAAGGCTGCCAAGCATTTTCCTTTGCTTTCAGCTAATTCTGAATTTTATGAAAATATATCTTTTTGGACTGAAATTTTCCATATCAAATGAAATAAAATGTTTTAGAGAAATTCAGTGGAAATAGTTTTCTTCTTATGTGAAACAGGTCATTTTTCCTATGATTATTTTTCCCCTATTTTTTTCAAGTGATGTAAAAGTTCACATTTTCAAGCAGAAGCTTGAAATTTAGCAAGGGATTGGCCCTAGGGTGAGTGGCATGCCTTAAGGTCCCTATGAAAATCCAGCCAGACGTGGAATCAAAACCGATGCAAGAGGCAATATCTTTTATTAGACCAACTAGATAGTTGCAAACTAATTATTTAATTATTTGCAAGATATTGAGCACGCACACCCTTCAAAAATCATGCTCATATGATAGGATTGTTCACAGCCATATTCACAGGTGAAATTTTCACTTTCTGTGGGTATAAATACAACTGTAATATAATTGCCTTCTGTAAGTGTTCAAAGAAGATACCCCGATTGTAAACTGCTGCCCTCTATCTCCAAGCTTATAGTTAATACAGTGCACTTTCATTATGCCCTGGTTTAACTTTCTAAAGTTTTTGGGAAAAAACAACAACAACAACAAAATCCCACTTCTACAGCTTCCTTAAAAACAAAATGAAGGTGAACAGTGAAAACAATACATTGTAGTATCATGTTGGAATCTGACTCCATTCTATTTTTTGTTTTCCTAACTCCTTTAAAATACTTTGCAAACGTATCTTACATTTGTCTGCATTTGCATAGGTTTTTTTTTTTATAAATGAAATCCTTAATAACTGGTTTCAATTCCCTCCTCCCCTTCATTTCTCTCCGTATCTGAATTAGTTGAATGTGATGATTACATAAATGATCTAGCAATAAATTCATAAACTGACTAGTCCTTACACTATGGTCCATGGGCACCCTAAGATCTGTTGGAGGTCTACACAGAATGTTACCTTACTTTGTCTCATTTACTAAAGCACATTAAAATAAAACATTTTCTTATTACAACACACCACTGTAAAGAAGACCATCAGAATGTTATTCAGTCAGCATCAAATCATACTAGGTATGTCTATAAATAACTGACTATCATTTGGTTAATGATTTATTTAAACCTCTTAATATTTTTATTAACATTTAATGTGCTCAATTAAAATAATTCAAAGCTAATAAAAAGTGTGCTTATAACACAGGAAATAATGTATATAATTATGAATTGGGCTGTATTAAAACATGGTGTGTACTAGGAAAATATTTAACTATTTACCTCATTGACCATTTGAGATCTCATGCTGCTCAATATAATTATATCAAACTTGATTTTAAAAAGTTAAAAATAATATGAGCAGCTATGTAGCTGAAAGACAATATTTATGGTATCATATCATACTTGCTCTTTTCACAAATAATTAACAGATTAAGGTTTTAGTAATAAAATATATATTTTTTCATACAAAAATTTGTAAAATACACTATGTAATTTAGTCAAATTTCTCATAAGCTGTAATCATTTATGACATATATTGATAAATAATTTCTCGTGGTCACAGATGAAATCAGAATACTGAAGCCACCTTTGTTTGTAAACTTTTGATATATGTCAAAGTTCTGTACATTCTAATTTTAGTTATTAAGTACAGAAAGAAAGATACAATTTTAGGGGTTTTTTGGTGATGCTGAAGCAGGGAAGGTCAGAGTTTTCAGCAATGCACATGAAGAAACATAAAAATGGTATAAGGAAATGCAGTAATTCTTAGCTCAGGTCATTTGTGTCACTTCTTCTCTAAACTAGACACCAGGCTCGTGTCCAGATGAGGACAGATGTTTGGTTCCCCAGGGACAAGAAGCAGCGGCATTTTGGCATGTGGCAAGTTACACTGCAAGCAGCAGGGGAGGCTGGGGCCAGCCCTGAGGTCTTACCTAAGCAGCCTTACTTAAGGTCCTGAGGGCCTCTTGAGACTGTGGCAGTGATGATCCTGCCAGGTGGAGCCTAGCTGGCAATTGCAGCATGGCTCCAGGCAGCCCAGCTCCACTTTTCAGCATTGCACACTGCCCATGTGTGTTCCACTCAGGTGGTGGGTCAAAAAACAGAACAAAAACAAAACATGAGGAAAAAACAAAACAAAACAAAATTGTGGGGCAAAACATGGAACAGCACACACATGGGCAGCACGCCCTTGCAGTGTGGAGAACATCCCACTGCGGAGCATGTGGTGCTGCAGACGTCTTTGCAGTACTACATACTGCATGGCCACACTCATCTGGATGCGCCCCAGCAGCCTTTACTGGAAGCAGAGTCACATCTGGGACAGGGGGGCATACAGTGGTGAAGCTGCACTCCACCCCTTTTTCCAACTCATCCTGAACTTTAAAACCAATTTCCTGGGATGGGTGGCAGCATTTTTATTCAGGCACCACTTATAGAATCAATTGGCTTAACGGCTCATTACCTTCTCCCTGATTCCTGCTAACTTTTCTCCACACCACCAGTGTTAACAACCCACTGTCCTTTTCAATGGTTGATGTTCTACTATATAACTATGTGTATTGTATTATAGGTGATGAAGTGCCATATCTTCTGCATTCTCCCTCCTCGTTTTGCAAATCCTACGTCTGCACATGACTGTAAGATATGATTAGAGTCTACAAAAAAAATGAGGTGATCATATTACATAGCACTATGTACATGTGCAAGGTTCTTATATTTATGTAAAAAGAAAATGCCCCGATGAAAAAAAGTTGACATTTTAAAGAGGAATTGCTAAAATGTAAATGAAGGCGACCATAAACATGATAGGATAAGTCTTCCAAAAATAATTTCTCTGCTTCCAGTTTATTCCTATTTATTTATTTATTTGTTGTCCCATGTTTCTTCTTCCATATTTGTAATATTTCCCTGAAAGTATGAAATAAATCAGGTCTATACGTATGTTTTACTACCCTTCAACTTTTTTCCAGGCTTGCAAATTCTACCCAAACAAACACTATGAATGATCCAAAAGAACCTGAATATGAAAGTTAGCTGTGGTTTTTTTGTTTGTTTTTAAAAAACAAGCAGCTCATGAAAAAGCAGCAGTAGCAATTTTTTTTATTATTATTCAAAAGGAGGCCTCTTCAAAGATTCCTTTCTAGCATGCACATCTCCCCTATTTTACTTTAATGTATGCACTTCCACTTCTTTGAATGCTATCCCATTCAAAGGGTATTAAAATTCATTCCTGCTCTGTAAGTGACAAAGGTTTTCTGAATCATAACTTCAAGAGCTAAGTTTACAACTGAACCATTTGACTTTTGACCCATACAATCCATAACACTTAAACATGTCATGAATAGAAATTTCAGTTTGTTACAGCAGTACTTCTCTATGTATCTAATTAGCATTACAAAGAGCCGAGGATATTTTATGCTTTACTGAATTATTTAGTATGATTAAATGCTAGATGCTTCATTTCATTATAACAGTGTTGACTAGAAAGTCTAGGTTTTTTCACAGTATGAAAGTCATATCGACACTCCTTCCACCATTAAGGCTGGGGTGGAGGAGGCGAACACTGAGGCATTGTGGGTCAGGATCTGGGGGGGGGGGGCAGGAGAAAAGGACATGGTTGTGGGGGTCTACTACAGGCCTCCTCATGAGGATCAAGAGCTAGATGATGTATTCTCCGAGCAGCTAGCAGACACCACACAGGCAAGGGAGATGGTGGTCATGGGAGATCTAAACTACCCAGTTATCTACTGGGAGGAGAAGACAGCCAAAAGAAGATGCTCACGGAGGTTCTTACACTGTGTGCAAGACCTCCACCTAACCCAGGTGGTGTCTAGTTCCATGAGGGGTAGTGCCTTGCTTAAGCTGGTCTTAGCAACAGGGGATGATCTCATGGGGAACATGCGAGTTCATGGTAGCCTGGGAAATAGTGACCATCACTTGGTCGAGTTCACGATCCAGCAAAGGGTGGGTAAAGTAACTAGTGGGGCTAAGGTGTTGGACTTCAGAAGGGCCAACTTTAGCAAGCTTAGCAGACTAGTTAGTGAGGGGATGCAACTCAAGAACATAGAGTATATGGGGTCCAGGAAGGTTGGAGGTATCTCAAGGAAGTGATCCATGAGGCTCAAAAGGAGTCTATCCCAGTACGTAGGAAGGGAGGGAAGGGGGCAAAAAAGCCCCCTTGGCTGAACAGGAACTCCAGGAGAGTCTGGGGGAATATATATCTCCCTGGAATATATCTCCCTATTGCAGGGAATCAGTTAGATAGGCCAAGGTGGGGCTCGAACTCAGGCTGGCTTCAACAATCAAGGACAATGACAAGTCCTCCTTCAGGTATATAGTGGGCAAAAGGAAAGCTCAGAGCAACATAGGGCCCCTGCAGGACAAATCATGACAGTTGGTGGTTGATGCAGAGACAAAAGCAGAGCTCTTCAATGAGTTCTTCGCTTCAGTATTTCTATGTACCGACCAAGCCAATTCCCCTACCTCAATCATTGACGGATGTCCACATGGCACTAGTCTACCTATGGTTAGTTCTGAAATAGGTAAGGAGCTCCTGGAGGAGCTGGATGGATACAGGTCAGCAGGCCCAGATGACCTTCATCCATGGCTGCTGAAAGAATTAGCCAGTCATAGCTGAGCTGCTGGCACAGCTGTTCGAGCACTCATGGTGCTCTGGCCAGGTCCCTGAGGACTGGAGAAGGGCCAATGTGGTGCTCATTTTCAAGAAAGGGAGAAGGGATGAGCCAGCTAACTTTAGACAAGTCAGCTTTACCTTTATTCCTGGGAAAATGCTAGAGAAAATAATCAAAGAACACATTTGTGCAGACCCATCAGGAGAAACGATGCTGAGGGGAAAACAGCACGGGTTTCTCACAGGTAGATCCTGCCTGACAAATCTTGTAGCTTTCTATGGCCAGGTCACACACTGCCTGGATGCAGGAGGCAATGCTGATGTCATCTTCCTGGACTTTAGAAAGGCCTTCGACACAGTTTCACATCCTATACTCATTGGAAAGCTAGCAGGCTGTGGAGTGGATGCCTACACAGTCAAGTAGGTGGCCAACGGGCTTAGGGACCACACCCAGAGAGTGGTGGTGGATTGTTCCTTCTCAGCCTGGAGGGAGATGGGCAGTGGTGTCCCACAGTGTTCGGTCCTTGGACCGATATTATTCAGTATCTTCATCAGTGATTTGGATGAGGGCATGGAGAGCACCCTCTCCAAGTTTGCTGATGATACTAAGTTATGGGGCAAAGTTAGTACACTGGAGGGTGAGGAGCAGATTCAGGCTGACCTGAACTAGGATGCAATTTAATAAAGATAAAGATTTATAAAGATAAATGTAAGGTACTCTACCTGGGAAGGAGGAACCCCCAGCACACCTATAGGTTGGGGAGTGTCCTTCTCAGCAGCTCAGAGGCAGAGAGGGTTCTTGGAGTCATAGTTGATTGACTATAATTGTTTTATATCCAAAGACACAAACCAGTGTTTATTTTTTTAAATAAAGATGCATTCAGGTGCATGACTAATAGATCAAAGGAGATGATGCTCCCCCTCTATGTAGCACTGGTCAGGCCCCAGCTGGAGTACTGTGTCCAATTTTGGACACCATACTTCAAGAGGGACGCAGAGAATCTCAAAAGGGTCCAGAGGAGGGCCACTCGCATGATTAGTGGCCTTAGTGACAGACCCTATGGGGGAAGGTTGAGGAGCTGAATCTCTTCAGCCTTCATGAGATGGCTGAGGGGAGATCTTGCGGCCACCTTTAAATTTATTAGGGGAGGTCAATGGGGAATAGGGGAAGCATTTTTTACTAAGGCGCCCCAGCAAGTGACTAGGAATAATGGGTATAAACTAGTTGAGAGTGGATTTCAGTTAGATATTAGGAAGACATTTTTTCACAGTAAAGGTGGCCAGAATCTGCAATGAGCTTCCAAGAGAGGTGGTACTATCACCTAGCTTGGAGGTCTTCAAGAGGAGGCTAGATAGTCACCAGGCTGGGGTCATCTGATCTCGGTCCTTTTTCCTGCCAGGGGCAGGGAGTCAGACACGATGATCCATTGTGGTCCCTTCTGATTCTACAATCTATGAATCTATGAACATGCTCAATATATCCACATTTAATGACAAAGAAGCACATAAGAATGGATAATCCATTACAGAAAATAAATAGAGATTGATAAATATAAATAAGAAAAGAATGAAGATAAAAATATTATGTTAGCAATTTTATTTAAGTATGTCTGAGGTCATTCTCCAATTCTGGAAACTTTCCTGTGGGGGCCAAGAAATGCTGGCGGAATGGGGCCGCTGATGGAGTGGAACTGAGACGCTAGACACGCAGGTTGTTGGAAGCAAAAAAACCACTTTACTTTACAGTCCATAGGCACGTTCCTTGAAGTTACAAACTTAAACAGGAACTCAGGCACACAGAAGCTCTGCAAGGTTTTGGCGGGCTCTGACCGTGCACCAAAACTTTTCCTGCGCTGCAGGGGAAAATCCCTCCTTCCGTGCTCGCAATATGCTCAACACAGCTGTGCTGAGGCATCTTTTAACTGTTTTGCACAGACATTTCCTTTACCTCACAGAAAGAAGGATAGGAGAGAACAGGAAATTGATACTCAGTAAAAACAGTGCAAAAATGCTCACATTTTCCTACATGTAGATTGTTCCTTAAAGCTCATCTATCTATTTAAATGACGAAAAGAGAGCTCTGTGTACAGGATATTTTGAATAGGTATAAAAACAAAAACAGAATTTGAATTAACAAGTTCCACAGAATGATAGAAATCTGAATGATAAATTATTCTGAAAATGAAAGATCTGTTGTTTACAGAAGAATGGACTGTCAGAATAAACATAAAATAAAATAGAAAAAAAAATTGAAAGATCTTCACTTAACCTTTGTGAACAGACCTGCACATCCTCACACACTACTATTCTATATGAATACATTTACATTAAGAGGAAGAAGTAAGTTTAAAATATGTTCTAAATATTGTTTTTCATTATTGTAGCAAAACTTAAACCCCCATATCTGGCCTCAAACTGCTGAGCAGACAGTATTCACAACCCATTCTGAAGGAATGAATTTAATCCTGAAATAGTCTTTTTTATCCCAATCATCTTTTCTTTATTAAAGGAAAACTTGGCAGCATATCACCCAGCACAAAAGCCTTTAGATTTTAAGTAGAAAATGTAATGTATAGAAAGAAACTATGGTCACCTCCTATTGCTGTTTTAGATATAAATTTTTACTCTGAAAATCTTTATTTAAAAAAACAAAAAACCTGGTTTGTATCTTTGGATATAAAACAATTATAAATTTGCTGTTAAAAGTCTGCCATATGCTAATACCTCAGCCTATCATGATGTTTAGGTTATATCAGAAACCCCATTTGTATCCTATGTGGTAACATGGTTTCAGGGGTGGGGAGGGAATACTCAGTGGTGCAAGTGCCAGGATCAAAGCTCTATGCCACTTCTGCTTGCTCCGGCACACCAGAATGGGGCCCACACTACCTTGTGCACTAGGTCTAGTACACAGGGCCATGGCCCACAGGGCTCCCCCTATGAACTTGTGGGGAATCCCACAGACTGGATGACAAGGCACTGGAGGCCGAGCACCTGATATTACTGAATCTTACTAGTGTGGAGATGTCATGTATATGTTGTCATACTGCTGTGTTATTAAGTCATAGCTAATGAAGAGATGCATTAAGCAGAAAGAACTTTGGAATATGACATAGGCAGTTACATCAGGTTCCTCGAAAGCAGAATAAAGTGGAAAGGTTCATAATAATATTCTGTAAACTCAAAAAAAAATGTGAAGAAGGTGGTAGTTGTTCCTATACTCCTTTACTAGATCTTTTACCATTTCCTTTATTTATTTTAGGACTGTAAAGTCATTGTGGGTGCTGACAAATATTTAGTCCCCTGATTTTTCTCATGGTGCTTATCATAAAATGTTGAGAGTTAAGAGTGTCCCCACCCCTCAACTCAACAGACTATTGGGAAGAGAATTGAGCCTGCCTAGCAAGCCAAGGAGGTGCCCCTTAGTGCAGCCAAAGAGCTGTCCCTCTCCCCAACGTTCCCCCCAATGGCAGTCAGCAGGAAGGGATGGGAGGAGCAAGGGGCAAGCCAATAGCAGTAAGCTGCTCCTTGCATCAGCTGCTGGCTTGCCCAGCCTTCTCTGGAGGGTAGGGGGCCAGGCAGATTGGATCCCCCCTGCCTCACAGGCCAACCCCAGCTCCCCAGCTGGGTACTTAGTTAAAAAAATACTATATATTTAAAGGACTTAAATAAGTTGTGTTATATTTACAATTCAAAACCTAAATTTCCAACCTGACCAAATTTAAATAAAAAGTATATAAATCAACTAAAATTGGAACAACTTCTTGATCAGGTCTCTGCTTTTTGACACCAGCGTTCTTCTAAACAGTTAACCACAACACTAAGTTAGTAAAAAGAAATCAAATTCAGTCTCCCAAACAAATATCTGTCCAAAGGCAAGGAGTTGCTTACCCTCCCAACCATTCCACCAATAAAAGAAACAGGAATTCAGGAGGTTAAACTGACCATTTAGTCTTTGCCTGGCCTCAATGGAAATTGAAATATTGAACAAGTCTCATTATTTTTGTTCCACTGCCTGCTGGCCATGCGAGGAAATTAAAGACCAAATACCCAACTGGTGTAAGTTAGTGTTATCCCTACTTAGATCAGCTAAGGATCATGATTTCAAAAGAATATAACTTCTATGTTGTCACATTAGTGACAGTTAATACTTAACTTTACTGCAACTATAGTTTTAGAACTTAATATGATTTTTTTTAATGAAAATGTTTTTCTTCTTATATTTAAATGGTTGAAAAAAGAAAGAAAGAAAGAAAGAAAGAAAGAAAGAAAGAAAGAAAGAAAGATCAAGCATTCTTTTAGTGTATACACCTGGTATGGCTTTTCTGCAACCAGCTGTGAGTACAGAGGGGGCTGTTAAAAGAACTGGATTTGGAAGCCATAGCCAGAGACAGGGTAACCTGAGGGCTCACCAGAATGAGCAAAAGTCATAGCTAGAGGTCAAACTAAAACCAAGAGCCAAAAACTGGAATCAGGGGATGGCAAAGGTCTTACCAAAATTGGAAGCCAGAGCCAGGGGACAGAACTAGAAAAATGAGCACGAAAGCACAAACAGAGGATCAGGAGCAGGAACTTTTGTCTTTGCCGAGACAAGGATACTTCAGGCTTGGCTTGGCTTTTAAGTGATGGAATGGGTGGACCCTGCTGCTTGTGGCTTCAGGGGATTGGCTGCTCTGATTATTCCACTTCAGAAAACTGGGTCCAGGGCATGTCTTTAGGCTTGCTGCAGGTAGTACCTGGTATGGGGTGACTCACCCTGATTGGGATCAGCTGGGTCCCGGATTCTGATCTAGCCTCATTACAATTACACTCAGATATTTCTAGAAGCAACTTCATGGAATAGTCAGTCCTCAGATGATCAACAAAGATTAAAAAAAAAAAAGATCTACAAATGTACTGAGAAGCAGTATCTGTTGTTAGTTTAACAAAATGTTAAAGGAGCAGAAAAAATGTTCAACGTAGGTATCTATGAACCAAATCCTTGATAAATTTCCTAACCTAAATGATTTAAGTTTTACAATTCTACAGGTTCAATATGGAAAGGAACCAACCAACCAGATGGCTGGAATTGTCTTCTGTCTCATTCTCATGCAACATACTGCCTACATACTCATTCCTGTGGGTACCTGAACCAAAAGCTTTTCTGGAGTGATCTTACATGTTTTGTGTTTAAATGTGTCCACATTCTGCTTACTTCAGGAGCTTAATTCTATAACCTTCTTATCTTGTGTGAGGAAAATGATTCATGAGCTTATAGATGGCAGAGCTGTACTGAGGGATTTTTTAAATTAAGAAATAGTAACACCCAATGTATATATGGCCCAAGAAACACAAATTTGGAGTTTTAAAACATTATTTTTCAAAAGTATAATTATTTTCAGAGTTATTATTTATTAAAAGAAATATGCCTGAAGGCAGGATGGACGTTCCAAATCCAATCCCAATATTTACATGTCAGAAGATTAAAGGGTGTGTTTTCTTAATCACAAGCACACTTTGTTTAATCCTTAGGAAAGCTAGAGTAAATATAGAAAATCGTGTCAATATATTTTATTTAATCAATATACAGCCTTGCAGTTCCCTCATCACTTATCTAAGTGATGGTAAAGGAAAACAACCATGGCTTTTTCTTTGACACACAGTTGGTGTATGAGTTATCTTATTTTAGGAGTCATAACCAAATGAGATATTGCTCAAGGACCATGACTAATTATCAGAAAATTAAAATGTCATCAGTTAAGAAAATGAATGTTGTTGCTAACAGAAAAGTAAATTTAAGTACTGACCTTGATCCTCCCCTATATTGTATGTTCTAGGATCAGATACTATAGAATAATTTAATAACGTTAAAATTAATAAAAACCCTCACTGTCATCTCCCTGATGTGGATGAAGCAAATACTCAGCAATTGTATTTTACTGTTAAATCCCATTTTCTTAAAGTGGTTCATTTGAAACTGAAATACAAGCAGTTTCTTCAGCTTCTGAAGAAATAAATCAATAGACATAACTATAGTCCATGTGCCTCATAATAAAATATTATATATTAGCAAATAAAGTAACAATGTTTATACATATTTATACATGTATAGCAATCTCGTGGTGGCACTGTTAAACAGTTTCACGTGTTTTTCTTTTTTCTTGGAGGGATGAATTGGCTACATGCTGTTTGTGACTGTTCTAGGACAGGTTGCTAAATGAAGTAGGTTATACAAAGACTATACCAAAAGTTTTAGAATCATTGGCATCTCCTTAACTGAGGAGGGAACTGCTTTGGGCCCAGAATTTTGTTACTGTTCAGTAGAGGGGAAATAGTAATATTAAGAAAAAAAGTTACAATGGCTATGCCATTCTAATTGATAAACTATAAACAATTAAAAAATCCTGCTCCTGAAGCTCATATCTTAATTCTGAATAATGTTTGCCCTAAAAACAACCTCTAAAATACACCGCATGTTAATATTTTTCTTCAGTTTCTAAAGGTATATTGCAAGGGACTACAGGAGGACCTAGCACTACTGAGTGAGTGGGCAATTAAGTGGTGATTTCATGTAGTTAAGTATAAAAGTGATGCACATGGGCAAATCATACCTATACTATGATGGCCTTTACATTAGCTATTAACATGCAGAAAGAAACTGTGTATAGTTCACTAAAAACATCAGCTCAGCACTCAGCAGCCATTGAAAAGGTAAACAAAATGCTATGGATTATTAAGGGTCCTCCACGATCCATTGGCTGGAAAATTAGCTCCGTGGTCAGACCCAGAGGGCAGCAATTGATGGAAGTCACTCATCATGGTGTCCTGTGACAAGTGGGGTCCCCCAAGGCTCTGCCCTGGGACCCACACTGTTCAACAGCTTCATTAATGACGCGGACACTGGAGTCAGAAGCGGACTGGCCAAGTTCACCGATGACACCAAACTTTGGGGCAAAGCATCCACACCAGAAGACAGGCTCAGCAAGTGGGTGGACAAGAATCTGACGGTGTTCAACACCAATAAATGCAAGTTCTCCACCAGGGGAAGAAAAGCCTGCAGCATCCTTATAGGCTCGGCAGTGCTATGTTCAATAGCACTATGGAAGAAGGAGACTTGGGGGTCATCATTGACCACAAGATGAACATGAGCCTGCAGTGCGATGCTGCAGCTAGTAAAGCGACCAAAACGCTGGCTTGCATCCACAGATGCTTCTCAAGCAAATCCAGGGACAGCATTTTCCCCTTGTACTTGGCCTTAGTGAGGCTGCAGCTGGAGTAATGCATCCAGTTTTGGGCTCCACAATTAAAAAAGGATGTGGAGAAACTTGAGAGAGTCCAGAGAAGAGCCTCACACATGATCAGAGGTCAGGGAAACAGACACTATGATGACAGGCTGAGAGCCCTGGGGCTCTACAGCCTGGAAAAGCACAGGCTCAGGGGTGATCTGATGGTCACCTATAAGTTTATCAGGGGTAACCACCAGTATCTGAGGGAACGTTTATCACCAGAGCACCCCAAGGGATGACAACTAGGTTGAATCATCATAAACTATTACAAGACCATTTCAGGCTGGACATAAGGAAGAATTTCCTTACTGTCTGAGCCCCCAAGGTCTGGAACAGCCTGCCACCAGAGGTGGTTCAAGTGCCTACATTGAACACCTTCAAGAGCAAACTAGATGCTTATCTTGCTGGGATCCTATGAACCGAGCTGACTTCCTGCCCTTTGGGCAGGAGGTTGTACTCGATGATCTTCCGAGGTCCCTTCCAGCCCTAATGTCTATGAAATCTAGGGATTGTAAACAAACACAGTATCATTATGCCCCATTATAAATCTATGTTGCATCCACACATTGAATACTCTGCCAAGTTCTGGTTCCCACACCTCAAGGGGTGATAGAAAAACTAGAAAAAGTACAAAGAGGAGCAACAAGCATGACAGATGGTATAGCGGAGCTTCTATGAGGAGAAACTAAAGAGGCCTATTCAGTTTAGAAAAGTGACACTTAAGTGGGAACATGACAGGTGTCTGCACAATCCTGAACGGTGAAAAGAGAGTAAATAGAGATTCGTTATTTACCATGTCTCTCAATACAAGAACAAGTGGTCACAAAATGAAACTAGAGGGCAGCCATCATCATCATCAGTCCCTAGCAGTTGAGGCTGATTGACTTATCTGTGGGTCCCAAGATGACTGATGAGCCGTATCCAGGATTGACAGATTCTGTTGCAACATGGGCATGTATTTCCACGTTCGGTAGGTGGTCTGGGTTCCTGGTTTAGTCCAGGACATGCTGTTTCTGCTGCTCCTGCTTTTCTGTCTCCTGTAGTCATTGTAAGGTTTCAAACTACTGAGATCTTTGCAGCAGACTCTTCTTTCATTTGGGGCTGTCCTTGGCAATAGTCTCCCCTGATTTGATATTGATGTTGCATCTTTTTAGGTTGTCCTTGATGATCTCCTTGAAGCATTTTCTCTGCTCTCCTTTTGAGCACATACACTGACTGACCCGGGGGAATAAAACTTGCTTCAGGAGTCTGGAGTTGGACATCGGATGATGTGGATGATCTAGTGAAGTTGATATCAGATGATCATTGCCTCAGTGCTCATGGTGTTTGCTTGCAAAAAGATGTTCATGTTGTTTTTTCTGTCAACCCATTGGATTTGAAGGATATTCTGCAGGCATTGTTGATAATACTTCTCTAATGACCCGAGGTGCCTCCTATTGTCCATAACTCAGCTCCGTACACTAAGCTGGGGATGATGACTGCTTGATAAACCATGAGCCTGGTTTTGGATCTGATGTTATATTCTTCAAACACCTATTTCCTCAGGAGTCCATAGGCTGCACTTGCACATTTAAGATGATGTTGGATTTCTTCATTGATATCAGCTTTTTGCAAGAGGTACCATAAAGCTACATCTGACCACCGATAGTCTTCCAATAAGAGTGGAGCTAAACTACTGAGTGGATGGTAAACTGTCTAATCTCAAGTGTCTCTGAGCCAAACCCAAAATCACCTTGACCTCAATCATCAAGTTCCACTATGCTGATGATGCTGTAGTCTGTGCTCACTCAGAAGTTGATCTTCAGGCAATCACTACATCATTCCTGAGGCATACAAGAAAATGCGACTGATGCTTAACATTCAGAAGATTAAGGTCCTCCATCAAGAAGCCCTTAATGAGCAGTCCCCAACTTCAATAATTCAGATTCACAGAGCAGTTAATCAGTTTAAAAGTAACAAAAAGTTATTTTCTCATGCAGCGTGTGATTCAAGTTTGGAACTCATTGCCACAAGATGTTGTGAAAACTGACAGTTCAGCCAAATTCAAAACAAAGATTGGATAAATTCTTGGAGGAAAGGTACATCAGTAGCTATTGAGCATAGGAGTTGGAGGCACAGCTTCTGAATCAGAACTCCCTAGGCCTTAAATGCTGGAAGCTGCAAGTGGGAGAGGAACAGCTGAAAAATTGCCAGTCATTATCTGCTCCCTTGCCCTTTCCTCATCCACTCTCTGCCACTGTATGACACAGGATATTGGGTAAGATGGACCTATGGTCTAACAAAGCAAATGGCACTTGTTATATGTTCTAAGCAGGATTTGGACAGTATGCCTCTCAAAAAACCCTTCAGTCACAAGGACTTCTTGACAAAGTTAATGTGATTCTGGCCTTGTCAAGAACAGGAAACAAGAAGTCATGCTTAATTGGCTAATATAATTTACACACTCTCTCTACCAAGCACCAAAATGGCTACCCTGATTTACCCAGGGTTTTCATTAAAATGTATTTAATGTATGTTCGCCAACAAGAAAATCCACCCCATACCTCCCCACCCCCAGAAAACCCTTATTGGTATAACCACCTCCCTGGTTCTCCTGCATCAGTATGTCCCCATTTCTCCAAGTTTATCAGGAAATCTATTAGGAATTGTTAAATAGAATGAAGCATAGTATTCAGAAGGCTAGAAATGAGCGGATGTGGAAGATGACATGAGACCTGCATCAGAAAGGTAAACTTGCAGCTCTGGGAATGGTGTCTCGAGGTGGGCTCAATGATCCACACATCAGGACGAGAGATGCTTGGTTGGGATGGGCTTCACCTTTCCCCCAAAGGTAAGCACGTGTTCTCTTTTAGGTTGGCTGATCTTCTCCAGCAGGCTTTAAACTAGACTCACTGGGGGAAGGGGAAGATGAGGGTGAAGGAAGCCTTGAACCACTAAACCAAGCATCACCCACAAGAACAACCCAGCCTAGACCAACAAGGAGCAGAACAAAAACCCAGGTAAGCAACAGGGGCCTGGGTAGTACTGAGATTAGAGGGCCAGTGCATGCATCTTCAGGGGGCCTCAAATGCCTCTACACAAATGCTCATAGTATGAGGAACAAGCAGGAGGAACTTACCCTCCTGCAATCTGACTCCAACCCAGACATAGTGGGGCTCTCAGAAACATGGTAAGACTCAATGACTGGGCAGTGATGAACAAGGGCTATAGGCTGTTACAGGAAGGATAGGACAGAGAGGAAAGGTAGGGGTGTGGCACTCTACGTCAAGGAGAACTACACATCCTCAATGAGTAGCATGGGGTCAGGGGAGGGGCACACTGAAGTGCTCTTGGTTAGAATACAAGGAAGTCAAGGGGAAAAGGACTTAATGGTGAGGGTCTACTACAGACCACCCAACCAATAGGAAGAGCTAGACTGGGAATTCTTAAGTCAGCTCATGGAGGTAGTCAGGTCAAAGGATGTGGTCATCATGGGTGACATGAACTTTCCAGACATCTGCTGGGAAGAGGAGTCAGCTAGGTCTGACTGCTCATGTTGCTTCCTAGCTGAGATGCAGGCCCTCCATCTAACCCAGGAGATGCCCAGCCCCACAAGGGGAGAAGCCTTGTTTGATCTGGTCCTGCCCATAAGTGATGACCCGGTGAGGGGTCTGCAGGTGCTCGACCACCTGGGCAACAGCAATCAACATCTACTGGAATTCACCATCCAGCGCAAGGTGGCAAAGGCCTGTAGCACGGCAGGAGCCCTGGGCTTCAGGAGGGTGGATTTCAATGAGGTACGGAGAAAGTCGGGGAGGGACTGAGGTCCCAGAGGGGAGAGGAGTTAGGTGTCCAGGAAAAGTGGTCATTCCTTAAGGAGATGATCCTCTAAGCCCAAAGGGAGGTAATCCCAACAAAGATCAAAGAGGGCAAGAAGGCACAAAAGCCCCCATGGCTCACCAAAAGCATCTGGGAATGTCTTCTAGCTAAAAAGGTGACGTACACTCAATGGGAGGCAGGGGCCATCACCAGGGAGGACTATACCTTGGTTGCTTGGGGCTGTAGAGGGACAGTCAGGAAGACCAAGGTAGAGATGGAATGGGGACTAGCGATCAGGATCAAGATCAAGGACAAAAAGTCCTTTTTTAAAAACACAGGGGGTAAAAAGAAGTAACCGAGTAATGTGGGGCCTCTGCAGGACATGCTAGGAAATCTGGTTGTTGCACCAAACAGTAAAGCTAACCTATTTAATAATTTCTTAGCTTCAATTTTTCTGAGCAGGGACTGGGTCACTACCCCACCCCCCCACCAGGACCCCCATAGTACCCAGGGGAGGTGCACCCAGGCCTAGGGTCAGTGAAGAACTAGTCAGGGAACTTCTGGAGGGACTAGACATATTTAAATCAGCATATTCTGATAATCTCCACCCCAAAGTACTAAGGGAATTAGCAGAGGTCATTGAGGGACCCCTGGCACGGCTTTACGAGCAATCATGGTGCTCTGGTGTGGTGCCAGAAGACTGGAAAAGGGCCAATGTGGCTCCCATTTTAAAAAAGGGAGGAATGAGGACCTAGGAAACTATAGGTCAGTCAGTCTTACCTCAATCCTGGGTAAATTTTTTGAGAGAATTATCCTGGCGCATGTCCACAAGGGGACAGCAGGGGAGATTATGCTTAGGGGCAACCAACATGGGTTCATTAGAGGCAGGTCCTGTCAGACCAACCTGGTGACCTTCTATGACCAGGTCACGAAATCCTTAGATGTAGGTGTAGCTGTGGATGTAGTCTTTCTGGACTTCAGGAAGGGCTTCGACACTGTCTCTCACCCCATTCTAATTAAAAAACTAGGAGACCTTGGTGTCAACACCTACACAGTCAAATGGGTCACTAGTTGCCTGGAGGGCTGCACCCAGAGAGTGGTGATGGATGGGTCTTATTTGACCTGGAGAGATGTCGGCTGTGGGGTTCCGCAGGGATCAGTCCTCAGGCCTGCACTGTTCAACATCTTCATCAGCAAATTGGACAAGGGAGTAAAAAGCACCTTCTTCAAATTTGCTGATGACACTAAGAAGTGGGGAGAATTGGGCATGCTAGAAGGGAGGAATTGGCTGCAATTGGACCTAGCCAGGTTACAGGGGTAGGTGGATGAGAACAGGATGGGTTTCAACACAGACAAGTACAAGGTACTGCACCTGGGAAGGAAGAACCAACAGCATACCTACAGGCTGGGGAACTCCCTTCTCATCAGTGCAGAGGCAGAAAAGGATCTTGGAGTCATTATTGATGTCAAAATGAACATGGGCTGACAGTGTGGGGATGTGGTCAGGAAGGCCAACTGTACCTTGTCATGCATCCAAAGATGCATCTCAAGCAGGTCCAAGGAGGTGATCCTCCCCCTCTATGCGACACTGGTCAGGCCACAGTTGGAGTACTGCGTCCAGTTCTGGGTGCCGCACTTCAGGAGGGATGTGGACAACAAGGAGAGGGTCCAGAGGAGGGCCACCCACATGATCAGAGGTCAGTAGGGCAGGCCCTATGAGTAGAGGCTAAGGGACCTGAACCTGTTCACCTCCACAAGAGAAGGCTGAGGTGGGATCTAGTGGCCATTTACAAACTAATCAGGGGGGACCAGCAGGCTTTGGAGGAGTCCCTGTTCCGCTGAGCACTACCAGGAGTGACAAGAAATAATGGTCACAAGCTGGCAGAGGGTAGATTCAGGCTAGATTTCAGGAGGTGCTACTTCACTGTCAGGGTAGCTAGGATCTGGAACCAACTTCCAGGAGAAGTGGTGCTGGCTGCTACCCTGGAGGTCTTTAAGAGGAGGCTAGATGAACACCTTGCTGGAGGCATTTAACCCCAGTTCTCTTTCCTGCCACGGCAGGGTGTCGGACTAGATGATCTGCTCAGGTCCCTTCCGACCCTATGAAACTATGAAATAGTAGCACTGGTATAAGATGTGAGGACACGTTCCCAGAGGCATAACTAGGAATTTTGGCACCCTGGGCAAGAGGCGAGGGGTGGGTGGCAAGCATTGGACCATCTTTACTTCTCTGTACAAGGGCTTCTGCCACTGCTACACCAGCATGGACTTCCTGGGGGCTGTCATTCTGGAGCCTTCCCCAAATCGGCTTTTGAGGTTGGTGCCCTACTCACCAACCCCTCGTTATGCTACTGCACCTGCCCCTCTAATATTTAGACATAGGAACAAGATCTTTCCCCAACTTCAAATCCATTTTTTGTAATATGGAAAGGAGGGAAAACAGGGCACAGGGCAGAAAGCACCATTTTTGGTAGGTATGCCATAAATTACCCCTGAACCTTTTTTGAGTGCTACTCCAGCCCCCTTCTCCTGCTTAATTTCTTTGCTTCCTACTTCCTGCCCTATCTGTCACTGTGCTGTTTGTCCTCCCCCTGATTTGCCATGTGCCACAAAGAGAGGCTGCCCATGCCACTTGTGGCACTCAGCCTGCAGGTTGGCCACTCTATTGTAGTAGAAGCAAGAGTCCCCCATTCATTGTCCTGAGGCATATAGGAAGAGGTAAAACAGACACAACGCATCCTCATCTCAACAAAGTGATGGAGAGTACTTCTGGAAGGACATTAGGCATAATGCATTCCAGTTGGATTGGATTAAGTAGTTACATCGTTTCCACTTTGATAAATTTCCTGATTTTTTTCAGCTATACTGGTCACCTGGTCTGCCTTGGATGACCTTATTTGGTATGGAAAGTCACTATAATACTTCTGCCTAGTAGAACCTACACATGAGTGTCTGCAATCTGTTTAGTTTCCCAGATGGTGAGTATATCTAATTTGTTTATGCTGACACACAGGTTTTGGAAGTAGCCCTGACACAGGCCACTGCTAAACAAATAAGCATTCCCACCTTACTTTGAAGGGGTTTTAGTACTGTTTCCTCAAGCCCTAAATCAATGGAACTAAACCAATTTAGTCCAGCTACAGATCCTGCTCAGGGAATATATTTTCTTGTGGTTTTGGAACACATAGTGTAAATAATTCATGAAACACACTTGATGCCAGGTCACTTGGCAGAGGTTGTTGTTTCCCTTCCTTGTACAATTGGACAAAAATACCCATTTGTACCTTATAAATAAAAGCTCCTGAGTAGAATATGCCAAAAGCACACACAGGTTTTTTTTTTCTTCTTATTATTATTATTTTCAGAAAGGGATTTGTCTTTTGCAGTTAGCCCAAGAAAAAGCTTCTGAAAGCTACATCTTCTCAATGCTGCAATACATTACTTATTTTAAATGGAACATAAAATGCATCCCCTTAGACATGCGTAACACTGGTGAAAGACTTGACCAGCATCTTTATTTTATTTGTATTTTTTTCAAATTTTTGTACAGTTTGTTTTGGGTTTTATTTTTAAAGACTATTTCATTCACTAATTCCAAATCATTTAAATGCTGCCTCAGGTGAAAAAGGCCATGGCACCCTACTTTTTTCTAATCATAACACTGACAACCTTCACATACTTTCATTTTGATTCTTAAACCCTTGAGTTGATGTTAGTTTAAAAGAGAAAGTCTGGGTTTAGGCTTCTGCCAAACTTAAGTATGGCATAAATACTATTATAGTCATTGTGCTTGTTTTATCATCACTTTTGTCTTCCTCACCTTGGAGCATAGACTCTCTTATTAGGTGTTCCTAATAAGCTAACAATCTGATTTCCAGTTACAAACCTCAAATAAAAAATAAGAGAAAAGACTCTGATAATAATGTATAGTCTCAAATCCAAGAACATCGGCCAATATGTATGTTATCAATATAAGACTCTGTAAAAATAGCCTGATGCTTTTTAGTCTGGTATCTTTCAGAATCAGAAACTGAAAAGGCACTTATTTTAAAATAAAATTTAAAAAACAGTTTGAAATCTCAGACAAGCTTTGGATCATTTATTATATTCTACTGAATAAAATATATTCTACCATCCTTATCCAGGGATATAGGACATGGACCATCCTGTTCTTTTTAAGAATTATATGAAGCATAGGGATATTAGGAGATCCTAAAAGAAAACCAGTGTTTGGCAGAAAAAAATATGGAAAACTCACTGTCACTTGTTCCAGTAGCGCTGCATAAAAGCACGAAAAAATGGTCTAAAATTCACTGAGAGACAAGGTGGACAACCAGATTTGGATTTAGACATTTTGAAAGACATATACACTATTCTAGTTCCTCAAATATATCACCTTAGGGAACCAATTAGTTTACTATACTTCAGCAAAGGCTAAACAGAGTCATTCAGGTCCAAGTGGCTATTTTTGCAGTTATTTTCAATAGGATGCTGTTATATAAGTTTACGATATCACAGAGATATGATACAAAACCAAGAAATAACCAGCAGATCCTTTAAATATATAAACAGTTGAAATACAAATGCAGCTCCATATAAACAGGTTACAAAATATTGCCTTACCTAAATAAAAAGGAAAAAAGTATTTCTGGTGTAACAACCCTGTTTCCTCTTTCTAAAAAACAAGCACTATCACTGTCTTCATACAAATAACAGTATATCCTATATATTTTGTTAATTATTACCGATTCAAGATATTTTGAGGACAGAAATTTTCATACAAATGATAAATACTATATTTATCTCAAAAATAATTTCTTTCCAAATGTTAAATTTGAGACTTTGTTCAATTTGTTCAGGATAGCAAGCATAATCCCAGTGAAGAACAATAAGTACATCTAATGGCAGTGTTCCCACAGCATTAGTGAACCTGTAGAAATACCATCTGCACTGGGTTTACTAGCATTAGCACCTAGGGACAGAGGGCATGCCTGAATGTAAATAAATGTCTTATGAATATCGTGCTTATTCTAAGCAAACAGCTCTGATTTTTGTAAACATCTCTTTAAGAAGACAAAAATTTGGATTTCCAAATGTAATATGTTTCCTAATTGGATGTTAAACATGCAATGTCTACACTTTTAGGGGGCATGTCTACATACTCGGCATTTAGTCCCTAAAAATGTTCCTGGTTTATATTTTCTGTCATAGTTTAAAATGGCTAGATGAGTAACATGAACATGATTTACAACCAAAGGGCTTATTATGCCATGACAAGTAAAAAGTGCTAGAGGGCATGTCAGAGCAATTTTACCTTCCTGCCCTCTCACTACTACTTTACTGCCAGGTGGTCTTTTAGGACAAGATTTGATATTTTGGTTGGTTTATTTTCTTGTGTTGTGCTGGGTTGTTTTTTTGGGTGGGAGTTGTTGGCAGTTTTGCTTGAGAGACATGTATTTGGGGGCGTGGGGGTTGGGTTCAGTTCAATAGTCAGTGCTACCCACCTCCCCTGTAAAGCCTCCCACTTTCTTCTGGGAGCTTGTTTCTTGTTGTACATGGCGTTGCTAGTTGGGAAAGGAAATCTTTTCATGCAAAGGTCTGCAAGAGTGAGTCTGCCTGCCTTCCCCTCACAAATCTGGACTGGGGGTGGGTCTGAACCAGAGGCCTCCTGAAGGGGCTGCACCCAAGCGTGGTCCCAAAGCAGTTCTGCCCCCCACTTTTTCTGCACACTTGTTGCACAGGGCACTGGGTGTGGGGTACACAAAGAGTCTGGCTGCCTGCTCCCCCACCTTCCTGTGTGTTAGCATCTGAGTATCATATACCCAGGCTAAAAACTGAATGGAAACAAAACTTTACTACAGAAATTTTTAGGTAGAACAGAAAGAATCCTGTGTCTCCTGTCATTTGTATCCTCACATCAGAAAGCAAGATTTGCTCCAAAGCTAAGAACCAGCATGGGGGTTGCCTGGGCTTTTTACAGAGGTTGATTAAGATTCCTTGACTACTAGGGATCCCCGTGCCAAGGATGGCTTCCCCCAAAGTGGGGTTGGGGGGCCCACAATCAGCCTACTCCAACTTCCTCTCCCCCATCCCCCAGCGATCACCACAAAGTGGCCAGTATCAGCTAACACCCCCACACCCCGGACAGTAGGGGCATGATGTGGGTTAAGGTGAAGAAAGAAACAGCCCAAGCTCAATGAGAAGAATTTTTTTTATCACTTAGTCTATTTGCACGTCAATCTTTTAATTGCTGCTTTGGCAGATCATCATCGCCTGCAATCATATCCCCCGCCCCCGCCCCAACCTACAACCAGATCCCGTCAATACCTGTTTTCCAACCTGTCATCTACCCCACAAACTTGCCTCTCTTTGGTACTCCTGTTCTAAGCCTATTTCTTTCACCAACAGTATATTCCTGTCCCCACTTGAGCACTCTCTACTTGCCATTGCTCTACCTGACAGTTATACTGCTGCCTCCTTCGGGGAGTGCAGGGGGCTGCAGGTCAGGAGTGAGGGGCACCAGCTTGGCTGAAGAGGCAGATGACTGCAGGTAGGGAGTGAGGTGCATTGGAAGAGTTTGGAGGGGGAAGGGGGCTGGAAGAATGGGGGGCTGCAGGTCATGAGTGAGGGGCACCACCAGCTGGGCTGGGACCTGCAGATTAACTAGGAATGAGAGGCACTGGCAGCACTGGTGGTCCAGGGAGCTTCAGTCTTGGAGTGAGGGACAGAGGCAGGGCTGGGGGGACAAAGGGGTGCCACCCGTGCCAACCACCAGCCCCTGCACATGCTTGTGCTACAACTCCCAGGTCACTGAGGGGAAAGGAGAGTCATACACTCTATGAGAGGCTTGGGTCCTGTGATGCACCCTGCTCTGGGTTGTAACGGCCATGTATAACAGTGTATGGTGCAGGCTGTGTTAAACTGTTGTATGTGGCCATTGCAACCAGCCTTGGGGTATATGTCAGTCCTCCTCATACACTGTCATATGGAGGTATTACACCCCATAGCTGGGTGTCTCCTGTAGGACTGGAAAGGACCACTTCCCATCCCCCCTCACACCATTACCTTAAGATTCCTCAACAGAACCTGTAAAACCAGGTGAGTGACTCTGGCCAATGCCTTTGACATTTGAGTGACTCTCTGCCAGCCCTATTTACATTTTCACTGACATCCTGCCACACCTTTTAGCTTCTTTCATTTCTTGGAGTATCAGACCAGCAGAGACTCCCTGTGCCTGAAGAAGGGTAACTGCTCAAAAGCTTGCCAAGAACTTTTTTCCAACTACTCACTTGGTCTAATAAAAGATATTACACGTACTCAAAGAACCGTACCTACTTATATCCTTAGGTTAACATGGCTATAACCTAAAATGCCACACCATGCCTCTGTGTTTTTTCTAGTTTTCTGGTTTTCCTGGAACCAGGCTGTTTTTTGGGTTGGGATTACAGCTGGAAATTTTCCCTGGTCCAGCCCATATGGTCAAGGGTGTCCAAGAGAGACCCCAGTGCAGCATGGCATGGGATAGATTAGCTCTAGGGTGGAATAGCTACATATAACACTGCTTGGGAATGACAGATATGTGCCCAGCTCTGGAGTGTAACAGCTGCATATAACAGTGTGTGGGGAGGGCTGAGATATACCCCAGGGCTGGGTGCAATGGCAACATATACCAGTTTAACACAGCCCACACAATATACTGCCAGTGCCAATCACTCCTGATCTGCAGCCCTCTACCTTCCCAGGAGCAGTGTGCAGTGGGTCTCAGAGGGATCAAAGCCCTGATCTGGAGGCAGAAGCTCAGGTTCTTTCCGAACCCGCTATGGCATGAAGCTGGGCAGCTCAGTGTGCAGACAGCACATGGAGGATCCCGGAGGCACTAGAACCTGGAGTAGGAGGCTAGAAACCAGGCAAAGGTAGCTCAGTGGTACAGCTATTGCCTGCCATGTAGAAAACCTGGGTTTGGTTCCTGGCCAAGACACCAAATAGTTGAGTTATTTGCAAAAGGGATTCCTCACTGGGGAGTGGTTTCTTCTCATCTCTTTTGCACTGGAGTGCCTATGCCTCTAAGTCTGTGGGATCTGCTCTTCATATTTTGGCAAAACCCTGCTTCCCCATAAGTGACTACCACTCCCATAGCTTACTAGCACCTGCTAAATCCCTTCCATTGGAGAGGGGGTACCTCATCCGAGTACCACCCAGGTTATATTTACCACCCAGATTACCGCTCCCCTCCCAGCCCTGCTGGTCCCCCTCAGTCCTGAATTGCCCCACTCTGCCAAACCAAAAACCCAGTCCAACAAAAAGTAATCTTAATTAGCCTGAGTCTTGAACTGCCTGACCTGTAACAATGTAATTTTTGCCACAAAGTACAAACATAGGGAACAAGAAAAAAAATTGTATTTTTCATTAACCTGAACCTTGAACTGAATCACCAGTAAAAATTTGTAAGATTAGCCCCTGGAGTCTTGCTGAAGTATTACAATAGAGATTTAATAGATTTCCATGGATTTGCAAGTGAACCCAAGTGCCAGCTGGTGGTGCAATAGGTGCAAAGCATGGAACATCATGTTTTGGGTATAAGTGAGATCCCCATTACAAATAATAAAAATAACCCTCATGGAAGAAATTAATTAGGTAAAACTAAAGCAAGCTGTTGGTGGTTTAAACTACCATGACAAAAACAAATCTAAAACACTAAAATTAGCTGATAACATGGATACACAGACATGATTTAACTAGCTTAAAGGGGATTTTTGTCATGTAGACACAGGAAAAGTGTAATGTGGAAACAAGAGAGGCGTCACATGGACAAGCACTTAGATACTTTTACAAATAGGTAGGTTAATATTTTAACTTCCATTTTCAATTTTCTTTTCACCTTCCTGAAGCAAAAAATGGAAAATCTTTTTGAAAAATAACTCTCTCTTTGGAAAAAAAAATATATCTATACATATGCATTATGGCTTGATATCTCTAAGAGTATCTACTTTGTTATAAAGAGGGAAGGATTTTTGGAGTGATATCTTTTAATGCCCCAATGATACAATTGAGAGAGATCTTAGAAACTGACCAGAATCTTTGGCCTGTGGAAGGGTACTTTATGCCCAAAAGAATTTCTAAATAATCAATTTAAAAAGAAAAAAGCATTCACAGGAAAAACTTACTTGTAAAACTGAGTAGAAACACATATGTCCTGCAGTTATGCACTTTTTATATAGAATATAATTAATAATGGCTATCAAATACTTGCATATATGAGAATTTTCAGAAAAATAGGATTTTTCATCCCACTTTCACTTTACACATCTCAGAAGCAGCAAGACCTAGTCCTAAGAGGTGTTCTTTACAATTAGAACATCCCTTATTAAATTATAAGTTTTAAAACTAGGATAACACATTAATGTAGGGACAAGTGGGAGTAGCTACTATGTTTTGACTAATGAGCTGGTGAAGGCACTTTTCACAGATGGGGCAAAAAACTTGCAAGAATCAGAGACAAACAGGTGACATTCAGTACTACAATCAGATATTATCTTAAACATCTATTTTTAATTCAGAGTTATTAATAAATCAGTCTATGCTCTGGATAGGTATTATTTTCTTGTGCTGAAGGCAATAATATGAGAGGCAAGTCAAAGCTATTTAAATATCTTTAACTGGGCATCCCCATATTTAGGAATATGGCTTGCTTTCTGATCTACTTAGAGAAACTTTAACCTTAGATTCTTAGGCATTTCAATTTTTTTTAACATTTATTCATTACTAAACAGCAAAGCTTATTCATAAATATATATTGGCACAGAAAGATTAGAAAAGGCACCCATCCAAAGGTAAAAATAACGCTCAACAACCTGACTCTTAAGTTACAGAGATTTTAAAGATGCTTTTAAGAACTGATTTGCAATAGAAATCTCTGCTGGCTCCACATGCTGCAATATACTGCACCTTAAAAAACTGTCCCAGCTTTTTGTGTGCTATTATTTTTTCAATTCCTTATCAGTGCAGCCTTTCCTGTGTGGTTGTGATTTGACACACATCATATTAAAATGACCAAATCTGCAGTAATTGTTAATAAGTAAAAAAATTATTTTTTCTTCCCTCAGCTCTCCAAAAACTAGACCTATTCCTAAGTAGAACTTGACAGAAGTGCCAGAGTGTGCATTCTCATTTTGCAATATTCCATATTATTATTATAACTCCAGCTCCTGACTGATAACAAATTTCAGTTTTGATGGGATGGAGGGAGGCTCTAAACCCGATGGTTTTGAGGAAAAGCTTGAAATAGCCACCAGCTGTACAGCTGAAACACCGAAGAGTTACATAAAAATTACCAATTAAAGATTAAATTAAATTAAAGATAAGCCACCTAAACCTAGACCAGGTGCAGAGAAGGCTTGTTCACACCCTTAGAGACAAATTGGTTCAGAGAGGCACAACCTTTCATAGGCAGCAACTTACTTCATTGGATGCAATTTAGATAAATTACCCAAAGCTTTTGAAAAAGCTCTAAAAAGCTGGTTAAAATGCTCCAAAGAGATAAGAGGGACAAACAGCAAACATAAGGCCTCTTTCCTGTGTTTTATAATAAATTCACTGAGTACTTACTGAAGCCATAAACCTAGTTTTCAAGCCTGCTTGCTGTGGGTCTCATTATTTCAACTAAGAGCAGGAGTCTTTTCTAAAGTTCACCAACGCTGATCTTTAATTAGTCACAGGGAATATTTTTGAGCTATTCACTGTACCACTTTCTTCCTAATTCACTACAGGGCTGAACATGCTGCTTCTGCAGAACTCTACTTTTGGTTAACATGGAATGTGAGAACTAAAATACCGAACTTCATCCAAATCTTTCATGAGAATGAGGACTGTCATCACAGAACATTAAACTGAGTCATCCTCACTTTAATAGGAACAGCCTTACCATGATTTATCACTACAGTAAAAATAGTTGGCAGTGGGAAAAAATGGAGTCAGACAGTTCAGAGGGGAAAGCACATTGCTTGATTGTTCATGTAGAACTATTGCTTAATTATTTATGTCCTTCAGACCAACTGGTTTAGATGGACACTATTACTAACAGGTGTCCAATTTTCTCCATCTTATGACTAGCTGCTATGTGGTTCTGTCTCTATTGCTCTGCAGCCATTTCTTTCCCATCCCTTTTATTTCTCTTCTGGCAGTAATGGCTCTTTCATTTCCCTTCAATTATGAGAGATAATTGAAGGTGAAAAGGGGAACTATTTTTTTTTAAGCTCTCCAAACTGCAGATTTCAGCTTAAGGTGGGTGTTGTAAGTCACTTTCAGGCACTGGTCACTGCTGAGACATGAGTAAATTTATATTTTAAAGGGGTAAGAGGTAAAACATTTTATTCTTCCTTTTGAGTTTCCATTCAATTGTTTACCAAGAAACATTTGGCTTCATTAAGCTGTAGCTGAGTTTTCCCCAAGATCATTCTATATATCAAATGTTCAGCATTGAAAAAATCATGTATGTGCTAGAGACAGATGTGAATTTATGTCTACATTATGCAGAACAAACATCTATGGAGATGATAATATATATAGCTAATGAATTTCTAAGCTAACCCTCACTACTTCTACCAGCCAGGAGTAATTCATCTTCTGAAGTTTCATCCTCATGTTCTAGGTACAGAATGAAGTTCAAACAGGTAGACTATGGTAACCAAGGACCTTGGATTTGTAGCAAAATAATCAGAGACAAGTGACCAAATATATCAAGAAAGAGATTTTTGGAAGGGATTTTTTTTGGCATTACCTAGCTGATAAAATACATGATCCAGTGTCCATGGGTTTGTCAATTTTCACAGGTAATCATGTTTTTTGAATGGCCTGTGTCCTTGTTTAAATGCATGTATCACAAACCCGAAGCCTCACGTTTCTTCCCACTGTGCTGCCACTGACCCCAAGAAACAGACTAAGATTTCCCCAAGATAGGTCCTTACCTCAGATCCTCTGCCCTTGTATCTGCACTCTGTAGCTGGGTCAGGTGCTGCCTGGTGGGAGTTGGGTGTTGCCAGATCAGGTGCTGATGAGTTGGGTCACTTTAGGTCCAGTTAGAAAGTATCTGGATGTTGGTATGGTGATGAGCAACTCTAAGTCAGGACAGGTTCTACCAAAGTTGCATCTGGCTGAGTCAGGTTCCCCCATAACCTGGTACTCCTTCCTGCTCATAGTGACTGGGTACGCAGCTGCCCTAGCACCCTGTCTCCCCACATCCCCAGAACACAGCCCAAGACTATGGAGTAGAGAAGCCATGAGGGAGGAAAGCTGGAGTAGTGCACACTGGGATGCTGGAGGATGATGCTGCAGCTTCTTTCAGAAGCATAAGCGTACATGGGTTTATTCTTCCAATAGGAAGTGTCCTGGGAACAACTTACACTGTGTTGGACTTACATTGTTTTAAGTTTGAAATAAGAAAGAAAATATTAGTCTTTCAAGATAAAAATGGTGAGACAGAACAGATTTATTCACCCAGAGTCCTCTTCATTTTTACTTTACATATATATATATCAGAAGTAGGGAAAGCTCAGCTCCACTTGTAAGCCTTATATCACATGTGTGAATGTCCAATTTCCCATCAAATAGATGGGTATGCATTTTTGGTTGTCTTATTGACCACAGCTTACTGTCCAATGCAAAACAGGCTCTTCCTACAGCTGGCCATAGCCAACAGGCCCCTTTATAAGCTCCTCTTGTGAGCAGACATACCTGAAATGCATTACAATGGAGCTGTGCTATTAGTGAGTACAAAGAGGTTGCGTTGGGGTACCACAGGATGGTGTCACCCAGCTACAAAATACAGTGAAGCAAAATCACACCAACTACATGGAAGTCATAGGAGTGCACAGAAACCTGTTCCAGTGAAATCCAGCTGGAAACTGAGAAAGGGATTCTCATCACCTACTTTATGTGAATACTTTCAATTTATTGTACTTTTTATCAGTTACAATTACTTTTTTTCAAAAATAAGTTGTACCTAGGACTGTGACGTCTCAAAATGTCTATATTTTTTAATAACACTTAGACTAATTGAGTTAAATATGTATAGTATTACAAGGTATTTTAAGTGAAGCATTTTAGTAAGTCAAATATAATAAAACAATACATTCTTAAAGTATGACTGTGAGTTAGGAAAGTTTGCAGCTAACTCCCTGAAACACATAGTTACTCTTGTAAAATGTATATAGCTCATTCAGCAATAGATATAAAACTGAATTATTAAAGCAGGGGTTTTCAACCTTTTTTGGTTGGTACATCCCTGGCAGCAGGTCAAGAAGCAGGGCATCCTCTAGCTGGGGGTGGGGTGGAAGGGCAGCAGTGAAACCAGAAGCATTGGCAGCAAAACTGGAAGTGCTGCTGGTGAAACTGGAAGTGTCCCTGATTCTCTATGCCGTTGCTGAGTACCCCCTGGGGGCCTTCCCTCATACCTCTGGTTGACAACCCCTGTATTAAAGTATTCAGATTGGATCAATGAAGCTTGTAGCTCCATCTGTAAAGTGCAGAAAACCACCAGTGTACTATGAAGTTCATTCAGTAAAATACATTAAAGCTCAGAGCATGGTATCAAGCTGAAGTGAAGTATGAAGAGATGTAGTCAGGCATGAAAGCAAAGATTAGTTAATATATTAAAGCTGAAATTAGGTAAGTGGGAAATGAAGTATACAAAAGTATATGCATTAGTAAAGCATATGCTTAAATCAAGAAATCATGTAAAATGAACAAATATGCAACTCAGTCACATAGGCTAATAGCTTGATAAATATGTTACACATGGTCAACAACGTGGAAAATTTAGAATCAATGGTAGTTAAATCTGGGAGAAATGCAAAACTATAACTATAGTGAAAGACTCTAAAAATACATATTCTACATAGTGTAAATACAGTTTGTGTGACTTTACTTCACAGCAGCTTCTAAAATTAATAGAAAATGAAAAACAGTTTCCAATCATGGAAGGCCTTAAATTAGCAGTAAATATATGACAGATGAGCAATCTTTCTTTACCTTTCAAAAACTGCTAAAGATTAATGATGTGTTTTAAAAAAATCTACAAGATTTTGCTTCACAAGTTTTTGAGTCCATCAAACTTTCAATTTTTAAATTAGAAATATTTTAATAGGTGCAAATCAATTAAAAGAAGAAAAAATCTGAAAAGATATAATTTTTAGAAGATGTTATGATGCTGAAGTCTGAATGTATGGTTATAGATGAAGTTGTATGCTGAACTTCAGCTCCATCCTACAACTCCACACTCCAAAAGCCATTGATCAACACTAGGGTAACTGGTAAGCAGCTAAAAATCTAAAACTTGTTAGCAAGTATTGTTTTGGCTATCCTTAAAAAAATCAAAGAACCAAGAGCTTCAGTGTCAAAAGCAAGACATTTTTGGATGAGCTTTGTTTCCCCCTACTCACTCACATTCATTGCCTACTATATTTTCTATATTTTATAGAAAACCAATTATAAAGTCACTTTTTGCCAATCCATATCACTCGGCATGAAGAATAACATCAGACTGAATGTAACAAAGGAGATTTCTGTAAAGTCTGAAGATACACTAAGGAAATGTAGGGCTGTTGTTGTTGTTACAGCTATATTGAAAAAGAAAAACAGATATAAATTTTGATTTTGCTTCCTTTAACTTTAGGTCCATTTTATGTGTCTCTCTATGATACAAGCATAACATTCCAAACCTGCCGCCTGTTTACCCTTAATCCACATGGCACTCCAGCTCCAACCAAGGAGCTCTGATAAAATTTAGGGTACAAGGTCCTACCCTGCCCTTTGCAGAAATATGTTTGGAACTCTCCCAGGCAGTGCGAGTCACAAGCAGTCCAACAGCAGTAATCCTGTAACTTCCTGTTCCTGACTTCCAGCTCTTCAGCAACCTACTTCTTGTCTCTACTTCTTGAAAATAAAGTCAAGCAAGCATAGGAGAGAAAAGTAAACTACAAACTGATTCTTAGAAGAAAGAAGAAGCCTTGCTATATGCTGAAGTAAGACTGTGGTGCTCAAAATTTTGGCACCGCAGGCCAAGTGAGTGGAACAGGGCCTGGTTGTGGGCTGGATTACGCCCTAAGGCCTGGTACCACCCCCTGCCACCCCCTGCATGTGAGGGTTGAGCCCTGAGAGTCTAGCACTGCCCATTGCATGCCACAACTGGGTTCTCTGGAGGCCTAGCACTGTTCCCTCCCATCCTCTGTGCACCACAATTGGTTTCTGGGGACCCAGTGCACACTGTTTTACACTTCCCACATCCTGCAATTGGGTCTGGGGGCCTGATATCACCCCCTCCTACCCCCTGCACATGAGAATTGGGCCCTGGAGCCTAGCATCACACTTGCATGTTAGGATCATGCACTGGATCCAGTGCACAGGGCTCCTTCCTATGGGCCTAGAGATTTGGCAGCACTGTCACTGCTTTCCTACTGACAAATTTCTGGACCCATGGGGAGCCCCAGGCAGGCTGAATGCCATGGTGCCATGGACCTGATCTGACCCACAGGCCAGAGGTTAAGCATCCCTGAAATAAGACATGGATAAGGGAAGGGGTAGGTTATGTAACTTCTCCTATTCGATGGCAACCACCAGGGAGGAAAGAGACAGGACAAAAAGAAATCTGTCACCCTATTTATATCAGCCAAGTGCCCATCAAGAATAATGGAGGGGCAGGGATGGAGCACCACCACCCACCATTCTCCACCAGTGATTCCTCCCAGTTGCGGTGGGGGGGAAGCCTGCCCTAGCATTCCCCTTTGCCAGCACCCCCTGCCACCTCTGCCTCCAGAGCTGTTGGCCTTGCCACCCCCTGCCCTCTATCCCTGCTCCTCAGAGGTGGCAGAGTGCTACTATGACAGCTGGGATGGAGCAGGGGAAAGAGGCAAGCAGTGCTGGCCTCACCCCCAACTCTGTCCCTGCTGCGCCTGTCATCATGGCCACTAGAATGATATGCGGGCAGCAGGATAGGCCTTAGGAGGAGCATCTGAGGGACCTGAACATGTTCAGCCTCAGTAAACGGAGGCTGAGGGGGGACCTGGTGGCTGCCTATAAGCTGCTGAGGGGCGATTAGCAGGAAATAGGGCAGGCTCTTTTTTCCCGGGTGCCACCAGGGGTAACTAGGACCAATGGTCACAAGTTACTGGAGAGCAGGTTCAGGTTGGACATTAAGAGGCACTACTTCACAGTTAGGGTGGCTAGGATG
>JAGPOW010002673.1:5355297-5393749 GCA_030014935.1 Caiman crocodilus
TGGTCACAAGTTACTGGAGAGCAGGTTCAGGTTGGACATTAAGAGGCACTACTTCACAGTTAGGGTGGCTAGGATGTGGAACCGGCTTCCTAGGGAAGTGGTTCTTGCTCCTACCTTGGGCGTCTTTAAGAGCAGATTAGATAGGTACTTGGCTGAGGTCCTGTGACACCAGCACTCGTTCCTGCCCTTAGCAGGGGGTCAGACTAGATGGCCTGCTCTAGGCCCCTTCTGACCCTAGATACTATGATATTATGGCAACACTCCACACTCTGATTAGTTTTTTACTGACCAATCAGTGTGCTCCCAGACAGACAGATGGACTAAGCCCTTCATTATATAAGAATTTATAATGAAACCTATGCAATTTAGCATCTGTGTTAGCTACTCCCCTTTACTTTTCCATGCCCTCAGGTATCAACACAATTCAGATAGGTTTTGGGGTAGGGTAACAGTAATCTGTGCAAGCTGTCCCCAAGCCCTGATGCTCAGCTTCGATAAAACTCTTGTTGCCTCCTTCACTTGTTTGTCTTTGTGCCAGCTGTGAAATAGCCCTCTCCATTTTTCTTAACCACTTTGGATACTATATAGTAAATATCAAGGTATGCTAATTGTAGCCACTGGGTGTCGAACATCTTACCTCGGGCCTCTTTGCCCCAAGGATTTGTAGATGTCCGGCTAGCCATCGCAGGAAGCCTTGGAACAGGTCCCTTTCCACACCAGAGTCCACCCCTTTCTCGCCTGCCATGACTTTGTTCTTCCAGTGGGTAGAGCTTCCCTCTAAGCGGATGTTCCCTTTGGCTACCTGCAGTCGAGATCTTCTGCGAGACTCTTCCACTCCTTTCACCTTGCCCTTACCCAGCCCGGAGGTTCCAGGTGTTCTTGCCGCTGCTTCCTATGGCAACCACCAATGGGGAAGGCTTTCCTCCCCACCTACTCTCACACCGCAGCCCCTTCTTACCTAGGGAAACACAAACAAAGGAACGCTCTAACAACTTAAACACCGCTATTCACCTAACGGGGTCTTAGCCCCCACGTTGAGCCGCTACCCGCAACTCCGCTCGCTAGCCTTCACTTCCTGGGCCAGCTACCCACCGCTCCTTATCTTACTCCCCTGGGAGAAACCTCCTCTCCAGGTTCTCCCTGCCGTAGATCCCTTTCTCCAGCTCCCACCAGTCCGGCCGTTGTCACTCTGAGCGGCCCCGAGGTTCCTCTCTCCCACCTGAATCTGTTTCAGGGTGCAATCCTCCCTCTGGGTCTTCTCCGGTACCATGGGTCTCTCCACGCGCCTGTGGCTCGCTCCCTGCTTTTCCCTGGCTCACCTGTCCTGGGTATGCCGCTCTCTGGCCTCCGTCTCCCTTGGGAATTCTCACGGCCTCCGAGTAGCTCGTCGGCTGCTGGTCCTGCTGCTCGGCGTCCTCAGGGCTCTCTCTCCCAGCCGGTGCATGTGCTGGCAGCCGGCTCTGGTGTCCCATGCCTCTGGGCTTGCTCTCTCGCCCGGAGCACATGTTGGCAGCCGGCTTCGGCGAGCCGCGCCTCCCAGGCTCACTCTCCTGCTTGGATCCTGCTCCCGCAGCCGTCCTGATTCTGCAGCTGCTCCTGATCCCGTGCTCTCCGCCTCCAGCCGCTTCTGCCGCGGCCCACTCCTGGCAGCCACGTACACCCCTCTCTCCTGGCCACGGCTTCTTCTTTTATTCTCTCTGGCCGGTGCCTCGGGCTGATGTCAGCCGCCGTCCGCAGGTGTTTAATGCCGTCGTTCCCACCGCGTGCGGGGTCCTCCAGTGATCCTACGGCGAGTAACTGACATTTTCCTTTCCTTCTGCCGCTCGTGTCTGCCTCCACGGCTCCTTTGGGGAGCTTCGGAGTGCCCCCAGGACTTCTCCCCCTGTGACACTAATGCTACCCCAATATTTATACACTGACAGCCTATCTCACTGGACATCAACAGAAACCATTAGTTTTTTTACTTTTAAATCTGTTATGTAACTGTTAGTATAAAGGCTCAAAGCAAAACTATAATACAAAAAGGATAGCTATAATACAATTCAACCCGTGAATTTGAATCCTAAACTCAGGGATCTTATTTCCATTCAGTAGTGTTCTGCATTTAGTCATTGTTATGTTCTGGAAATAAAGATCTTTGCTTTTTTAAAGATTTCTTCAGGCACACATCTCCCACAGTTTTCTTGAAAGATTTGGGTTTTGGAACTGAAAAGAACATTTGTCAATCACAATTTTTTTTTTTCTTGGTTTTTTGCTACCACAAACATTTCAGGCCAAATTTCACAATCAAAACATACCTGGCAAAAAAACTGAAATGTAATAGTTAGTGATTTTTCCCCCCTCTAAACAGCTTCATCTGCCCAATGTAATTTTTTTTCCTAGCTTAGTAGTAAAAAGATCTCACAGGGGTACACGGAATACCATTAGCTACATTTAAATTTCAAAAAATGAGCCTAATAGCAACCAACAATGTAATAGACTTAAAAAATATTCTAATGCACTAATGTGCAGGAAAATTTGGAATTGATGTCAAAGTTTCTGACCTCCTGAGATTAATTTTAATCCTTTCCCGAGTGAAATAAAGCTATTTACTCTATCAAAAATCACTGTCCACTTTGGTTGTGGGAACTTTTCCCTGTTGAACACAGGCAGAAACTGTTAATGTCGCCGAGTTATTTTTGTCTACCGGGAAACAGACAACAATGCAGTACAACCACAACCTTTCACTACAGATCAAGAAGTAGATAGACTATGCACAGAAAAATGTTGCTGAGGGGGAAAAAAAAACGGAAAATGAAAAAAAAAATTACTTGAGAAGGTTCAAATCAATGACAATCTATGTGTAGACATTCTGTGGAAGAGAATGAAGCTAATTCACCAAGACTTCAAGCTCCTTGTGGAAGAGACCATCTCCATACTACGTGCTTCAGAGATTGCAGAGTCAGCAGGGACTCTGAAGGATAACTGTGTCTGACTCCCTGCCCCAGGCAGGAAAAGGACCAAGGTAAGACGACCCCATTAAGGTGCCTACCAGCCTCCTGTTGAAAGCCTCCAAGTTAGGTGATAGTACCACCCCTCTTGGCAGCTCATTCCAGATTCTGGCCACCCTTACTGTGAAAAATGTCTTTCTAATGTCTAACCTGAATCTACTCTCCACCAGTTTATACCCATTATTCCTAGCTACTCCTAGAGGTGCCCTGGTAAATAGCACATCTCCAATTCTCTGTTGTCTTCCCTTGATAAAGTTATAGGCTCCTACAAGGTCTTCCCTCAGATGTCTCTAGTGAACACTGAAGAGATCCAGATCTTTCAACCTCCCCTTGTAGGGTTTTGTACGGAGGCCACTAATCATATGAGTGGCCCTCCTCTTGATCCTCTCCAGATTCTCAGCATCCTTCTTGAAGTGCAGCACCCAGAACTGTACACAGTACTCCAACTGTGGCCTGACTAGTGCTGTGTAGAATGGGAGCATCACCTCTCTTGATCTGTTGGTTATGTATCTGCTAATGCACGATAAAGTATGATTGACTTTGTTGATGGCTTTGTTACACTGTCGGCTCATGTTGATCTTGGAATCAACTGTCTCCAAGATCCCTCTCAGCCACTGAGCTGCTGAGGAGGTCCTTCCCCAATCTATAGGTGTGCTGGGGATTTCTCCTTCCTAGATGGAGTACCTTGCATTTGTCTTTGTTGAATTGCATCCTGTTCTGTTCTGCCCATTGAATCAACCTGTCCAGATCAGCCTGAATCCAGTCCCTGCCCTCTGGCGTGTTAACTTTGCTCCATAACTTAGTGTCATTTGCAAACTTGGACAGGGTACTCTCCACATCCTTGTCCAAGCAGCTGATGAAGATATTAAATAACACCAGTCCAAGGACTGACCCCTCTGGGACACCACTGCCCTCTTTTCAGGTCAAAAACAACCCATCCACTTCTACAGCATCCATTACAATGTGACCCTGATCATCATCACACTGCAATTACAAAAACAACAACAACATACCAGTTAACAAAAATATTGAATTATTTACTTGGGTCTTGTGGTAATATAATGTCAATACATTTCATTGAAGCTAAAATCTCATGTAGCCCAAGCTACCATTGTAACAGATTTTACCCTTCTTTGAACAGTACAAGCAAAAATGTCAGTGGAGTTTCAATTTCAGCTGTAAAAAGAATTAGTGAACCAGAAAAGTGACAAATTAAAAATAATAAAAACCTTCAGTGTTTAAGTATCTATGCTGAATGGCTGAAGTTCTTTAAAAATAAATATACATTTTCACTAACTATTGAACATATCAATAATATCTCAGGATGAGAAACTGTTTTATGAGCATAGGAAGAAAGAAATACAGCTAAGACCATAAGACCACAATGCATAATAAACAGCAAACAAACACAGAAATGAATAAATAAATAAATAAATAATAGAAAACTTTGGGAACCTAGCAAGGTCTGCCACGTTTCATACTGTTAAGAGTTTAAAACTCCACCTAGTGCACTTACTGCTATATCAGAAAAAGATGTAATCCAGCACACGTAATTAGCCTGAATTTTCAGAATTCTATCAGGTTTTATGTAATTCCTACCACTGTCACCCAGGGAATGTCTAAAAATTGCTCAACTGTGTTACACTTTTCATCAGCAGTATTGCACAGAAAGAAGCAACCCTTCCTACTTCTTTCAAAGGACAAGTAAACTAACTCAGCTGCTTAATTTCCTTTACCACCTTAACTGCCTCACATAAAGACCAATTATTTCCAACGTACATTGATTCTTTATTGCTAAATTTCTAGCTTCATGGTGTACATTAAGACAATGAACAGGCATTTACAGATGTGCTCTGGGAGTGGGAGGCGGGGGGGCACTTTAATTAGAGTGGCTCAGAGTGCCCAGAGTATCATGTGTACTGGCATTCCAGTGCTGAAAAAAGACAATGGGGATGCTTTAACTAAAGGTCATTGAACAAGCTTTAAGGTTCCCCCACCACCATTTTTCATTGTGGGGACACTGATACACATGATGCTGGAGTCTGCTAGATAGCGGTATTTACCACACTTTAGCAGACTCAGTTAATCATGTCTGCTCTGATGGACTGCAATTACAGAATTTCTAACAGCATCTTATGCAAATCATATCAACCTTTTAGATAGAGACTTGATGGCATAGGCACTAGCCAAAATTTTCAAGCATTTGTGCCTGTGAGTAGATTCCATTTGTAGGTACTTAATTCTGTGGTGTGGAACAACCTGAGTATTAATTTTTCATTGAAGTTATGAATGATAATGATAATATAACATGCATTTTCAGTGACAAATATTTCCATATTTGGGATTTAAAATAAAGTACTGTTCCTGCAATGTATATTTATAAAGGTCATATGAATTAACTGATGCAATCCTACGGATAAGTAAAAATGCTTTGCTGGACTTTTACCTCCTTCCCTCTTTTAAGTCTAAGATAATTGCCATGAAAATTTAGACAGCCATGACAAGGTATGTAAGTTATACTTTTTTTTTCCCTATGTTACCAAGTTATCAGTTTCTGCACTGGGCAAGAGTTGCCCTGCACCTGACGTGGGCTAAGTACAGACAGTCAAAAAGCCTGATGCTGAATTGATTCAATCCTCATGAGTTAGTCTAAGCTGCATAGATTGGACCAATAAACAAATGAATAGACACTTATTTTTGATTTTGGAAATGCAGCCACATGCCTGCAGTGGCCCAGGCCAGAAGCCAGGGGGCACTTGAGGATGCATCCCTGCTTGGCTGGAGTAGACAGCTTAGGCCAAAGCTAGCTTTCCCACCTGGGGGATTGGGGGGGGGTTGCGCAAAGCATTCTGGGATGCTGGGGGACTGTGAGTTAATTGAATCTAAGGGATATCTGGGACAGAAGTTCAATAAATTGATTTAACCTAAATCAGTTAAGTCTGATACTATATCCATGCAGGTTTATCTTGAACTGATTTCAGCCATTTTGAAAGTGGTTTACATGCACGGACCTTCTACTGTGTTGCAGATTTGAATCAGTTTCTGATCACTTGTACCAGTTTGTGTGTAATTTTTGTCCCTAGCCTAGAAGTTCAGAAACCATTCACCTTAGGAAGTCCACAGGAGCCTAGTACCTGCATTTTGGACTTTTGGAGGAGACTTTTGTAACAGGGGGCCTGCTCCAGGCTGATCTCACTGTGGCCCACTCACCTGTTTTTAGGATAACTGCCCACCTTCTCGCCCACCATGCCTTATTGTTACTTGATTAATTGTTGTTAATAAAGTGGGAGGCTGCCCATTTCTCACCCTGATGCCGGGGGCACAATCTGCGGCTCCGTTCCTTCCCTGCACCATAGCCCAAGCCTTGCAAATGGCATCCAGATGTTATCAATATCACCAGCCTCACACTGGGCCCGAGAATCCTTGAGTCTTTGGCCTTGCACTCTCTTGGGGTCCACCTTCTAGACCCTACAAAGGGGTAATCCACCCAGCTGTGGGGGCTAGGGGTTAAGGTGCCCCAACCCACCTTTCACCAGGGAAGTAACTGGCCTGGCATTTCTGCAGGGCTCCAGCACTACTGGGAGCCTCACCAGGCCACCCACTCCCGGCAGGATGCAGTTTTAGGTCATGCCCAGGACCAGGAGCCTCCTGACCATTCCCTACAGCTACTCCATTACCTCCAGATGACACCAGAAGCCCTGCAGTCAGGCAACAAAATACCCTGTTTATATGGGCAGCCCTGAATCTAAAATGGCTGTCCTAACCAGGCACCTGCTGGCTGCTATCTTCTGGCCCTTAAAGTGGCAGGCACAAACAGTGCCCTTCCACACCTTTCTTGCATGTCTTTGAAAGTTTTCTATCATACTTACTACCCTCTAGCATCAGAAATGTAAGAGATGCTTTCTTACACAGCCCCTGAGGCTGCTCTGCTCTTTTTAGAGAAGACCAGGAGCATTCCTCTGCACAAGGAGCATTGCTCTACCCAACAGTAAAAGGGATTCAAACTCTGTGTGTGTGTATGCATCTGTGTGTGCACACATGTGTATGTGCACACAGATCTGTGTGCATATGTGTGTGTAACTACATGCATACTCCAGTCAAATGCTAGCTAGCTCCCTATTTACCTTAATTATGCCTCCATAACCTTCCAACACGTGTTTGATATTACCATTTGAAATTGTTGGCCATATTTTGACAAATGGAAATTGGCTGTGGAATGGTTTCCAATATGATTTCCATCCTTGTCACATGAGAGTAGAACTTAACCGCTAAAGTTCCCAGGGATAGTCAATATCCTTCTGCAATCAACTGTATAACTCCTGTAACATCTGCACTATAGCCCATATAATATGATTCCATATCATAACAGACAAAAAATCAGGACTGCATTCTATTTAAAGAATAATTATCCTTTTGAACAGCTTAGAGAAAGAGCTGATAGAGTCTACAGGACTGTGTAAAGCTTTTCAAAGTTTTTAGAAAGCAGATCAATAAGTGTTTGAAGCTTGAAAATCTGATCACACTCTGGATGGTCCCAAGAGAGAGCTCTGAAATTGTCACTTGAATGAAAAGATCTCAGTCAAATAAGTTATCTGACCCTGGCTGTGTCTACACAAGATGCTGACTGCTCAGCTGTTACTACACAGTCATTATTATTGGTTATGCAAGTACTAAATGACTGTGCAGTAACTAGCATTGCTGAGCAGTAGCATCCCAGTACAGTTGCCTAGTGACACTAAGTGTAAAGTAGCTCATTACTACTGAACAGTAGCATCACATCACAATTTGTGCCCGGCAATGCTACTGCACAGTAGTAATGAGTTACTGTGCAGTAAGCATCTCAGGTAGACACAGCCCCTGAGTACTACAGGAAGCAATGGGAGGCCACTAAAGCTAACAAGGCTGTGTAGCATCAATATAAAAATATATTGATTAAAGTTTCTAAAAATGTCAACATCAGAGGTCTATTCTTTTAGTGATATCTATATAGATTTATACTTGTTGGAGGACAATTTTTTTTTTATGCTTCATGAAAATAACTGAACAAAACTTTAAGGGGATGGGCTGGCTCCTGGGGTTGGAAATCAGATATGGACAGTTTTATTTCTAGTTCATTGTTTCATATCTGGCTTGTGTTGCTTTAGCCTTTTTAGCCACTGCTGCTATTAAACAAGTGTTCTCATCAAAACACCGTTATCATAAATTTTACTAGCTGGCACCTTTGTCTGAAGAGAGGCATGGATTTACTTGCCATACAAACTAAACTAACATCATCCCTAGTGGTAGTTCCTTTATGTCAAATTTGAAGGGCTACAATGGGGAAATTTTGGGATATTTACTGATGATTCTCACTTTTGCCATTATAACAGTAAGTATGTCCTAACTTTCTCCTAATACCAGTATTGGCCCTTAGGAAAGAAGTGGTAGATGTCAGGGTAACTTCATATGAGAAGAGGAAATTAGTGATACAACTAGATATACACTGAAACCTGCATAAGATGGAGCCAATAAAAGCCAGAAACCTGCTCCAATCTGAAAATTTTAGTGCTTTGTCATACCTCATAGAGAATAACAATAAGAATTTCCTATATAAGCTGGAAACTACAGCATGGAAATGGAAAAGAAATTTGGAGCCAGATGTAGAACTCCCTTGTATCTCATGAAAAAATAATTATGCATAGTGTGTGTGTAAGAGAAAGAAAAATTTACTAGGTCAGTACCAACTGCTGAGCATAGAGACATATAAATGCAGCCCAGAAGCATTGCGGGGAATGTGGTGTTAGATGGTAGGAATGCAGGTAGACTCTTTGGTCAGAAATAGGTATGACAAAATGAAACTGATTAGTATGTCAATCATTTCACTGGATAAAACAGATGTTGCCCATTGTCCTTCCCACTGATGCTGCAGGACAACAGGCAACGTGGTTGCCTATGCATGTGCTTGGCAATGAGGGGGAAGGCTTTTTAATTAGAATGGTTTCTGGAGAGACACTTTAATTAAAATGCCTCACCACATGTATTAATCTCCCATGGGTTTAAAAATGGTTAGGGGATGCTTTATCTAAACCTCATTCGATGAGGTTTGGATAAAGCACCCCAATAGCCATTTTTAAATGCACAGGACTTTATGCACATGACGGTGAGGCCACGCTGCAGCATTCTAATTAGAATGCGGACCAGCACATGTATAGGCAGCTCCCATTGTCCTGGGGCTTGAGGGTATTCCCATGCAGCACTGGCCCTCTCAAGCCCTGGAAGCACCTGCCAGACTTTCTCTCACAAAGGTGAAGTCCAGGGCACATCTTTGAAAGCAGGGATTCCTGGAATGCAAAATCTGGACCATCAGAGCACATGCCCAGAGTAGCTGAAGAGCATGGACATGCTGCCTAGGCTCTCCTGCCACAAAGCAAATAGAGATCTCCCTCTAAATAGCAGTACAAATCAATACCACCTTTGGTGCAGTTAAAAATTTGGGACATGTATGGTATAACAAGGGGCACAGATGCCAATTTGCTTGGCCTTGGTGCCACCATAAAACTTTTTATGGTGACACAGAGGCAACAAAAGGCAACATCTATTTTCATCCTTACTTCTAATGCTGCATTCTGAGCAGGGGTAAATCAGGATGTGGGGAGCTTATGGAGTAGTAGCAGGCAGAGCCACTGTGGTAGCAACAGAGGTAAGACTTCCTTACTCAGCACATAGCAGCAAATGTATGATTCATCTCCAGTGTCCCTCTATCTCCCCTCTAGACCACTATTCCAAGTTATGCCTCTCTTCTCCTTATAAAATGGAAAACTGATTAAGCTGGAACTTTTTCCCTATCCCATGAAATTCCATCTTGGACAGGTCTTACTGTTTATAACTTTTTTATACACAGTAGACCGAGGAGAGAATTAATCCCTTCTTTCAGAAGTATCAGTCAAGTGTCAAAGTGAGCAATTTTACTTCTGCTCACATAGCACTCTCTCTCCCTCTCTCTGAATAGAAATGAGTATAACCAAAAACACCCTGAACAAGCATTTCTTATCAAACTAAAAGTATGCTAAAAAAGAGATCATGGAAGACTACAAGTATCAAGTGGCATAGCAATTTTAAATAAAGCTTAAAATCCCCAGTTCTTTATATACCCCTGGCAGAAGTAACAGATTCTTTAATCAATCCTATGTTGAAGGATGCTAGATTTGGTCTAAACTGAGGCATAGGAAGATGGGTAGTGTGATTTCTTTTAAAAGCATTTCTTCTGAGTAGGAAATTACTTGTTTATCAGTGGTTAGGAGGCTATCTGGAGATTACAGCTCCATATGTCCATAGAACTCCCTTAGGGGCAGCAGACATGACTCAAAATTGACTTACAAAGGACACTTTCAAGATTAAGAACATTCAGTCTTGTTTTCACTCCTCTGCCATCCAAAGTGTTACTTAAAATATGTGTGTATCAATTAATACCTCTGCACTAACTCACTTTGCCCATGTTTTCAGAAACAAGTACCAAAAACAATGCTTTTCAGTCACTATCACCGCAAATGTACATTTTTAACTTGGTCTCTGTTGCTTCTGACTTCTGTTCAGCTACATGTCTACTATCCCTCTATAGTCTCAGATATTTTTCCCATGCAAAAAAATACACCTTGGAGGGCTAGATGCCAGCCTTGTCATGCCTGACATAACAGTCATTATCTTAATGTTTGACCTCTTTATATTATATATAGTTGTCGCTGAGAAATGAAAGTCAAATGTGACATCCTTTCTAACTTCCATGTGTGCAAGAACTAAGATAAAAATGAGACTAGAAAAATATGTATTATGTTATTTCTGTGTCCATTTCAATCTACCTTTTACAAGAATCACTTTTTGACTTTATCTGCATCTATGTCATGTCTCAATTAAGCTTCTGCAATTAAAATCTTAAGGAGGCATGACTGAAGAGACCTTTGTAGGTTCTGAGCCTGGCAGAATCTCCATTTCATAAAAGGTTAATTAAGTGACATATTACCACATTGTAACAGGTGTATCTATGTCTCTACTGGTCTTCTTGACAAACATCTCAGGTTTTTTAATTTTGCCCAATCATCGCTAGATTCATTTAGGTTATTTAAGCCTCGGACATGATCAGATTTTACTTATTTTTTTTAGAACATGAATTCACCATGTGCAGGTTTTGATTTTTTTAAAGAAAACAGAGTATACACAGTATTTGCCACGAGTCTAAAGATAGATCCCTATGTCAGAAAAACAAACAAACAAAAAACAAACAGATTGTCATCAAATCTCTACAAACCTTATATTCTTTATCTGATCCCTTTCTAGACCCTAAAAAGCCAGAGGTGCCACTCAAAATAATTTCTAAAAAGTGTAAGTATATTGTGACAGTTTTAGATTGATGGAGAGGGGCAAGAGACACCTTTTATATCTAGACATCTGCTTTACTACCATACTTGCTACTTTCCAAATATTCATCTTCCTCTGACTAGTATTAATCCTCACTTTTTCCACCTTTTGGCTGCATTCTCTCTCTTGCTTATCTATTCAGCTGTAGCTCACAGAGAAAAGAAAAGGTGTGGGCATGAATAGATCCAGGATTTTCTAAAGAGGACCACAGGAGAGGACACTGGTACTGCAGGGGTGGCTGCACTCCCTACTCCCAGTTCCCCCTCTCCCCAGAATGGGCATACTTTACAGCAGGAACAAGAATGGGGAACATTTCTAAATCCTGCAATCAAGCACTTCCATCTCTTAGCCCCTCTTCCCTTCCCCTCTATGCTCAGTGACACACCCCCTACTCCCCATTCTCCTCTCTCCTGCCTGCCACTGTCCCTGTTGCCCTGTGGAAAGGAGAGATGCTCCAGGGCTGCTCCTACCCCACGTCCAGCTGGCATTCATGGGGACTGGAATCAGCCAGGAACAACAGTAGTGGTGCTGGTGGGTTCCTTTCTACTATATTTGGTTCTGGGCTGGCAAAGAACATGAAAGGATTCCAAGAAGGGAGGAGGAACCTACCCACATGCTGCTACCCTGAGCTGAGCCCATGCCACTACAAAGCCTGGCTGGCACAGCAGGAGCATCTGTAAAGCTCGAGATCAGCAGGACCAATGGTTGGGAGGGGTTGAGACATGCCATGGAGGAGGAAGAAAGACAGGGATAGGAATGTTTACTTCATTTGGAGACTTAAAAAATACTGCTACTTTCACAACATTGACTGAAAAGGAAGTATATCTACAGCACCCTCTGGATCCACCCCTGGGTGGTTATATATTTTCAACTATTTAAATAATATTTTAATTGCATGAGAAGACTGCTTATAAATATGATTATGGTACTTCATACCTTCTACATTTTCTCAGGGACCAAACTAGAAATGCCTGTGAACACTGAAACTACTAAAAGCCTGAGCTTTCCTAGTAGCTTAGAAAATGAGCCACAAATCCACAGTCTAGCCAAGTCTCTTTTCATTTCACAATTCATTTAACATTTTATGTGATATTTACACTTCAGTTTAAACCTCCACTCCCCCGACCTCAGGAAGTTTGATTTCTGACAGATGTTTTCATAGTATGCATTTTGGAAGATAAATTGAAGACATAACCTTTTACTGGTACTTTACATGATGACCTAGACAAGAAACCCTCTTTTCTTTCTATATCAGCAAGCCTTGCCCAGTAACCATTCAGTATAGCTCTTCTTATGTACCACTGTTTAACATGAAGCAATAGGTATCTCCCCAGGATGAGATACCCAGTACAATATTTCAGTAACTATTTTAAGGAAGATCAATATTATGCTTGGTAAATGGAGGAAAGAGTCATATTCTGCTGCAAAAGCAGTTTAGCAAGTTCTCCGTTACCATGGAACAGAGAGGACAATCACCTTTATTTAAAGAAAAAAAAATCTAAAACATTATCTACTTGTTCCATTTATCTATTTGTTGTTATTTCCTGCTGTGCATAGATGGATCAGTACCATCGACATTTAAGTAGAAATATATTTTTTTTACAAAGAGAACTTTAAATGCTTGCATTAACTGAGCACATACTTGCATTAGTCAATAGACAGACAAGAGCCAGGCCTTCAAAACAGCTCAGCACCCAGCAGCTTCTACTGTCCACAGACAGTTTTTCAAAAGACCACTTAATCTGATTTCTGATTTGCTGTTCCTGAAGACAAAAGGCAATGTGTCTGAGAGTGTCATTTCTTCCTTCACCAATTTATCTTCAGGAAAAGCAACCTGAGTTTCTTGACTAAAAAGTGATTTGTAAAATTTAAGACATACAGTCTTCCTATTGTTGCTCCTACAGGTATTTTAAATCATTTAAAGATGACAAAAACTACACTGTTATGGTAGTGTTAGATTGATGTGTGGCCATGATGGTTGAGGAATTATGCAAGAGGCAAGGATTTATTTAGGTGATATCTTTATTGGACCAACTGCATAGTTGGGATAAAGTATAGTCTACTACTCTAGCTCTCTTCCAACTATGCAGATGGTGCAATAAAAGATATCACCCAAAGAAATCCTTGCCTCCCACAAAATTTACACTGAAAGAAAAATAACTGTCCCTTTATACTAAATTATTCATTTTTAATGAAGATGGAATTTTAATTTAAAAATCTGAAGATTTTTTTTTTTAGATCTATTTGCTAGGCTTCCATGGTTAAAATAGGGTGACTGCATTGAATCATGTGTTAAATGAATATTAACTTACTCAGTACTCACCCAGCATTGACATCAAAATATGAAACAGAAGATGCTATTTTATTAAGCATATTCAATAATATCATGTCAGAGAATTCACTCAGTTCCTTATAAGAATCTGAAAATGAAGTTTACTTTATCAAACAAATTACATTTCATCTTTAGTGGGGCTCTATTGGGGTTCAGCCTTAAACTAATATAAAATGAATGTAATAAATTGTTAATTAGGTAAGCTGGATACATTTTAGGGGGAGGCTGAACACCATCTCTTATTGATGCTTACTGACATTACTTATTATAAGTTGCTAGAAAAGGGGTCAGCTTTTCCAAAGTGTAACTGTTTCAGCTAATATTTTCTATGTTGTTTCTCCTGCAGTTCTAGAAAATTTCAGATAAATCACTTCATTTTTTTCTGAAGACAGAGAGAAAAAAATGTTTTGCCTATGTTAAAAATAGTGATAACCTTAAGAATGTGTAACACCTCTGGAGTACAGGCTTGAAATTGGGGTAAGAATTTTCCTCTTCCATTCTTGTAAAAATGCATTTGAAATCATCTTTGAATAAGTTGGTAAGTAGAGACCACTGTAATTCAGGCTTTAAGGGATTTCAGGGGAAAGTCAGAAATTTTGCATTTCCCCCAAAGCCTTGGAAAACTGCAATTTGGCTGGAAATATCCTAAAAATGTAGGGGAGAGAGAGAGCAGAGAAAAATGTTTCTAAAACGTACCTGAATTGTGGATAAGAAAGGCAGCAGAGCCTCAGAAACACTCTGGAAGCCCCACATGTTTCCAAGGGCAGCCTAATACACGTTGTCTCCAGGATCTAGTGTTGATCCAGACAGTGTATGATCATCTACCACTGCTATTAATTACTCCATTAGCTCAAGTGGAAGAGATTTGTTTGGATATCTATATAAAGTAATATGATGTAGTTTCTGGGTTCTCAAATTAACTTTTGAAAGCTTAAGTTGCATGCACACATAAAAAAAACCATTCATGTTACAAACTGTACACTTCAAGTCACCCATGTTTGAGAATGTACTCAAAACTGGATAAATGACAGCCCAGAGCTACTGGAATGGGAATGATCACAGGCATGGAATGGAAGGTAAAAGAACTTGGCTCATTTAGCAAAAGGAAGATTGAGAGAGTACATTATTGTCTATAAATACATCAGAGGAATAAACCCGAGGGAGGAAGATCTATTTAAGCTAAATGGAAATGTTGGCCAAGAGCAAATCAGTGTAAACTGGCTATGAATGAATTAATACTCAAGATTATAAGAAGCTTACTGGTCATTAGAGGAGTGAGATTTTGAACATCCTTAAAACAGGAGTGGGGACAAAAGAATCTAACTGGTTTCAAGATGGAGCTTTGTTAAAGGTCTCAATATTATGTGGACCCATATGAGAGCAGGAGACTGGGCTAAGTGGTCCCTTCCAGTCCTGTACTCTTCATCTTCCAGGTGAGAAAAACTGTACCTCTACCCATAAATACACATACAATATGAACAAAGAAAAGTAGTAGGATTTCTGTCCATATGTTTGAAGACGATTAGCAACATTCACCATTTCCTGCTGGAAACACATTTATAGCATTTAAGGAGAAACAAATATTTTTCTGTACCTTTTGTTCAGAACATTTGAGAACACCTACATTACATTTTTAAATCTAAAAGTTTCCTAATAAACGTTTTACAATACAGCATTTTACTTCCTAAGCTGCAGCTCTGTAACTCACTAAAAGTGTCACTGTGGAATATCCAGTTTATAGGCATTTAACAGTTCCAAAATCAAATGTGCTTATTTTATTTTTTTTTTCTCCCACTGGGAGTCAGTTCTGTAAGTCCAACAGGACTCTAACAAAATAAAGGTTTTGTCTGTTTCTTAATTTTTGTGTGCCATTGACTGCAATAAACTTTAAGCAGGCCAAATTATGTGATAATGGCTTGAACTGGTGTAGCTGATTACAATTTAGTAAGAAGTTCTCTAGATCTGTGGGGGCCAAACTTTATGGCATGCTTAACACAAATTAGCCCTGCACACACTTAAATGCCATTCTAATCTCCTCAAAAAATGTTCAACCTGCTGCTCTGCTTTCTGTTTCCTGCCCTGCACTCCGTCCTATCTGCTGTTTTGCTTTCTGCTTCCTCTGCTGCCTTGTCCCTCCCCAAGTCTGCAATGTCCTACATAGGCTGTCAGTGCCACTTGTGGCATAAGTGCCTCAGGTTGGCCACCCTGCTGTAGATGATGATCAGTGTCTAGATCTTCCACTCAGTTGTTCTGTGAGTCAAGGTAGCAAAAACAATGAACATGTATTCTTACTTGTAAAGTCAGTAAATCTGCCTGGATACACAAAGGCCTGAGCTCTGTTGAGGAAGGTGTCCTTTAACCTACCAGAACAGAACTGCACTTTGAATAGATCATAGTGCATATTAAGCAAACTCGGTGCTGACTAATTTTAGTAAATAGGTTTATAGCGAATGTTATGTAGAAAAGCATTATGTTGTACTGAAGCTGCTTAAAGGAAGGGGAAATGGAGGAAAGATGTTCAACTCATCAGAGGTTTAATTTCATAGTTTTGCATTTTAAGAAATATTATTCAAGAAAAGGGAACAACATACATCAAGACAAATTTGTAAATGCTGCAGAAGTGAAATCTCATTTTTTACTCTCCATGGCAATAATCAAACTTTAACAGAATAACTCTTTCAAGTGGCATCCTTCAACTTTTATTTCTAAATTGTTAAGCTCAATATGCATTTTAGGTAATTACTGATGGCCCATTATATTGTCTTAATCACTTTCCACATGCTCAATAAAGACAAAAGGCAACTACAAATCATCACCTTGGAAATTTCAACTTAAAAAAATAAGGCATTGTGGATTCTAGGTGATCACATACCTCACTATCAGATATACATAGTCCAAGCTATAAACACCTTTACAGTACAGTGAATAAGACCACTAAAATCCATCAAGTGAAAACAGACAGTCAATCCAGGGAGCTGAGTGACAAAAAAAGCAAGCAAACTTTTTTGCTTATAAAGATCAATTCTTGATAATCTTCAGGAAGCAGAAATCCTTTGGTATTGTGGCTAGAATTTAAAACTGCTCTCCTTGGAGAGAGGGTGAAACTACATGTTTCTAAACCCTCTACCAGCAGTTACCACACATAACGAATCTGCAGTATTGAAGCATCTACCCTGACTTAAATTTTAATACACCTGCAGCAGAAGGAAAAAAAAAAAAATCAAGCTTAGACCTTATATCTGCTTTCCAGGATTAATCCTTCTCTGAGATGCTTTGCTTCTCTGAAAGAAAACAACTATCTATTTACTAGAAAGGTTCTGAGAGCGTCAGTGCTTTTGGAGATTTATTCTGTGACAAACTTTTGAAGTAGAAAGTTTAATAGTTTTTATTCATTTCTTTTTCTGTCCATAAAGGAGCTAGTCCCTATGCAACTGAAATGTCCATGAAGGCCAATCAATATTTCATTTAAATAAGAAGCAACACACACAATTTCTGAGTTTCTCTAACCCTTATTTTGAAAGGGCCTTTCAATAGGAACAATACTTGCAATAGGAACAATATCAGATTATGTTTTGAACACTGCTGGGAATTCTGATGGAGATAAATAAATAGTTTCCATTAAAAAAGTACATGAACATTAAGGTTGCAAATCAAAGTTTCAAAAATTAGACAGTGCCAAGGGCTAGGTGCAGACATTCAAAAAATGTAAGGCAGAATTGATCTAAATTGCGTGGTTTACTGTAAGCAGCATAGTTTAGATTGGTAGCAAATAAGACACATATTCGCCCCTTGGGGAGGGGGCAGGGCAAATCTTAGAATGTAGTATACTACTTTTTTACTGCATTACCCAGGAAATGCATCATGCCAGGCCTTTGTTAAATCCTGCCCTGAACACTGGATTATGACCTTCCCCTGGATTTTCCTGGCTTTAAAAAAAATCAATGCATGTATGTATCTTCACAATACAGCTCTGATATAAGACGCTATTATTAAATGACTGATAGGTCTCACAAATGAATTTGTAAATAGATAATAATGATCAAGTAGATCCATCACCAGCAGGATGCTTATAGAAATCAATTCTTGGTCCTATACAATTTAATACTTTTACGGATGACTTTGAGAATGTATGGGAGAAGGGAAAGATGTTCCTAATTCCTTCTTTAAATTTCCCTTCCTAGGTCTATCCCACTCTGGGAATCTAGCAAAGAAGCTCCTGATGATTAATTTAATAAAATATAGTAGCAGAGTACTTGCTTAAAGTTTAGTTCTTTTAAATGCTATAAAATCTCCCTGCCTACTCAGATTACCTTGACATGTTCTTCCCATCATAGACATAAGGAAGTTACTATCCAAATTTGTGATCATTTGAATGAGGAGTTCCCAAGATAAAGCTCATCTCTGTCCCTGAAAGCAATATAGGTATAAAAAACTCTTACAGATTCAGCTATTACATGGCATCCACAGGCCACTGGGAAAGTAAGATTTCCATTTTTAGTGTCACTAAGCATGCAGGATAGGGGAGGACCAGGCAGGAATGACACCAAAAAAACAAACAAAAAAACCCCAACCATTGTTCAACAATCAGAGAACCATCCTGAAATCAAATCTATATGCTAAGGTACATACTATTAATACTGCTAGAAATTACTTGCATGCATGTCAGCTGTGCTTACTATGGTAAGTAAAGCTGCATTGAATTATGAAGGAATTATCTGGAGCCCTTGGACAGACCTACAGTTTTAAGGAAGAGACATGAAGGTCTTGGAGTAAGAGTGGATCTGAGTCTTCTTCCCATAGCTCAACCTGCGTGCATGATCAAAAGAGAGAGTTTTGTGGCACTGAGAGATCCAGTATACTTCATTTTACATAAAAGTTCTAAATGCTGTATCAATGAGGCACAGGGATTTTTCTGCCATGGGGGTTGTCAGTAGTGAGGAAGAATATAAAGAGCAGTCTGTGAGTTTAAATTAAAATGACTGGCAGATCAAAGTGTGGTGTTAAATGACACCCTGTAGGTAAGGATCAAGGTGTTACAAAATGTAGTGGGAACGGTATTATTTGTATGAAGTAGGTTAAATTCTGGAGTGCAAGCAGGTAGCTCATATTTTGTACAGCTTATCTTACAGGGCGCTGTGAAACTTTGCCAGCTGTTTTGTTTTGACTCGTTTCAACTCGTTTCAAGCTCAAAACAGCAAAATCAAAATGAAATGAAGGGCTTCAAAACAGCATTGAAATGAAACGAAAGTTTTGAAATGTTTCAAGTTTTGAAACTCAAGCAGGGCTTGCCTGCAGGGAAACAGAAAGTAAGAAGAGGAAAGGGGAAGAGGAAGGAAGGACTGCTCTCATATTGACTGTGTAGCTGGCCAGTAACTGTGATCTTTCCCTGAGGCCCTTTCCAATCCCAGTGCTCTGGGGGTAGGGGATGGAAAAACAGCGTAAAAGGCAAAAGTGTTTGAACTGCCCTGCTTTCTGTCACCCGTGTCATGAGTTTTGCTTGTCAGCAGCCTGAGGTGCAGTTTCCCAGAAACCCAGGCACCTATCTCCTTGAAAGCTGGCAGGCTTCATGGCCTCAGCAGCAGCTACCATGCCTGCAGTTTTTACCCCCCTGTACCTTAACATTCACAGTTGATACCTGTGAAGTATTCTCAGGCCCAGCCTCTCCTGGTCTGCTATCTGGTATCATGTAAACTAGCACAGCCTGTTCCATGGTTGGGTTATTAGCGACTAAGCCAGTGCCCTCACCTGGGGCAGTCCGGGTGAGGAGGGTGTGTGGACATCCAGCAGGACTAAAAACAAGACCTATCAAAAGGCGGATGAGCTCCCTGTGGGCCAATGGTCATCCAGACTTAGAGAAGAGATGGGTACCAGCAGGTCACTTTGCCCGAAGGATCACCAATGATGCAAACCAACTCCACTAACATCATGCAAAGTGGAGGAGGATTGTTATAGCATCTATGGTGCCCCAATGGTGACAGCAGCCTCAGGACTGACTTGACTTGACTTTGAATGACCTGTAAATAACTTGTCCAGCATTACTCAAGAAGGGAGATATGGATAAGACTACACTTTCTAACACTGAATTCCCCTGATTTGTTAACAATTTCAGCAAAACATGGGCCATGTGTTCCTTCTAACAGCCTACATTTGCATCATCCCCTGAACAACATCTATGTAGATTATCATCCCACTTCAGCTACTGAAGTAGCTTCACATTGTAACAGGCTGTTTTATTTTTAGTGAACTAACCCCAAAAGGAAAATGCTTTAGTTGTTACATTCATGATGTCCTTGTTATCACTTCCTCCATCTACCCCAAACCCTACCCTTTTCTATCTTTGTCTCCTCCATTCTTGTCTCCCAGTCTGAAACAATTAGCTTCTTTTCTTGTCTTTTTGAGGCCAGTCTTTGCTCCTTATTCCCTACATTCAGATTCTCTGTCGACAGGCTATCATAGCAATACCAGTATACATGGTAAAAACATAAGCCAAATCATAATATAGAAGTAACTGTCTCCCTGCTCAAGTGCTTGGAAGCTATAGGAAGTGATTGACAGAAAAGTACTACTTAGCTGCAGGCCCAGCATGTTCAGTGTCGCTGGTAGCTCCTGAGTACAGACAAAATATTTGAAGAATTATACCAAAAGCTTATAATGAACCTTTACTGAGCATATGCAAATCACTATTTTCAGTAGTGTAGAATTCAGATAACTTTGGATAGAATTTCATTTCTAGGAAGACTGATGTCTTTCCTTTCTGCAGGGAAATTTCCAAGTCTTTCAGGAAGTAAGTTTTAGAATATCTCAACCAAAGGATTGCAAAAAATGGGGGATGGGTGGGTATATATGCACACATACATGCATACTTCATTTGGATTAAAATTTTCCCTCTATTTTTTTTTTTAGTTGCACCGTTAAATGAATAATTAAGTGACCTCAGCCATAAGCAAAATTTTAGCATGGAAACTTGTCACAAACATTTACAATATGGCAAAGGCATAAAATATTTGAAGATAATATCTTTCAAAATAAAGTACTAGTATTAATTAAAGGGTATCATTGACAACTCTGTCCTTTCACTTACATGTTTATAGTTTACCTTGTCAGAACTTCAAATAAAATGTAACATGGATTTAGAGGTAAGCAATAACTAGTAACAGTTATTTATTGTGTCTAATTCAAAAGTAAATCTATTATGATGAATAGCTAATTTTTATTTCAATAATTTTTTTAAAGACTCAGAACTACTCATTACCTTTTTGATTAATCCAGTGTTATGAAAGCAAAAAACCTTGGTATTACACATGCACAACAAAGATACACCTCTAGAAGTAAATATGCCCTTTGCCAACAAAGGTAGCTCTCCTAGTGCATATGTTCTCATTAGTAAACTAAGCAAAGGATCAGAATCTTTTTGTTATTATGGATTCCTATTTACAATATATCTGAGTTTCTCTTGTGAATCACATGCAAGTGTCTACACATCTAAAATGTCAAATATTGCTGGCACCTTTAAAAGAATTTCAGTATGCTTTGAAACTGAGAATCACTGGCCAAGATGAAAATATTGTAAGGTGGCTAGATAAACTTATTAGATCATCATGCTCAAAAAGCAGCCATCAATGGCTCAATATATAACTAGAATTAGGTATGGTGGGGGAAGGGGGGAGGTTCAGTGACCTGTCCTAGGTCTGGTATCATTAAACATCTCCATTAACAATTTGGAAGATTGAATGTACACATAGCAATTATGCAAATGACACCAAAATGGATGGAACTGCAGGCACTCAGGAAGGTATTATTAGGATCCAAAGTAGCTTTGATAGACTGGAGAAATAATTTGACATTAATCAAATAAAATTCAATCAAGCTAAGTGCAAAGTTCTGCATTTGGGATAGAACAAAAGCATGCATAAATACAGACCAGGGAATGATTGCCTAGGTTGCAGTACTGCAGAAAGAGACCAGGGTGACCATAAACTGAATACAAAACAACACTGTGCTCTTGCTAGGGAGAAAAAAACAAACAAAAAAATCCTGCCGCATACTAGCCTTTATTAACAGGAGAAGCAAACACAGAGAAGGAGCAGTGAACAGGGAGAAGCAAACAGGACAGGTTGTAAGCAGTTTGCTGGGAATAAGAGGAGCCAGGCAGCAGATCCTGCTCTGGGATAAGTTATCCAGGGTTGCCTATATGTTTGGCTTGCTGAGGGCTGCTTGGTGGCTTTGTGTGCTTGGGTGTGTGCAAGTAGCTGATGGCTGCTTAATTGCTACCTGGGTGTGACAAAAGGCCCTAACAAAGGGGCCTAAACAGTACAGGCCCAGGAGAGGTATATACAGAGAGACTGCAGGAGACCAGGTCAGTGAACAGGAAGAAACAAACAGGACAGTTTTAAGCAGTTCATAGGTCAGTTTGCCACCCCTTCTTTGAAGGGAAGCCTGTACGGTAAGATTCATATAATTAATACTGACTAACCTCAGTCTAAATACTAATACTAAAACTCATCAGCTAGACCAAGACTTTTTAAGCCCCTTATTTAACTAGAGTCCAAAGTGAGGGAGAGTTTGCTAGGGAGTTTATTTGGAAACTCCCCCATTCCTTCACTGTACGCTTGCTGAGAAGAAAGATGTTTACACAGAAATGGTTAGGAGCCTGGGACATGTGACTTCAGAGGAGAGACTGAAGGAACTGAGCTTATTTAGTCTGCAGAAAAGAAGACTGAGGTGGGATTTGATAGGAGCCATTAATTACCTGAAGGGGGTTCCAAAGAGGATGGAGCTAGACTGTTCTCAGGGGTGGCAGATGGCAGAACAAGAAACAATGGTCTCAAGTTGCAGCAAGGGAGGTTCAGGTTGGATATTAAGAAAAACTTTTTCACTGGGAAGGTGGTGAGGCACAGGAATGGGTTATCTGGACAGGTGATGGAATCTCCATCCTTGGAGATTTTTAAAGCCTGGCTTGACAAAGCCCTGGGTGGGATGACCTAGTTGGGGGAAGGTCCTGTTTTGAGCTTGGGAATGAACTAGATGAACTCTGAGGTCCCTTCCAACCCTAATTTTCTATGATTCTATGTTTCTAACATAGGTTACAAGCCAAGGGAAACAATTTCCTGCTCTATTTGGCACTTTTGAGGCCTCGCCTAGACTACTGTGGCCAATTCTGGGTACCAGGCTTCACCATTTACACCTCAGTTTTATTTTATCCTCTCTATCATTTTACAACATCCTATTTCCTTTACCCTGACTCTGTATTTCCCTGTATTTCTCAAAAGAACTGTAAAATATTTTGCCCTTTTTGCAGTTTGTTTATGATGTTAGTATGTCTGATATAAACATCAACATTAAAAATAAACTTAGAAAAAAAAAGCTTCACCCTTGGTTGCCAACAGATTCATTTTGCTGTCCTAGTAGGTTTGAAAACCAGAATCTAGAACCAAAAATCTTTTGGGAATTTACTACAGCAATTAGAATGGAAGCAGAAAGTTCCACAGATCTAAGAGTGATAAATACGATTTGAAGTTAGGACAAGGTAATAGCAGGGAAAGATACATTCTGAGATGCTCCAATTAAAGTAAGGTAGTTAGCCATGTTAGTCTGAAGTCAGGCAGAGGGCAGGGCAAGGTGGCACCTTCGAGACTAATTGATTACCTGAGGGAGTAATTAGCTATGCCTCTCTGATCCTACTAGTTTTTAAGGGCCTTGTTACATGTTGCACTTTGAGCTTCTCAGATGTTGATTAGTATTAACACTAACTCAAGTTTGGAGCAGTCACACCTTCATGCTAAAACCTCTGATGGTCTCTGACCTGCACAGCTGTGACTGGCCACTAGAGGACGGGCAAGCAAGGGCCTGAATAGAAGCTACAGCTGTGAGTTCCCACTGCCTGTCTGGTGAGCCAGGTCAAGCTTCTATCCCTTCTCTAGGTGGGGCTGTGAGGTTCTATAGACTTGAAGATTTGACAAGACGGGATTTGCAATGTAAAATTTACGAGCTGTCCCAAAACACCTCCCTGACATCTGTAAGATAGTGCCTCCCTGGTACCAGCAAAATAGTGTCTCCTTGGCACCAGCAGGATAATATCTTCCTGACACCTGCAAAATAATGGAAGGCTCAGAAGGAGGTCTTCAAGAAGGTTGTAAAAAGGTCTCATTATAATGCTAAAAAATATACCCCTAGGCGGAGAGTTAGGATGCTAATGAAACATACAATGTATGTTAATCAGGTACATGGCTAAAACACAGGTATAGAAACATGCTCAGTAGAGAACTTCTTGCATCACCCACCTGTAACCAATCACTAAACAGTATGCTTGCTAACCCTTGAAAATTTCTGTATAAAAGACTCTTAAAAGTAGTAATGTGTGTGTATGTTACCTTGCAACTTTATTGATAGCAATAAAAACTGTTTTTGTATACTTCCACCCCTGGTATTCGTATTGGCTCTTGCATACCGGACAGAGACCCAGGTTTGAGCTGGGGCTCCACAGGGCAAGTGAGAGATGGATGTAGGGGGAAGGCAGGAACATGCAGATGAGAGGCAGAGAGTTAATAGGAATGAGGTGAGTAATGAAATGTGAGGTGGAAAGAAAATAGGGATGGGGGAAATGCAGTATAATGATGTCAGCCAGCCACTGTAGGATATAATAAAAAGAGGTAATTTAAAAAGCAATAAAGAGCAAGTAAATTAAAGCAGGTATCATGTTTCAATACATTAGGATTTCTCTGGGAAAGAATCCCTGGCTCCTGAGAACCCAGTCAGGTCCCCTATCTTGTCCTCCTCCCCACCTTCACTAGACCTCACTCCCAGACCCACCCATGCCCTGCAACCTGGCTAGCTGGCATGTACTTTTCAGGCTGTTTTCACTGGATTATATCCCTGGGGATGGGAAGGCCATGCCTCTAGGTGCAGGCTGGGGAGCTGGCTTTTTGCTAGAACCCTGCCTCCTCCCTATGCAGCAGAGTTCAGGGGTGTGTCCAGATGACTGTGAACATGTGGCATGCAGTGCAACAGACCCTACACATGTTGCACATGTAGACATTCCCTGCTAATTTGAAGGGGGGAGGAGGGTCTTGACCCCAGGATAAAAACAACGTGGACCTAAAGAAAGCGGGGTTGTGCACATGGCAGCAGTGTGCACCACCCTAAACTGGAGTGTTATTGGCTGGAGCCATGCTCTGGCTGCCAGCCAGGCTTCTTGCTGCAGGATTGCCACAGCTGCAGCTCCTAGAGGCCCCAGAAGCCCAGGTAAGGTGTTGCTGCTGTTTGTTCCCAGAGAAAAACATATTCCCTTTCGTGGGAACATGCCCCACGAGATAAAACTTTTGTCTACACAGAATAAGATGGTGTAGAGGGGGGTGCTGCATGCTGGAGGATTGGAGCTTGAGTGGCTGATCTGTGTGGAATGGCCACACATTAATAAAACATGAGCTAAGTACCAGGATCGAAGATAAACCTGCCCTGAAGTGGTGTAACTTTAAGCTACCTAAAATGTGCTTCAGACTGGTTTTGGTATTAAAATATGGACAATCCAAGAGTTAAAATCTCCAGAAGCCACCTAAAATTAATGTGTAACAAGGTCCTAAGGTGCCCTGCCCACTGCCACTTAAAAGAGGAACTTATTCAAACTCCCTTTAGCTAATAAGATGTCTTCTTAGCTTTTCCAGGATGAAAAAAAACCAAAACCCTCAAAATATTTTTGTTCATTTGAAGGATGCTTTGGTTTCCCTGTATCCAGCAATGTATGAAATCAAGTTTGTAAATGTTAGCACTATTTTACCCAATCAAGCAAAGGCATAACACTGTAACTTCTTTGCCTCTTGGAAAGGAGCTGTATTTTATATGGCCATTATGTGCAGAGCTGATGTGCTCATTATCTTGTTTTAATTTTTCTTTAAAAATTGAACAAGAAATAACTTTCTACAAGTAAGGGCAGAGCTACTGTTCTGGATGGAACTTATTTTTAGTTGATTATTAGTACTTACATTTTTCCTACAGTCCTTAATTGCATGATTATTAGGAATACAAAACAAAAAAATCCTTAATGTTCCAGAACCACAACTTTTACTTGGGTTTTAAAAACAAACCAACACAACTCTTTTAAATGAGTTCCCTGGTCCAACACAAGGAAGTTTAATCCATTTACTCAATATTTTTGTAAAAAAATTCCAATGTCTTCTGTGGACTATATTTTAATTCTCAGCAAGAAAGATACAGCAAAGTATAAGTTATCCCTTCCAGCAGTTGTCACTGAATAAAATATAATTCAACCTAAGTCATGCAACACAAATAGCTACTGAGTAATGGAACTGACAGACCTCTATTGTTAAAAATGCCATTGTTATCTTCTCTTGTCTAGTGATCAGGACAATCAGCAAAGTCACAGCTCAGTGAAGAAAGTAGAATACAGAATGAACAGAAAAGCAGATATTAAGCATTTTCTGGTTAATGGTTATGGTTAATCTGGGGTCCCCCATCCTTTCTGAATAGCTCATGGTGTTGTGCTGTTTGTGCTTCTACAATAACAAAACATTTTCCCCATTTTTCTCAGAGTACCAAGCAGTAATCACTTTTATCCTTTGGCTACATAGCTTGAGAGACATGCCAGACAGCCAACTTAATCAAAGCAAAGCATCTTTCAAAACAATTCTCAGTATATTTTAAGAGGTGATCAGGCACTTATCAAAGTAACAATATTTGAAAAGAAACCATTCCTTTTTCCATTGTTTAAATTTTAAACAGTGAAAGTTTTCCATACTAAAATCAGTTTGAATAAAAATACAAATTTATTTATTTTTACTTTTTTGATCTGTATAATTTTAGTGAGAATTACAAGGTAAAACAGATGGGAACATAAACAACAGCCTGAAGACTCCAGATGCTTACCTCAAAAAGAAATACAATGGACAATGTTTTGTTATGATACATGTACACAGTAGAAGCACAGTGCTCAGACAAGCTTCAGCTGTCATGGTACATCTACTAATGACCAATTTAATATTAGAGCCTGTAAGACAAGCCTACCTTTAGCAGCTACGAATCTAAATATTTTAAGTTAAGTTACTTTATGTTAAGATCTATAATACATAAATTGTGTCTCTTCTTTCCCCTCTGTCCTAAATTAGGTCTCATATTTTAAGCCTACATCATATTTAGGATCCTATTTTCCACTCCGCTTAATAAATGTTGAGGAAGAAAAATCAGTTTTGCCAACTGAAGGATTTATAAAGGATGAATGATGCTGCACTTTCTCCTCTCCCCAGGCCTTTCTTGGGTACTAGTCTCTGCCTAGCTAGAGGGTTGGTCAAGGAAGGAGTGGCCCATCAGAGCACAGTGCTCTTTCAAACCTATCATGTATTTTCAGCCATTTGTGAGAAAGTTAAAGTATTATTGCCAGGTTATTCACTTTTCCCGTCATGCTGTATAAACACCACATCCTGTAACCCATCACTGCAGAAGGTGGTCATGCAAGATACCACACTGGCAGAAGGGAATGTCAGAATCATGACCTGCGTAGTAACATAGTGTATTCTAGGGGCGTACCAACAGAGAATTTTTGGGCCAATACTGATGGTCGATTTTTAAGGAGCCATATTAGCGGATACTGATCTGATTCCAATATGCAGCCGGGCAGCTTGAAGACCAGCATCAGGCTGATAAGGCTTCTGTGGGGGAAGGGGCAGGGAGAGGGAAGGAGGAAGGGCGGGGGGCAGATTGAGGCCCCTGGAGTGAGGCTGGGACAAGTGCTGTTCAGCCAGGGTGGGATGCAGGATGGAGCCACAAGCAGGTTACCTGGAGGGTGTGTGTGGTGCAGGAGGGCAGCTTCCACCCTGCACACAACCTGGGAGGACATGGGGGGGTGTACTCCCAGTTCTGCATGTCGAGTGAAGGTGGGCTGCCATTGAGCACTAGGGCTGTGGACTTTGGAGGGCTACTTCCAGCAGAAGATGGGCTGGGCTGGGCTGCACTCAAGATGGGTGGTGGTGGTGCTGGGAAGGGTACTATGGGGGGGTACCCAGCCTCCCCAAAATTGGGGAGTATTGGGGTACCCAGCCTCCCCAAAATTCACCCCAAAATTCCCCCCGTAGCCCTCTCCCAGTCACCACCACCCACCCCAAGCACAGCCTTGCTCAACACCACCACTAGAAAGAGTCCGGTGCAGCCTCCAGCTGCTGAGGGACTCTAACAGCCCACCCTTGCCCTGTCCCACACACAGATCTGGGTGCACATGCCCTCCATGCACTCCCAGTGTTCATGCAGGGCAGAAACCACACTTTGATTTTTTCCCCCCACACACGCCCTTCCCCCCCACAACAGGCTTAGCAGTCAGATGTTGTTCTCCAAGCTGGTGGGCTGTGCTCTTGGTCACCTTCAGGCTGTGTGCATTATGGATCATTTATTGACTACATTATTGGCCACAACAGGCAAAAAATGCCAATTTCCAATACAGTCCATTTTCCCTATATTGGTGCTGATCTGATATGGGACTGATGTATTGGTGTAGTTCTAGTGTATTCATTGATTTTTGGGGAGTGACTTCACTATTTAGGTCAGAAAAGAAATCTTGGACATTTAGACAATTCTTTGAATGCAAGAAACTTGAGTATGCAACAACAATAATATTTTTAAATGTGGACTTGAAATATCAGAGAATCAGTGAAGAAAACCATAATCTGCCTCAAGCAGTGATGACTTGAGCTTATATATCAGAGCCTTAACAGATGCCAAGTTTGCATTGATGTGACTTGCATTATTTGGCGCACCTACATAAATTACAAAAGGATCTGGAGCAGGCAAACACACAGCTCTTTCAGGGGAAACTACATACAGTTAATGGTTATCATGGTATCTTGCTTCTAGGTAGGCAGCAAGAGTATCAGGCAATAACCTACTTTGAACAAACATGTACCCCAGAATGAGGTTCAGATAGATGACACCTACTCTGGTGCAATTTACACTACTGGAATGTTAATTCTAATTTTTTTAGTGATATTATCACAACAGATTGGGTGAAATTACCTGATGTGGGGGTTGCATAATCCATATTTTAATTCTTTTGAACTATTTGATTCAATTTAGAGAACTATCCCAAGATCTATAAAGATAAGAGTTTACATTTGCATGTGCAGTCTCAAAATACTATTTTAAGAAGTGTTCTTAACGATTTAGTGAGGAGTTTGTTTATAGCCAGTATTTCAATTTTTTTTCAATTGCTCGTGTTTTTGATCAATTAACCAGTGTCCTGGAGAGGAATGTCACGCACAGATCCTCAAACAGCAGCACTGGTATACCAAATTTCACCTTTCAAATATGAACCAATCCAGGATGGACTGCTCTTCAAAAAAAGCTACAACTTAAAAAAAAAAAAAAAAGAACAAGAAAAAAATTATGGAGTTCCTTGTCTTGTCTTGTCCTTTCTTACCAAAACCTTCCAGACAAATAAATACACCCCAAGGTAGAGATAAAAAATATTTAAAAAAAAACCTAAACAAATATGAATGGTTTGAATGACTAAGAACATGGAGGTTGCAAATAGAAACCATTAGATGAATTGGATGACATCATAGCACGACCAATAACAAAGATATTTGAGAACTCATGGCACTCGGGAGGTTTCTGAAGATTGAAAGAGGGCACATGTGGTGCCTGTCTTCAAGAAAGAAAGGAAAAAAGATCCAGGGAACTGCAGGCCAATCAGTTTGACCTCAATCCCTGGAAAGATCTTGGAAAAAAAAAAAATCAAAGAAACCATCAACAACAGGCTAATGGAAGACAACATTCTGAGTGAGAGCCAATATTGCTTTATTGTGGGTAGGTCTTGCCTGACCAACCTCGTTTCCTTTAATAACTGGGTGATGCATCACTTACCTGGACAAAGGAGAAGAGTTTGATGTCAGATATTTAAATTTCAAAAAAAGCCTTTGACTTGGTCTCCCACAATGTCCTCAGAATTGTGGAACTGTGGCCTCGACAACCTTACAGTCCGATGGCTGTGGAACTAGTTCTGAGGTTGCACTCAGAGAGTGATAGTCAATGGTATCAAGTCAACATGGTGGATATTGACCAGTGACATCCCCCAGGGCTTAGTACTTGGACCAGTACTCTTTAATATATTCATAAATGATCTGGATTTGGGTATCAGAAGCAAACTGGCTCAGTTCACAGATGACACCAAATTATGGGAAAGTGCAGTCATACTAGAGGATAGTCTGGCAATTCAGGCCAACCTGGACAGGCTTGCAAGGTGGGAGGACTAAAACCTGATGACATTCACCTTGGAGAAATGCAAGGTGTTCCACCTTGGGAAAAAAAACCCACATCATACTTATAGGGTTGGCAGTGCTACACTCACTAACACCGTGACTGAAAGAGACTTGGGGGTCATGACTGAGCACAACGTGAACATGAGCCACCAATGTGATGCTGCAACCAGAAAAGAGATTAAAACTCTGGCTTGCATCTACTGATGTATCTCAAGCAAGACCCAAAAATCATCCTGCTGCTTTACTCAGTCTTGGTGAGGCTGCAGCTGGAGTACTGCATCCAATTCTGGGCTCCACACTTTAGAAAGGATGTGGAGAAACTTGAGAGATTCAGAGGAGAGCCACACATATGATTAGAGGTCAAGAAAACAGGTCTTATGAGAAGAAGTTGAGATCCATGGGACTCTTCAGCCTGGAGAAGTGAAGGCTCAAGGATGACTTGGTGGTAGTCTATAAGTGAGATGCATTAGGAACTGGGAGAACATCTGTTCACCAGGGCACCCCAAGGGAAGACAAGGCCTAATGATCACAAACTGCTGAAGACCCTTTTAGACTGGATATAAGGAAAAAATTCTTTACTGTCCAAGTCTCTAGAGTCTGGAATAGACTCCCGCCAAAAGTGGTGCAAACACCTACTCTGGATACCTTTAAGAAATGCTTGAATGATTATCTTGCTGGAGTGATATGACTCCAGCTGACTTCCTGCCCCTTGGGCATGGGGCTGGGCCTGATGATCTTGCAACATTCCTTGCAGCCCTAAAGTCTACGATATCTATTATGCTATCTTAATTATATAAGAGATTACCAGGCACCAGCTATAATAAAAAAAGACTGATAGTGTCAGTGATGAAGAAATCATATTGAAAAAACAAGAACCCAGATTTAAACTAAAAGCTTCCTTGGAAAGAGAATGGGTCCTCACTTGACTGTATGTTTGCTACAACTCTGATGCTCAATACATCATAAACGTTAGATAGTACACATATATCCTTTTCAGAATACTAAATTTCCTGATAATTTCAGTATTCCCATTTTATTCATTCTATTCTATTCCTTTGATAGAAGCCTCATAATAACAAAGCAACATTTCTTTAAAATAACATATTCTACAGAATCATAGAACAGTTGGACTGGAAGGCATCTTGGGAAGTGTTCTAATTCAGTCTCTTGTTCAAGACAGAATCCCTATCTAAAGCATACTAGGAAAGTTTTTGTCTAAGCTGCTCTTAAAAATTTACAAGGAAGGAGTTTCTACAACATCTGGATTGGTTCGGTAATCTTATCCAATGCTTGCTCGATTCTAATCTATTGAATCTAATCTAAATCCAACATTCTCATAGTGAAAAAGTGAGTCCTCAGCAATGCTGAAGAGAGTAGGAAAATAACTTCTCTTGACTTACAGGTGAAACTCCTATTAATACAAACCAACACGCTATTGGCATTTTTTTAAAAATAAAGAGTACATGGTTATCTTTTATTCAGTCTACAGTTCACAATAATCTTCAAGTCCTTTTCTGTAGTACTCTAGCCCAGTCAGTCATTTCCTAGTCCATGAAACTGAATTTCATTCAGTTAATTGTAGACCATTTTTTCCGAGCATCACTGTGAAGGAGTGAGACAGAACTTACAGCATGGAGGGCCAGCAGGGCTGCAGCTGCAGCCCAGAAGGGAAGGAAAATACCCACCCAATTTCTGGAGCACAGTCTCAGTCAGGATTGGTGGAGGGAGACCGCTCAAAGGTATTTCCGACCCCAGAGAGGGGCAGAGAGGGGCAGTTCCCTGCAGACCTCACGGAGAGAGGAGTGGCTGAGCATCTTGGCAGGCAGAAACTGCAGAATGAGGAACACTGCGGGAGTGACCCTGAGGCAGACAGAGGCTTGTGAACAAGCAGCTAGTGGTAATCTCCAGAGCAGAGTTGCAGCTGAGGATCCAGAGCAAGGGAGTCCACAAGGCCTCAGAGAATCTCCAGACTGGAGTTTTGCAACAGAGGATCCGGAGGAGGGCCTGAAGGAAAAAATCTACAACCATAGGTAAAGCCTTTCCGCACAGGGGGGAAACCCAAAGAGACTGTGAACATTCATAGGGGTGCAGGGCAGGCTAGCACACAGCAAAGAATGGGCTAAGGGATTGTTTGCCTGAATTATAGTGATTGGGAGGTTGAACACCTGATCACGAGAAAAGGGGACATTGCCAGAGACTGACAAGATGGCTGAGGTTTTCTGTGATTTCTTTTTGCTGTTTATTTTGATTTTTTGAGCACAGGCCAAGACCAGCCCCTGGAAGGGTGTACCCAAAAGAGGCACTAGGACACCCTGGAGTAGGGGCAAAAAAGGTTATAACAGGCAGCACTGCAACCTGTCTGCAGAAGAATATCATAAAACACCATCTGGAGAGGCTAGGCTGGGGCAAAGGGGAGGTTTGGAGCCCCACAGAAGACACAGGGATCAAGACCAGGCAGGATCACCATGGGCATTCTCTGCTGAGAATTTATAGGTCATCAAAGTCGTGGCAGGAGAGAAAACATAAGATCCACTTCCTGGCAGATCCAGAGCCAAGGTTTACCCTGTTGCCACCTGTAGGCAGATGAATGCAGGGAAGTATTAGCAAGCCCCATAATACCTACAGGTGTCAGAATCACATTGTTCCTACCATATCTACAGGGTGCTAGCAGTGAAGGCCTTCCATGCCTAATGACTCTGGGGTCATTAGCAGATATCTATTTGCATTTTCTGAGCCATGGTGGATGCCAGAGACATTAATGCCCTAGGCCTATATGTTTTAAGTCAGTTTTATGATTCCAAACATATTTTCAAGGACTGAATTAAATCTGTCTACTATAAGTGATGTAAAAGCTCTTTTTTATGTTAGAAATTATAGTGGATTTAATTACCCCAAAACTCAATTTTTGCCATGAAGAAAAAAAAAATCAGTATAAAGGAAAGCAAAAGAAAATAATAATTTAATTCCAAAAGGAGTCTGGCGTGGCTGCAACCCTCATTCTCCTACCAGTCATTTCTTCAAATTTTCCACTGAAAAATTAATAAGCCTATTACTGTCCTTGTTACTTATAGTCACATAATTTTCTTTGACTAAAATAGATACTGGGATATACATTCTTTCAATGGATATTTGTGATAAATTTTGAAAAATGATGGTAGGAAAAGAAGTTGTCTAATCTGATATAATATTCTCATTATATCTAGACTTCATGATAAAAAATGATGACCTAAGCAACTTGCATATTTCTAACCAAGAAAAAAGAACAAGTGAGGGTAAATAATAGCTAGAGTCCATTCAGAAAGACAACTGTGGCAATCCCATTAAGGAGCATTACTGTCAAGTAACAGAGCTAGAGGCAGGACTGGACTTTTAAGATGACCCCATAAGAGTGGTTTATGGCATCATATTTGAAATACTCTCTTCAGACTTTTTAGAACCTCTACTTTAAAAGGTTTGGCAGGGCCAGCCCCTGCCTTCTACCCTTCTAACAAAGTTAATTTTGCATTCACTGCAAATTCACTGCATATTCTTTGATATTATTTCTAATGACAGCGTAGGAGCTGAGGGCCCTGCCTCGTTTGAATGCTTCTTAAAGATATTATAACAACAAGAGTGGCTCTTTGGTTGAAATTTCTCCAGATCCTTATCTCAGTTATGTTATCAGCCTTATAGAGAATCGTAGAGAACCAGAAGGGACAATTTTACAGGTCATCTAGGCCAACCCCTGAAAGCCCATGCTCCAAGTAAGATACAAACTCACAATGTTGGCATTGCTCTCTGCTCTCAGCACTGCCAGATGCGAATAAAAATATTTATAAAAAGACATCAATATAAAAATTATGACTAAATCTGAACTTATTTTTGCTCAATGAAGTGAACATTAAAGTCATTATTGCCTTACTTTGTTCAGACCAGTATCCGATGCTCCAGTTTTTCTAATGAAGCTTTGCATTCACTAACATTACTGTATGAGAGTTTGTCTAAGTACTAACTTTCAAATTATGACCACTGCAGAATATGGAACCTGGACTTCAGTTGTAAGCATAATAGACTTTTTTCTTAATTATTGTTTCCCACGACATTTTTTTTTCTTTAGCATCAAAAACTAGATTTAGATGAACTGGAGCACTGTACAAATTACAATGTATTTTATATCATATTTTACAAATTCTTTAGTTGCAATTATAAAGTCTGCAAATGCCAAGTAGTGACCACATGATAACTGTAGCCATTGAAGAGTTGTAAGGGAAAACTGTTTAATGCAGGAATGGTAGGATCAGAGTTGGCTGGAAAAATCTGGCAACAGGTTACATTGTTTTGCTGAAGCTACACTATTTTGCAGCAATAAATTAGTTCTACTATTTCCACTATAGTTCTATTAGCTGCACTATTTTGCAGCAATAAAATGACTGTCAGGTCTGGGACATAAAAAGAGACATCCTATAGCAGAGTCTTTCTTTGTGTTTTTTGTAAAAAAATGTGAAAACGTTTTGTATTTATTCTAATGCAGATTGGAAATAAATTTTAAAACTTTGCAAGTTTTAATGAACCAGAATGAATCCAAAACCAGAAAAGTCCAAAAAAGATTACCGCATAGTTGCATCTATTGAACAGTTTGACCTATCATTATTAGAGGAGATCTAAATATATTTTTCTAGTGATCTTTTTAATACAATTTCACTGTTCACCCACTGTATCCTGTTCTATGGAAAAATAGGCACAAAACGTTTATTCTTTGCAAGTTGCCATTTTCAACCTTTATTTTCAGAGCAGTTCAGGAGGGCACAAAAAAGGTCTCTTCATGGAAGAATTAAATCATTGTACCTAGTACTTCCCTGGAGTGAAGCCTAGTAGAGGTGAAGCAATTCAAGTTCTCACTTTGACAATGCTCTTCACAAACCTTTACAAAAACTGACAGCTCATACTTTCCTTGAAGACAGGTTCTAGAAAGGAGGGAAATCAAAAGCCAGAAACGGTAAATTATTGCAAAAATTCTTTTGAACTATAGAATATTAAGTGAACACTGAATGGGAAGCAGCCGTCTCTAGAAACATCTTTCTTTTGCCTTTGTGCTTCCAAGGAAACATGCAACCATACAAACACAACAATAACATGAACATTCCAATATCAACACTAAAGCAAAAATCAATAACAACACACTCACAAATGAATTCCTTTAACTGTTCATATGATATTGCTATGTTTTGACCCTGACACAGTTATTGCACTGTTTTCTGGCACAGACACCAGAGGTAATAAAAGATTTGTGCATCTTTTATTTGCCAACGTCATTAAAATTATACTATGCACTGCCATGGAGCATAGTGCCTGTTTTCTTAGATAGAAGGTCACTGGGAGACAAAAATGCAACAAGATAAATTCATCCAAGTTAATCAATACAGAAACACTAATTACACTTCCCAGGCTGGATAGTAAAGTTGAAGCCAATACAATAGTTCAAGTTTACATAAATAAAGAACAGCTCATCCTTTAATTCTCTTGGGCTCCGAGAATTAAATAAAATGCTTACAACTACTTTGTAGCCTTTCTACTTACCAGCCTTTTATGACCACAATATTGCTGTAGCTCACAACCATTTAATAATGCCATCCTTACAACAACTCCACATTAGACACAAGTATTATCTAAATTCATATAAGGAAATTTAGATACAGGATAGAAGGAACATTTCCTGCTGGTCACAACCCCTCCCCTGCACAAGAGTTGAACTGGAAGTTAAACATGCTTTTTTGAGGTCTAGTCCAATGCACTACTTTTTCTGTCATGTTTCCTATTTCTGTAAGGCTTGGAAAGGAAAATAAAGGATTATGATCATCTACAACTTCACTTATAAAATATAGGTGATAGTGCATCTGTTTTGTTGAAAGTTTTTTGCAAGGTAAAGGCCCATCTACTGATTCCTGAGTTTCCCCAGTAAGAATACTGCAGTTGCCATGATTCTCTGGCCTCAGGAGTGCATGAAACCCCCAAGGTAGGAAGATCAAGGCTGCTTAAATCTTTTAGCCTTAGCGGTGCATGAAACCCCCAAGGCTGGAAGATTGCAGCTGCTGTGATCTCCCAGCCTTACAGGTGTGTGAAAATTGGAGATTGCAGCAGCTGGAATCTTCCAGCCCTGAGGGTTTCATGCACCCCTGAGGCTGGGAGATTGCAGCAGCTGTATCTCTCAGCCCGTAGGGTTCCACAAACCCCTGAACCAGGGGTGGCACCAGGAGGCACGTTGCAGGGACCCAGCATCCACAGCTATGGGGTGCTGCCAAAATGCAGAGTTGACAGCTGCTGGGGCTGTGAGTCCCCCTTGGTTGCAGAGCTGCAAGCCCTACAGCTGGAAGCCCCATCAGGAGTCGCAGGGACAGGCCTCCCAGCCACAGGGAAGACTGCTACACACGCCAATTAAAGCTCATTAGCAACGAGCAATAAAGTTAGTACATATTTTTAAGATCTATTTTTATATATCTGGTTGATGCTTTTTATGGTAAGTACTTTTCACATGTAGCTGGTTTCAAGATAACTGCATAATTAACTAGTTAATTGCACAATATCTATAATGTATAGGGGGTCCTGAGTGAATAAAAATATGATCCAATTACAATTGGATCAGGTTTCATACCTGACCTGGCAATCAGATGTGAACCGGATGGTAGAAATTATCTATTTCATGTACTTCCTTAGAATTCAACACAGGAACGTAAATGGGAAGATAAGAATAAGTAAGAAGTTGCCATGGTAGTAGGCTTTGTCTAAGAATCCATGAAGCCTAGCTGGTAAGTTGCTGCCAAGAAACTCTGACAAAAGGTCAGGACAATAGCTACAAGTTGAAGGACAAGATGCAAAGGTAAGATCACAAACAGTTTTTCTGTTTTGATTCGTATCTCTGTATTCACTAAAAAAGTTACTATTTTTATGATTGATCTTGTTTATTAAACAAACACTTTTGCTACTTTTAACTTGCTTATTCCCTGTGATAGCTTCAGAGCATTTAGAAATAAAAGCAGTCCTCTTCTATGGAGAAGTGGATCTGTGATTTTTCTGTGCATGCTAGAAATAGGGTGATTTTTTTAGTTTACAGAAAAAAGTGATTTTTTAGTTTATGGTAAAAGGGTGATTTTTTTGTTTCATCTGATAACAGTTGTCAAGGCAGGAGTGAGAGAAGTGAAGCTGAGCTAAATCACTGGCAACTCCCACAGATTAGCTTATTCCAAGTGGTCAAGCAGTAGGCAGTGTTTTCATAGATTCATAGATTTCTAGATTCAGAAGGGACCTGGTAGATCATAAGGTCCGACCCCCTGCTCCTGGCAGGAAAGAGTGCTGGGGTTAAGTACCCCAGCCAGATGCTTGTCTAATCTCTTTTTAAACATCTCCAAGGTAGGGGAAAGCACCACCTCCCTTCGAAGCCCATTTCATATTTTGGCAACCTTTACCATAAATGATTTCTTCCTTATGTCCAATCTAAATCTCTTCTCCTACAGCTTGTGGCCATTATTTCTGGTAGCCCCAAGGGGCACCCTGGTAAATAGTGTCCCCTATTCCCTGTTGACCCCCTGTAATGAGTTTGTAGGTAGCCACAAGATCCTCTCAGCCTTCTGCTGTGGAGGATGAAGAGATTCAGGTCCCTCAGTCTGTCTTCATAGGGTCTTATCTGCAGGCCCTCAACCTAAACCTAAACTGTGACAAGCCCTCTTCTAAACCTTCTCAAGGTTATTCAGATCCCTCTTGAAGTATGGCGCCCAAAACTGCATGAGGTACTCCATTTGTGGCCTTACCAATGCCACATAGAGGGCAATTATCACTTCTCTAGACCTGCTTGTGATGTAGCTGCTGATGTAAGAAAGAGTGAGGTTAGCCTTGCTTATTACCTCATCACACTGGTGCCTCATGTTCATTTTTGTGTCAACCAGGACTCTGAGATCTCTTTCCACTGTTGTGGTGCTCAGAATGGTACCCCCCCCCCCCAGTCTAGAGGTGTGTTGGAGATACTTTCTCCCCAGGTATAGCACCTTGCATTTATCCTTGTTAGACTGCATCTTATTCTGATCTGCCTACTTCCCCAGTTTGTCCAAATCTACTTGAATTCTCTCCCTGCCCTTCAGTGTGTTTACTATGTCCCATAGTTTGTCATCTCTGAATTTGGACAAGGTACTTTCAACACCTTCATCCAAATTGCTGATGAAGATATTAAATAGTACTGGTCCAAGGACAGAGCCTTGGGGACATCCCTTCAGGAAGAAACCAACCCATCCATCACCACTCCCTGGGTGCGTCCCATGTGACAGCCAGAACCAGAGGGTTTAATAAGCAATGATGTGTGCTTCTTGTGTTATGCTTCAGCCCAAGTCTGAATTCGTTGCCCGGTATGCGTGAGCCAGTATACGAATACCAGTTGGAAGTTTGAAAGAAAAAAAGTTTTTATTGCCAGCAATAAAGGTGCAAGGTAGCAAGCACACCCATCACTATTTCTAAGAGTC
>JAGPOW010002673.1:5393849-5408760 GCA_030014935.1 Caiman crocodilus
TATCTGTCTATCTGTTATTATTATCTGTTATTATTTTACTACTAGCTCTTTTATATTGCCTTATCTGCTTATCGCATTTATCTTTCTGTTAACTGTTGTATGTGTGTAAGCTACAACAAATTTGCCTTTATTCCACTCCCTACTTGCATCCTTGATCCAAATGAATATACTCACAGTGCCCAGCTGGCCTGTGACAGTCCCATAAACCAGATTTTCACCCACCTTACTGTGAAAAAATCCACATCACAGCTACTCAGTTTGCATGTAAGAATTGGGCATGACACTGTGTCAAAAGCCTTTTTAAAATCCAGGTAAAGAATATCTACTTCCTCCCCTGTGTCTAAGCAATTTGTGACCTGGTTATAAAAAGAGACCAGGTTAATCAGGCAGGATCTGCCTGCTATAAACCCATGCCAGTTGCTCCTTAACATTGTGTTACATGTTGGCCCCCTGCAAATGTGATCCTTTATGATTTTTTCTAAGGTCTTGCTGAGAATAGGGCTGAGGCTAACTGGTCTATAATTACCCAGGTCCTCCTTCCTCCCATTCTTGAAAATAGGGACCACATTGGCCCTTTTCTAGTCCTCTGGGACTTGTTCCAAGTGCCACAAGCACTCAAACAGTTGTGCTAGTGGTTCTTCTATGTCATCGGTCAATTCCTTTAGTACCCTTGGGTGAAGATCATTGGAGCCTAATGACTTAAATACGTCCAACCCTTCCAAACTGACCTGTGGCTCAGCATGCTGCTAACTAAGGCAGAATGATATGTTAAAAGTAATATTGCAAGACGCTTAGGAAAGTATTTTTTCTAACCATATAGTATTGTAAGATATATAGCTCATTGTGTAAAAGAAACAGGCTAAAAACCACTGGCTATCATTAGAAGGTAATGCAGATTTTACTTATGAGTACTTATGCTAAGCCAGCCATTTGCTTATGCTAAGTAATCATCTTAACTGTGTCAACCATTTTCAAGTGAGTCTATGTAAATATGTGTGCTGTGAATGAGGTGAAGTTTTAGGAATGTGGAGATGATACAACCTGACACTGAAAAACAGACTGGAAAGTGAAAGACAACACCATTACTGGCAACAGAATCTGAAATAAACATATGTGAAAAGATGAATGGTGATTGGTGAAGAGGTCTCCAGAAGCTTCAAGGTTTTGGTCGAAGTCTGCCCAGTGACCGAAGTGGAGTCAAGGTCTTACACATACACCCATAGCAAAAATACATGTAAATAAGTGAAATGCATAGGTAATTCCATGCTAATGAAACAAACAGTAAACAGAAGCGGAGCTGAAAATAGGAAGGAATATGGATGGAACAAAGGAGGGACAAAGGTAGGGTAAATGTTAATGAGCATGAACCAAGGTGTATAGATGAGGAAAGAACTAATGTTCACTGCTGCTCTCCGGTTTGTTGATTTTTGGGAGCTTGCCCAAAGCTGTCTCCATTTTGAATAAAGCTGTTGGCTACCAATATGTGCTGGTGTTTGCTCTGTGAGCAACTGGATCCCTGAGCAATTGGATCGTCATCTCCCTAGTTGTTGAGCGCCGCATGAAGTCGGGGTCTAACTGGGAGGTGTATTTGTATCTGTGTCCAGGAAAACAGAAGGAAAGAAATTATTTAAGAGCTCCGCTTTTTCCATCCTATCAGTTATGAGTTGCCCTAGTCCATTCTGTACCGGCCCTATGTTACCTTGTGCCTTCTTCCTGCTTCCTATGTACTTAAAGAAGGCTTTTTTGGTATCCATAATCTTTGTTGCCAACTTGAGTTCTATATCTGTTTTCGCCTTCCTCACTGCTTCCCTGCAAGTGCGGGCCAAGCAGGTATACTCCTCCTTGGTTGCTGCCCATTGATTCCACAGCTTGTAGGCCTCTTTCTTCCTCTGCATGCTCTCCTGGATTTCTCTGCTCAGCCAAGAAAGTTAATGGGGAATCACTAAAATACCTATATAACCTTGTCCCTTTTTTTTGCAGATTCAGATGAAAACACCAGGGATGGTAGCCCCTTCTGAGGGCATGAAGCCTGCCAAGTTTCAAGAAGATAGGTGCAGGGGGTTCTGTGAAAGTACCCCTCAAACTGTTGAAAGCAAAACACATATCACTTGCATGTGTTAAGGGGTGTAAGTTCTAGCTGTGTTGGTCTAAGGACATAGACAGACAAAGTTCTTTGGGTCAACCTGATATATTTTATTAGACCAACTGAATACTTGGAGAAATATATCTTGGCAAGCTTTCAGGTTTAAAAACCCTTTGTCAGGCTGAGGAAGCACCAGCAGTTGGTGTGTATGCCCTTCCTGGATGGAATGAATAGTAAAGAAACTAGAGGCTGGGCTGAGATACAAACAAGCCAGTCGGTGAAAATATAAATTGAAATGTCAGGGGGTGAGAGAGGCTGGGGGGAAGAGGGGAAGGGGAATGTAGCAGGTAAAAGTGGAGAGGTATCTGGGGAGTCAGATGTCAGGCAGGTTATAGTGTATCACAAATCCAATGTTTATATTGAGTCCATGAGTTTTTGTATCAAGGAGGTTGATAAAGTGAAGTTCATAGGCTCATCTGTGAAAAGTGTTTTGTAAATTCAAACAAGCACAGAACCTTGCTAACCTCATCACCAGAAGCAACCTTCCTACAGACCAAAACAAACCAAATGGATCCAGACTGTGCCATGAAAAGAAATGTAAAACCTGCCAACATATCTCCGCATTTACTACATCCCACAACAGAACCATCACCATACCTGGTTCTTACAGCTGCAGCTACAGAAATGTTATGCATCTAATCCAGTGCACCAAATACCCTGATGAAAAATACATATGAGAGACCAAACAACAACTGCACCCAAGAATGAATGCACATGTGACATCTATTAAAGACAAGATTACCTAATTACCAGTGGGGGCACATTTCTCACAAGAAAACCACTCCCTCACTAATCTCTCGGTCCTGATACTCAAAAGGAATTTACAAAACACTTTTCACAGATGAGCCTATGAACTTCACTCCATCACTCTCCTAGATACAAAAACTCATGGACTCAATACAGACATTGGACTTATGATGCACTATAATCTGCCTGACATCTGACTCCCCAGGTACCTCTCAAATTTTACCTGCTACATCCCCCTCCCTTCCCCCCCACTCCAGACTGTCTCTCACCCCCTGATACCTCAATCTACATATTCACTAACTGGCTTTTTTGCATGCAGACCAGCCTTTACTATACATTCTATCCAGGAAGAGCACACACACCAACTGTAGATGCTTCCTTAGCCTGATGAAGGGTTTTTACATCTGAACAATTGTTGTATTTCTCCAACTATTAAGTTGTTCTAATAAAAGATATCAGATTGACCCAAAGAACTTTGCCTGCCTTGTGTGTGTTAAGACACAGAGGGAACAATGCAGCAGGGATGATAGCCTGTAACAGGGAGCCTTCCCAGTGCCAGTTAGATCTTGACCCACCTGTTTCTGGGCCAACTGCCCACCCCTCTTTCACCCACCACACCTTGATGGAAAACTGATTCAGATGTTACCCAGGCAGGAGGATGCCCATTGAGACCCCTGATGTCTAAGGGTGACATCTATTCCGCAGCTCCGTACCTTCTCTACACTGTGGCCCATGCCTCACAGATTGCATCCTTCATGCCCGCCAGCTGTGGTCCCTTTCTGGGACCATTGGCTTCCTCTTAGGCCCTGGCCCTGCCTTCAGGCCAGTCAGATTCTGAAGCTTCATGCTCTGGGTATTCCTTGTGGTGGGCCTCTAGCCCTTTGACCCCGCCCCCCCCATTGGGTCCTGGCCCCAGCACAGACTAGTCAAGGGTTCCTCATGTCAAATCTGAGCTGCCTGTCTGTTCCAACTCCACTGTAACATCTAAGCCTCAGGCCTCTGAAAGATCTTGCAGGTCTGGGCTTTCCCTAGCCAGGACTGTGTGTGCGTGCAGTGGCTGGAGATTATCAGGTGACCCCAACCTGCCTTTCACCAGGGAAGTTAGCAGTTCTGGCATTTCCTGTGGCTGCCATGCCACTGGCAGTCCCACCAGGCCTCCCTATCCTGGCAGAGTGCAACTTTAGGTCATTTCCAGGACTGGAGGCCTTTTCTTTCCCCATAGCACCAGCCCATACCTCCAAGCTCATCCTGGCATGGGAGCTCAGCAGAGAGATGTTCTTCTCCTGCTGGTTGGTAATAAATTAAATTGCCGCCTCTAGCTCTGAGAATGGGGTATTAAATGGTTTGGAAAGCAAATTAAAAAAAATGAACAGGTGCAGAGTGAGGAGGGTGGCATTCACTCCATCTGCATATGGAGCTTGGGGAACTCCCACAGTGGGAGGTTCACCTTTGGAAACACCAGCTGATCCACCAAATCGGGATCCAAGGAGGTGTGGTGGGGTGTCACAATATCACCAGCAATACTCGCTTGGAACACTGGTCATTGGAGGGACAGGTATTCCCAGGCAACTGTGGCCAGATCCTACCACACCTGGCTGTAGTTTGCCCAACAGGCCAAGAAGTCGCAGTACAGAGGCTCCATGTCCTCAGTGAGATAGGCAGTCATTGAGAACTTCACACTATCTGCCATAAGGTGGGGGTCTGGTGCCTCTGGACCCCAACACTGAAGCCATGCCCTTGGCCCCCATTGGCAGTAGCTGTGGTTGAGAAGATTGACTGGTGCTTGGACTGCTGACATGGGAAAGTGGATCCCCCTCTTCCACATCCCCCTGCCTCCCACACTCTGTTCACCAGTACATCCATCCAGTGATTGAGGGTTGTGCTCCTCCAGATGCTCCCCTTCACCCTCAGATAGCACATCCCTGCCAGCGTGTGGACCATACAGGACCACAATGGATCCAGCCATTTTTTGATACCCTCCTTCAGCTGCTTCACCAGTGCCTACACCTCTGGTAAAAGCAGCCTGCCCCAGCCAGGAATACTGATCCCCTGGAATTTCTCCATTTGATTCTCAAGCTGTTTCATTATGGGGAATCACCTGGCTAAGGAGGGCAACACCATTAATGAGGCTCTCAGTGGCCTTGAGGAATGGCTTGAGAACCAGCAAGATCTAGGAGATATTATCCTGCTCTGTTTTGTTAAGGAAGCCATTGATCCCAATCTCCCCAAGTAAAGCCATCATGAATGGCCTTCTGTTGCTCGACCAGCCTTTCAAGCATCAGGCATGTGGAGTTCCACTGGCTCTCCACATCCTGCATGATTTTCTGCTTAAGGATGCTCAACTCTGCCTGTTTCTCCCATGGCATCTTGCCTTGCTTGATGCTCCGGTGGAAGTAGCCTGCCACCTTTCTGCATTTTGAAATGAGCTAGCTCATAGTGGTAGTGACAGCACCATCACCAGGAGCCCTGTCCCTCTCCAAGGCATCTCTATGAGGTGGAAATAGTATGCAACACAGCAGATGCCAACAAGGTTGGCATCACACACCGCCTTCACCATATTGGCCCCATTGTCAGTGACCATGAACCTGCGGGTGAGCTTGCCCTGCCCAACAAGCCACTCTTGCACCATGTGGTTCATAGCCACCATGATCTCCCTTGCCATGTGGGACTCATCCATCACCTCTACTTGAAGGAGAGCCGACTGATGCTCTGACTGATTGTACCAGTGCCCTGGGAGGGAGAGGTAGGCATCATCTCTACCCCAGATGTTCCAAATGTCCAAGGTGAAATGCAAAGCAACCTGCAGCTCCTCCCTCAAATACTCTCTGCATGTCTTGTACAGGGAGTGCACCACCATCCTGCTAAAGGTGGTGCATATGGGCGCTTGGTATGATGTGGCCATGAGCACCATGAGCCACCTGAACCCTGGACACTCAACAAAGGAGCAGGGCTGGCCATCCAGATCAAGCATCTCCCTAATGCTCTGGGTTACCTCGCTCACCTTAGGTATGTGCCCCACTTTGTCTCTGCCTTTCCTCCACTAGTCCAGGGTGGCCTGCTCCTGCTTCTGGGGGATGGGGGCTTTGAAGTGAGAAGGAAACTTCTTTTGGGGCATGCTCCCATTGGTACCCGGAGAGGGATCAAGGGTAAGGGAGTGCTGCCTCCTGAGATGCAGCAGCATCTCTGTGGTAGTGAGCATTTCTTATCCTTTCCCCAGCTGATCTTTTGGCAGTGCTGGCAGGTAGCATACTTGGGATCTTCTGCCACCTCAAAATGATCCCACACTATACTACCCACCCATTTCTGGGTTGAAAGTAGAGATCCTGCCTTATCCCTCCTCTTCACCAGGCAGAGGCAACAACAGGAGAAGCTGAGCCACCTTCACCACACAGCCTCCTCTGAACTGCCTTCCAGCAGAAACCTACCTCTAGGGGAGCTTTGAGGGGTGTGGAGCACAAATTCAGATGGCCTCTCTTTCCCCTGAATTTCCTTAGATATGGCACTCAGCATCAGTGCTTCCAGATCCAGCTCCTCCTCTGGCACTGGAAGCCTCACACTGGGAACTGAAATTGGGGTGCAGACTGTCATGCTGGTGCTGGTGGTTAGTGCTGGTGTTAGTGAAGGTGGTGAACATGCAGACATTGCTTTCACCTCCTTGCTCCCACTAGCAGCAGAAGACTCACTGCTGCCAGGAAACATGGTGTGTCTATGTTTGTAAAGGGGTGGGGGGACTTGAAGCTTTCCCTCTTCCCCCTCTCCCTCCCCTGCCAGAAGACTTGCCACTTGCCTTTCCAGCTCACTTCATAATACTTGGTGTGCTGCAAAATGTGTACGTGTCTGTAATATATGTTGCGCTTTCCTGCAGTGCAGAGAGATGACACACTGTCAGGGAAAACACAGGAGAAGAGAGACTAGGTAACTACCAAGAGACTAGATAGCAAGCCAGAGCCTTTCAGATGCTGCTGGTCCAAAAGTGACAGCTCACAAAAGGGACAGATCACTTCCCACACAGAGATATATGTTGTTTATCTGGCCCTCTCCCAGACTACTGTGATTGGAAAGGGACTCAGGGAAAGATCAGTCACTGGCCAACTACAGATGTCAATATCAGAACAGTCTTCCCCCCCCACTCACATGAGCTCTCTCCCTCTTCTCAGTTTTTGTTTCTTGCATGTCTGTCTTCCAAACTTATGAATCTTTCTGAATATTTTCCTAATTGATTTGGACGCTTCGGAATGAATTTGGACCTTTTAATGGGTCTCAATTCAGATTTAGAGATTCAGCCACCAAATTAGGTCAAATCTCCTACAAATCGAATTGGCTATCAAAGCTTCGCACAGCCCTTGTACAGAGCACCTTGCAGGCAGGCAGGTAGCCCTATCCCTAGCCAATTTGGGAGAGCGGGGGGCAGCGTCCTGGATTTCCCAGAACTTGGGCAGAGCACAGAGCTCTGTCAGAGGCTAGAGCACAGCCCTGCACAATGCTGCCTAGGATGGCAGCAATCACGCTCTAAATTAACCTGCCATGGCATCTGGCACAGACATTCAATAAAGCACTCTATCACAAAGTGATTTAAGTTATAATAATACATCCATCAAGGGTTAACTTAGCGTATGATACAGTGGCAGATTAAGATTTATTGGGGCCCTGGGTAAACAAATTTGGAGGCCCCCAATGCCACATTATAAACATGAATGTATCAAAAAGCATTAATAATTAGACCCATTAAATGTACACAGTGAATCTATCTATATTAATAAAAGCCTGTGTGGGTGTCAGCACCATAGCTCCAAGACCATGATACCTAGAGACCTGAAACTTTGCATGCATACTAAGGGGACCCTGGGGGCATGCACCTGAGTGATATTTTTTTAATTTGTCTCAAAAAAAAATTGCCCATTTTTTAATCTATACTGCATAACCCCTTGTGACAGGTCAGCCCCAGGAAGCAGAATAAATTTGCATGTGCAAACCATTCTTTAGAAAAGCTCAAAGCTCCTGGCCAAGGTCAACTGGTACATCTGGAGAAGGCTCCACATTTAGGAGTATTACCCTAACGCAAATACGGTGGTTGGGACTAGTTAACAGGACCTGGAAGCACCCACAGGCAGAGCGAGGGCTTAAGGAAGGTCCAGGGAGAAAACAGTACTGGGCCTTCTCAGGGACTGATTAGGGCATTCCCTGTGAGGCAGCCCCTGTAAGGCAATCTACAAGAAGCAAACATGCCAAAAATCGACTTGCAAAAGCTGCAACCAGAGCAGATGAGACTCCAGAGCAGCAAGTTGCAAGATGAGAAACAAACAGAGTAGCAATGGCTGTATCCAGAGCAACTGAAACTCCTGCACAGCAAGTTGCAAACAAAGCGGCAATGGCTGCAGCCAGGAACCGACCCTGGAGGGAAAAGAAAACTTTTCATTCTTCTACAAACTAGTCTTGGATTATGGTTCTGATCCATTACTTGCAACTGGATCAATGGTGACTTCTTGCAGCCACTGTTTTACAATGAGATGGCAAGGGGAAGCTCCAGGGCAAGGTTCAACTGCCCCAAATAAATGATCCTCCTGAGCCCCTTCATACATTGTTCATGGGCAACACTTCAGATGAACGTAATTTCCAAAGTAACATTAGAAGTTACAATTCATGCCTCCAAATGACATCTTTTGGCATCAGAAAACACATGAAAGAAGCTGGCTACATGCCCACATTTAAAGTGCGAGGCTAGGTTTATCATCGGATTGGCAGTCTGATGCCACTTCCAAATGAAGAACCCAAATTCCTGCAGATCTACTTCATGGGTGACAATAGAAAGCAGGCTGAACAACATTGCAACAATGTCATTCAAACCAACCTGCAGGTGGTGTTGCAGTTGCAAGACATGCTCCACAAGGAAAACAACTATGTTTACAGTTTCAAGTGTGCCATGGAGAAGATGACTCCAGAGTATAATGTCACGCATGCAGACAAAACTCTAGCTGGTGAGCATGAACAGCATTTCAAAGCACCTACAACCCGTGCAAAGCTGGGTACTTTGGCTAGTTAATAAATAAAGTGCAACGTGATGTCAAAATTAACTACTCAATTTTTTGACACACACAAAAGCAAATAAAACAACTGCCTTATGAAAATGACTCAGATGCATGGGATCGCCATAATGTATATCATGAAAGGAATGATGTTTTAGTTTAGTGATCATATAGACTCTTTTTTTACTATTTTTTTTTAAATACACATTTTGCATTGTACCTACACTACAGTAAACTAATATAAGAAAAATACAGGCTATACCAATAGCTTCAAGTTCAAGTCTAAGAATACCATTAGTGATTCTTACAATTAAAATAAATCAGTAGGCCTACACAATAAATCTCTCTCTCTCTTTTTTAATTATTCCTGAAATGTTAAATATGAGCTAAACTTACTAACACACCTAGGCTCCCTCCTCTCCTGCACCTTGGGCAGGCATGGGGCTAGGGATTAGCATAGGGAAGTGGGTAGACAGACTCACACAACTACATTCACTCATGCAGTCACACACTACAATACAGTAAGTGGACTGAGACAGGGGTAGGCAAGCAACCTGCTAAACACTGGCTACACGACCCCTGCCACTTGGCTCCAAATCCAACTAGCCAGCCACAGAGCACTGGCCTCAGCCAGTTGGGGGATGCTCCTGCTGAGAACTTGCAGGGCATAGTGGGGAAGTATGGGGTTCCCCTGAGTATAATGTGCTGTGAAGGGCCAAGGGTGTTGTCAGAGTAGGGCCCAGCGAGCAGCACAGGAACAACTTGACAGAGCCCCAGCAACACAGGGGACAAGCTGCAGGTGCAGGGGCTCCACCGCATTGAAGACCTGGAGGAGAGGCAGGTGGGACTTGTGCAGCCCCTGCATGGTGCTTAGCACTGCATTAACCTACCACACACCTCACACATGAAGTTCTTGAGCCTGCTCCTGGCTGCCACACCCAGTTTTCCTGGTGGGGCCTTTAACTCCATACCCTCCTTTACTGCCTGGTCCAGCTAGCCTCTCCTATAACTTTTTCCCAGAAGCACCCTGATTAACAGCATCCCCTGGGCCCAGGTCCTGCAGGCCCACATCTTAATCTTCCCCTGGCATGATCCACTACTTTTAACATGCTCTAAGAGCCACGAAGGACGAAAGGAAGACCCAGGGAATTACAGACTAGTCTGACATCCACCCCTGTAAAAATCCTGAAGAAAATTATCAAGGGTTCCATCAGCAGCAGGCTAATGGAAGACAATTTTCTCAATGCTAGCCAACATGGCTTTGTTGCTAGAAGGTCCTGCCTGACCAACCTCATCTCCTTCGTTGACCAAGAGATGCATTGCCTGGACAAGGGAGACAAGGTTGATTCCATATATCTGGATTTCAAGAAGGCCTTTGACTTGGTCTCCCATGATGTCCTGATGACTAAGTTGGAGAACAGCAGCCTCAACCATCTTGTGGTCCAATGGCTAGGAAACTGGCTCTGGGGTCAGACTAAAAGAGTATTAGTTGATGGGAGCAAATCAGCTTGGTGCAAGGTGACCAGTGGTATCCCTCAGGGCGGAGTGCTTGGGCCAATGCTCTTCAACATCTTTATAAATGATCTGGATTTGAGCAGCAGATGCAGACTGATAAAGTTTGCAGATGACACTAAACTATGGGGGAAGGTGGTCACACTGGAAAACAGGCCGGGGATGGACAGGCTTGCAAGGTGGGTGGCATAAAACCTGATGACATTTAAAGCAGAGAAGTGCAGGATGCTTCACCTTGGTATGAAGAACCAGCATCATACTTATAGGCAGGGCAGTGCTACACTTGCTAGCACCATGACCAAAAGAGACTTGGGAGTCTTGACTGACCGCAAAATTAACATGAGCCACCAATGTGGTGCCATAGCTGACCAAGCAAACCAAACTGGCATGCATCCACTGATGCATCTCAAGTGAAACGAGGGACATCATCCTTCAAGTCTACTCAGCCTTAATGAGGCCACAGCTAGAGTAGCATGTCCAGTTTTGGGCCCCCCACTTCAGGAGGAACATGGATAAGCTTGAGAGCGTCCAAAGGAGAGACATCCACATGATCAAAGTTCAAGAGCCTTGCAAGGAGAGGCTGAAGGACATGGGACTCTTCAGCCTGGAGAATAGAAGGCTCGGGGGGACTTAGTGGCATCCTATAAATATATAAGGGGGTTCACCAAGATCTGGGAAAACAATTGTTCACCAGGTCTCCCCAAGGGATAACTAGATCTAATAGCCACAAACTTCTGGAAAGCCAATTTAGACTGGACCTAAGGAAAAACTCCTTTACAGTCCAAGTGTCCATGGTCTGGAACAGATTCCCCCCAGAGGTGGTGCAAGCACCTACTCTGGACTCATTCAAAAGGTGTTTGGATGCGTATCTTGCTGGGAACATTTGACCCCAGCAGACTTCTTGTCTATGGCAGGGGGGATGGACTCAATCTTTGAGGTCCCTTCCAGCCCCTTTTAAATCTAGGAACAGCTAGATTCAGTCATAGCTTTAGAGTACTTTCTGCATGCTTAAGTGCTCTAAAAGCCATGAAGGATATATATATCAGTTTCTACTAGAGTTTAAAATGGATACACTTTTTCTGTAGTCAATGGTAGAAATTTTGGTGATAATTTAATTAATTTTGAACAAAAAAATATTTGTGCTTTTAAAAATAAATATCATCATGCTACTATAATTAAGATGACCCGAGTGCAGAATTCAGGATGTGTATTGGGTAGATACTTCTTAAACATTTTGATGCAACATATTGCAAATATATTTTGCAACAGATTCATTTGCCCCTCTGGGTAATATATGAAAAAAGTTTTTTTCAAGCTCTGAGTAGAAATACATTATCTATACTTGGATATGCTTGAGAACTGTTTTGTATATTGATATTCTCTCACCTTCTGACAATGGGAAGGGAACAACCCTTTTCAATTTGGAATTTGGGATTCCAATGAAATTCTATCAAATTGTTGTTTAAAACAAAAAAGCATTTCTCAATTCTTGGAACAAAAATATTTTGTTTAGTTTTACTGAACCAGGCTTTATATTCTAAGACGTATGACCCTACTGCTGTACAGGATTTCCAGCTGCAGGTCCCATTTGTCCTATATTTCAGACTATTTGGACTGGACAACATTGTACTCCCCCTTTCTCTTCCAAGAGTAAGAATACAGTCAAATACTATGTCCTCAATATCTTGTCCTCAGCCTCAATCAGAGTTGCCCAGTATCAGTAAAAACAGCAGGCAACAAATGGATGCTGTTAAAGTCTGTTAAAAAAAAATCTTTATCTGTAACAACACTAAGCAGCTACAGCTTGATTGAAGTTCTGACAAACAGTGCACAACACCACCATCTGATGTCTGAACACGGAACAGCACCGTGCAAGGAGCATTCTCTCAGCCATGTACTGCTGTGGCTGAATCCTAGGTTGCATATATTACTGCTGGGTTGCAGGTAGGCTTCTTAAGGGTCTGTGCCATTATGTAGGGAGCAGGGCTGGTGGGAGTAAGGGTGGGGTGTGGGCAGCGTGGTGCAGGCTAGTCAGACACATCAGGACACAGAGCGAGTAGAGGGCCCCTTGGGTGGGAGTAACACCCCTCAGACCAGTTTGCCAACACAAGAAACTTTTTACTGCAAATTTTTTTTTTTTACTGACAACCACGGTTTTTTATGGTTGATGATAAACCCCTAAATTTCAACCCACTCCTTCAAACTGTGGCCTAGCAGCAGCATAAGCTCTGGAAGAAGATGTAAAACATGTATCAGTATAAATGTGTCATTGAAATCATTTGGCTGTCAGCAAAATGCTTTCAAATTGTAAGTAAAAAAATATTCTTGGGTTAGCAACCCTGACCTCAGTAAACCTAAGTTCTTTTTTTTTGTTCATTTTTGTTTGTTTGTTTTTAAAAAATCTGTCTTGATACATATGATAACAAGGAGAAAAGGACTGAAATGTACACAGTCATCCCAATGGATGCCATATGTTGTAATAATTTCCATGCAGTATTTTGTAAATTGCCAATGCCTTGCTACCAAGCCTACAGGGAAATCATTTCATCTGTCTTCCTTGAATATACTTTATATCTCAAAAATTAGCACAACAAGTTCCATTTATTTAAAAAATATACATTCTAGTAGCTAAGAGATGGAATTGATTAATGGTGACTCTTCACAGTTAAATAAATATAGCAGTTAAGGTCTATATGGGCTTACCAGTTGATTTAACTTTTATTCATAAGCCTACCTTTCCCACATGGTCTCTATGGATCTTACTTGCATAAAGCACAAATGACTCCATATATTCTACTTCTTCAATTACTTATGTAGTTTTATGAAGAAGCCTTCATTTCAACTCTAACAGACTTCAGTTTTAGGTCCTGCATAGTGGGAAGTTGCTTCTTAAGAAAATGAAACACATGTGTTGTTAAAAGCCTAGTACAATGGGTACTAGTCATTTACAAAAATCAAAATTTTACCAACAGTTAAAATACATTTGGAATCTTGTACACAACACTTTCCATATGTTATGTAGCATACCATCTGTTGGTAGGAGTGAGAGAACAATCCTTCCTTTCTTAAAACAAAGAAGCTTGCTTCATTAATACAAAATGTAATTATCACCTTTGATTACAGATTTCCCTTGTTTTATGTGGGTTTTATATGTGCAAATTCACTCTTATGTGATGACCTATTTTATACCTAAAGTATAGCATATGAAAGGTAAATTCACTCTTATTCGATCTGTGTGGCAGAAGCCCACAGTCAACTGCTTTGTGCGGTACAGGGTGGAAGTAGTGTGCTCCAAAACATAGTCTCCTGTGTGGGTCGTCTGCTCCTCACTCATTGCCTGTGTGTTTCTCTGTAATAGATGTTAGACCCCAACTTCATGTGGCACCCAATGATTAAGGAGATGACGGTTCAATTGCCCATGGATCCTGTTGCTCATTAGCCAGAGCAGAGCAGGGAGCAAACACCAGCACACATTGCTTGCAACAGCTTTTATTCAGAATGGAGACAGCTGTGAACTAGCTCCCTCACCTACAGAATATGGGGAGCTTCCCTGAACAACAGTTCTTTCCAACATCTACACACCTTGGTTCATACTTATTTAACATTTAGTCCGTCCTTGTCCCACTTCTGGTTCCACCCATTTTTCCCCCCATCTCAAGTTCCACCTCTTTTTACAGTTTGCTTCATTAGCATGATATTGCCTATGTATTTTATTTATTTACATATTAATGGCATCTTCATCATTTGGACTGAAAACCTACAATCTCTGATTGAGTTCCATCAGAAATTCAACAATCATCATTCCTCCATCCAACTTTCTCTAGAATATTTCAGCACCAGCATCTCCTTTTTAGGCACAATGATCAATATCCAGAATGATAAAATACAGACCACATTATACAAGAACCCCACAGACCAACATATGCATCTGTACAGAACAAGCAATCACCCGAAACACACCAAAAAAGCTGTGATATACAGGCAAGCCCTCAGATACCACTGCATTTGTACTGAAGAGAACACCTGGGATTGCCACCTCACCAATCTTTAAAAGGATTTCACGCAAAAAGATCTATCTCCAGAGAGATAGATCACGTGTTTGAAAGAGCCACCTGGATACCACGTGAAGAACTGCTGCAGTACAGAACACCACCCCCCCAAATCGCACACCGCTGGTTATGACATATCACCCCTCCCTTGAACCTGTACAAATGAACCTGTACAAAAAACCCTCAAACAACTGCAATCCATACTAAAAAGAGACCCTACTCTTAAAAAGATCTTCCCAGAGCCACCCATCCTACCCTTCAGACAAGCACTGAACCTCTCCAACCTCATCACCAGAAGCAAACTTCCTCAAGCCCAGAACACACCAAAAGGATCTAGACCGTGCCATGACAAGAAATGCAAAACCTGCCCACACATCTCCACCACCCCCACTATTACTACACCCCACAACAGAGCCATCAGCATCCCAGGATCTTAC
>JAGPOW010002673.1:5408860-5428879 GCA_030014935.1 Caiman crocodilus
GTGCCATGACAAGAAATGCAAAACCTGCCCACACATCTCCACCACCCCCACTATTACTACACCCCACAACAGAGCCATCAGCATCCCAGGATCTTACAGATGCACCTCCAGAAATGTTATATACATCATCCAGTGCACCAAATGCCCAATGGAAAATATGCAGGAGAGACCAAACAACAACTGCACACCAGAATGAACGCACACTGGAAATCCATCAAAGATAGAAATACACAATTACCGGTGGGGGCACATTTCTCACAGGAGGGACACTCTGTCTCCAATCTCTCAGTCCTGATCCTCAAGGGAAACTTACACATCCCTTTCCAGAGACGAGCCTATGAGCTCCATTTCATTAACCTGCTGAATACTAGAGATCACGGACTAAACATAGACATTGAATTTTTGATGCATTATAATCTGCCTGGCAACTGACTTCCCAGCCCAGCCCCTGGCTTCTTTACTTTTCATTCCATCCAGGAAGAGCACACACCAACTGCTGAAACTTCCATAGCCTGATGAAGGGTTTTTGAACCCGAAAGCTTGCTTAATAACTTTTCTCCAACTATTTGGGTTGGTCTAATAAAAGATATCAAATTCATCCAAGGAACCTTGTCTGTCTCTGCTAAGAATGCACGCATAAGACTTTGACCCCTCTCTTCTCTTGGTCACTTGCGGTTTCTCACTGGTTCTTGCTGGTTATCTTGTTGACTTTCCCATCTCCAAGGTCTTGCTTCTGCTTTATCTCCTGATAATAGCGGGTGGACTTCATTTTGTTCTTACACAGGAAATCATGCATCTTCCACACTATCCTTTTGTTAGTGTGCTTGCTTAAGCATTTGCAAAGTTAGCTACTTTTAATATATCAGCTAGCTTTGTGACCACCAGCTGTTGCTGAGGTTGCCTTTAGTGTATCATTCAGCCTTGTAACCAGCAGCTTTTTGCTGAGACACAGAAAAAAGCCTTCATTCAGCTGTACACTTAGCACCCCCATATTCCACATTGGGGTCTAACAGTCACCATCCCCATTATGACTTCTAAGAATCCCACTAGCTTATCTCCAACTGTCTGCTGATGGCGAGTACCAAAGTCATCTTGTAAAAGTGGTAGAAATGGACCTGGGCGTCAGTACAGTTGAGTTCTTAGACTGTGTCCCTATTTGTTACTTTGTAAAGTGGATACCCTTTATGTGATTTGGAATTATGCTCCATTTTCCAGGAAAGAGCAAGGGAAACCTGTATTTAGATCTAAGAGAATGTATGTCCACTGCATTATTAATTCTTAATAGTTTTTCATACAATATGGCACTCTAAATTCATAATTAAAACAGTACTTTATTTTAAGTATAATAAGATTTTACATATTTCCTGTTGCTAATAATTATTTTACACAGGTAGGCAAGACCAGCCTGCTGAGTCAGCCATATGCAAACATACTGGTCAATTTAAAGACATAGTTTTCATAGAGATGTGGAGTGATGTACCTTACAATATACAAGTCAGGAAAATCATGTTCTATTAAAAAGCAAAGCAAGTGAAATTGTAATCTGAGCAAAATCAGACAGTTTCACTCTGAATAAGTGTTAATTTTATTTCATCTAAAACAGAATACAGACTCTAAAAAATCTGAAAGATCAAATATCTCCATTGGTCTTTTTAATGTCATTTTCTCTATTTATGCCTGACATTTTGTCCATCTACCTTTCTTAGAGAAAAGAGATAACAGCTCATTTTCCCTAGGCTAAGTATAGACATTCAAAAAGTCTGAGCCTGATTTGATTAAATTTTTTCAGGTTAGTTTAACCTGCATAACCTGAACTGAGAAGCAAGTAAATAGATGTTCACTTTTGATTTTGGAAATGCAGCCACACCCCTGCAGTGGCGCAGGGTAGAATCTGGTGGGGGGCAGAGGTGGTGGTGGAGAGTGAGCCCTCCCTTCCTTTCCACAGTGGCTGGAAGGCTGGAGGCCAGCTGAATTGAGTGGGGGGCATGGCCAGGCCCTGGCAGGCTGAGTATTATTGTAGAGGGGTTTAAACCCCCGCCCTGGTCTGCATGGTCCCCAGTCACATTGTGCCTAGAAGGAGGCGGGGAGAGCAGCAGCCTTTGCCAGGAATCTCCCTTCCTCCACCCTCACTCACTGCAGGAGAGCTCAAGCTTCCCCCTTCTCTGGGTGGGCAGTACTGAATTTGCTTGGACTGAGAGACTCGATCGTGGTACAGCACTTGGACATTTTATTGAACACTGGACTTAGAAATTAGAGGCTGCTTTAACGTAGAGCTGTTGAGGATTTCAAAATCTGTTCCAGGGATTTAGAGGAGTAGTCGCTTAAACTTGCCAAACTGGTTTTGCAAGGGGAAGAGCACAGATTAAGTTGGAATTCAGGAGCTTTCTCCCTTTAGGATTGACTTGATATAGCAGACTTGGTAAGAAGAGAGCCATTGGGACTAGAAAAGTGACTGATAAGAAAAACAGCTCCAGGATTTTGGAGTAAGGATATATTCTGTGGACCAGACGCATTTGTACAATTTTGTGACCAGTGGTCCTTTAAGATCATCTGTGGGCATAAACCCTGGGTAAATGAAAGACAAAGAAATGAATCACTCTAGAAGGGTTAATATTGACATGCAAACTTTAACTACAGAGATATAACAAAAAGAACAGTCATTAAAGACAGTGAAAGAAGAATCCAAGAAGCTGAAGCACCATGCCCCCTTGCTCCTACTTCTGTCACTTGAACAGCAACCAAGGGTGAAGGGCTGGGGTCACTTGGCATGGGCTGCTGTCCCCTGCTAGGAAGAACCTGGCTAGGGTCCCATTCCAGTAGGAGAGGAGACATGGGGATTGGGGCAGATTAAACCCTCCCCCTGCTTCCTCAGGCTACCATCACTACAGAGAAGGGTTTCCCACCCCTACCCCCTTCTCAGCCATCCAAATAGTGCTCCAGCTAGAAAGGAGAGTGGCAAGGCCAACCCTGTTCCACTGGAGCAGAGAGCACAGTCCAGATCAGCCCAGCCCAGGCCTGCAAAGCATCCTGGAATGCTGGCGGACTGCAAGTTAACTTAGGAAGGGGGCTGGGACAGGAGTTCTGTAAACCTGTTTGACCTAAATCAGTTAAGTCTGATACTACATTCAATCATGTTTACCTTAAACCAGTTTCAGCCATTTTGAAAGCAACTTATGTGCACTGAACTTTTGTTCTGTTACAGGTTTAAACTGGTTTCTGATCATTTAAACCAGTTTATATGTAGCTTCTAAACCTAACCCTAGAGAAGAGAAACTAGTACTAAAAATGCTGCAATCACCAGATTAATTGTTTAGAAATAAATCCCACTAGGAATAATTTCTAATGGTCTTTGTCAGCGATACTACGCATTGTGGCAGCACTGATCAAATGTTTTTTTAAGTCTGTATTTGTTAATTTATCTGTATTTTAAAGTCTGGGGTTTTTTACATTTGTATTAACTTTTACTATCCTTGTTAAGTTATCCTAGAGGTTTCTTTCTTTAAAAAAAAAAAAAAGACCCTCCTGAGAAACTGAAAAATAAATCATATTTAAAAGTTGAATAGAGCTACCAGAAGCTACTGAGGTATTCACTTTGTTACTCATTACATTTACCAATTAAAATGAATATTACACTGGTCAGTTGAAGTGTCATTAGTAAAAAGTTTGAAGAAAGCAGTATATCAATACAGAAGTAGTTGCCAATTTTGAAAAAAGAAAAAAAAATAAGGAATGTAATTTCTGTCTCAGTATTCACAAAATAGATAGATACCTGCACTGGTGCAGTTCTTCTGAATGCAGTGGATTATGTCCATCAAATATAGGAAGGTGTGCAGAAAGATCAACCTAAAAAAGATTTTGGCTTCAAAATTGTAAAATTACTTTTGTTCCCAATGGATTCAATGTCATGATTTTATTTAAGAATTAAATTAGGAATGATAAGCTAGCTCAGAACCACCAAGAACTGAGAACTGAAAGGTCAAATTGGCTCAAATTTAAATATAAGCCTTGTTATCAGCAAGCTGACAAATGGATGGCAGACAAATGGGAAACACCAACAGAAGCTATTTTTATCTGCATCCTCACATGCAGGTAAAATTCTTAATCAATGAGTGCTGATTTTTGCTATTTTTGATTAGGAGGCAGGATAAGATAGAATATGAGAACATCAGACTGTAAAGGGCATCAGAAAGAATCATTTAATCCCACACCGTGACTTTTACAGACAATTATTTACCCAAGAAATCCCTCAGATCATCACGTTAGACTCCCACCCACACAACAACACCTTATAAGATTTCATAGGTACCAGTAAGGGAGATGAAGGCATTGCCAATGCCCTGATATTCCAGTGGCAGATAAGTAGCTGATTAATATACACACTCTGAAAATCCTACGGCAGGATCATGGTTTAGGTGTTTTCTAGTGATATTTGCCCTATGATGAAATCTACTGTGAAAGCTGATTTTAACAGTAATATACCAACAGTTATTTGAAAATGATAGGTTTTCATGAGAGAAAATTTTGTAAAGTATTTCTTAACGAGCAGCAAATACTAAATATGTCATGTTCACTACTGCTCTTAATTTTGTATGTAGGAATAGTTACTTTTACCACCATATACTGCTTTGCATAATCAGGGAATACTGTACCACCTTGTGCCTTATAATGGAAGTCAGAAGGAATTATTTTCCTAGCTTGGCACAACCTTCTTTACACAAAAAATCGTTGTGTTCACAGTGCTACACAAACAAACAACAATATAACAATTCTAACCAAAGGATCCTGCTGGAACACCTGTCTTATACACTGGAACCTTTTATGACTCTCACTAAAAAACAGTCAGTAGTAAAGAACATAAAAACTAAAATAGAATCTAAGTTATTCCATTCATCCATGTGTTCAAATAAACAAACAAAAAAGAAAACAAATGTTCAGCCAGACATACTTGTTACTACACTGTAAACTGTCAAGTGTATTTGTCTACAGATTAATATATTTGAAGAAAAACAACAAGCATTGGATGCCAGCAATATCAAAAAGGGAAGAACATGAAAACAACTAGGAATGATCCATTTCTCTCCTTCAAACAGCTTGAAATTTCCACTGATAACACACCCTTATTAAAACCACAAGACCCACAAAAGCCAAATGTCTGTTCCTACTCCTTACTGGGTACATCTATGCATGCACTTTACTGTGAAGTAGACTAATTACCTGTGCAGTAAAGCATCACTATCAACAAGTGTGTCAGTATTAGGATTCAGTAAATTAATTAACTTCACCATAAGACAGTACTGTTGGGGATAGTACTATCTTACTTCTGGGTTATTAACTGCAGTGAAATGCACATGTAAACACTGACCTGGACATAAATTGAGACGTTTCAGCCCAGGCAGCAGGTGGTTAGACTCCTGTCTGCTACCTATCTACACGGCTTTGTACATTCAGAGCCATGTGAACAAAAGACTCTGGTAAATGGAGGAGAGAGATCCTGAGCTACTAACCTGAGCATTAAGCTACAGTATGAAATAATATACTGACATTTCTGGGTACCCTTGTGCCCCAGCCAGCTCCTTCGCTACCCCATGATGCCACCCAGAGTCCAGGGCTGTCCTCACCCTCCCTCCCTACTGCAAAGCCTGGTGCTAGCCCAGAAAACTCTTCCCTGGCTCAAAGTTCTGGTGTCCCAAGTGTACATGTAGACATTGTGCCTAGGAGCAGTTCATTCTAGCACAGAGTGCTCCAGAGTTTATTGCTTCACATTCACTTGCTTGCATAGATGCACCCACAGGCCATGTCCAAACATGCATGGACATCTGGTTCCCTGGGGGACAACTAGTAGCTGTGTACCTTGTGCTGCCACTAGTTGCCCCCGGGGAATGCCTGTGCCACGTGCACTCTGGCATGTGGCAAGTTACCCCAGATGGGGTAGGAGAGACTGGGAACAGCACTGGACTAGCCCCAGCAGCTTTACCTGGGGTCATTGAGGCCTCCCAGGGCTGCAGCAGTGGTGATCTTGCTGCGTTTAGCTTGTGTGGCAGTGGAATGTATCTCTAGCCAGCTAGACTCTGACTTTGGACAGCACACACTATCATCACATGTGCCACTCCGCTTTTCTTTCTCCAAGGTTTTTATGACACCGGGATATCCAGGGGTCAAAAAAAACAACAAACAACCCTCTGCGCTGCTCCCTGAAGTGCAAAGAACAACTGAATGTCATATGTGCTGCATGCCAGTGCTTGTTTGGATGCGGCCACTGAGTCCAAGTTTTGAAACTGTTCCTTAGAAGAATATCACCTCAAATCTCTATGTAACTAGAATTTAAAAAATTAATAGGTCCCTGCTGTTACCAAAACTGCCTATGACAAAACTGCAAGACAAGATGGAGCTCCAGCATCAAAAGGATTTGAATAACTTTGTTGACACATCAAAGATATGATGGCCAGCGACACCCAGGATACTCCAAAGAAGCTGAAGAAGAAAAGCATGACAATGAGCAAAACAGGGTGGGCAATAGGGATGTGAAAGTTTACATGGCTAATCATTTTACAAATAAGTCCTGGTTAGCTTGCTAGTTATTATTTATCTTCGGCTGGGGCGCAATCTGGCATGGAAGGGGATAAAGGGAAACCATGTAGTGCCCCAGAAGGAACTAGAAGGCAGCAAGGCAGCCAGGATGGATGGAGGAATAAGGAGAGAAGGGGTGGGGAAGGAGAGATGAGGGGAACTGTCACAGGGCACTGAGGTGCCCTGCTCCTAAAGAGGGGAAACTGCTAGAGAAAGAGCCCTAGGAGTGAGTAAAGAGTCCAGCTGTCAGTTGCCAAGGCAACTGGAGCTAGCAAGTGACCTACACCTGCCAGCGGGAAGTCATCTAGTCCAAGCCCCTGCTCAAAACAGGACCATCCACAACTAGACCATCCAACCCAAGGCTTTGTCTAACCAGGTCTTAAAAACCTCCAAGGATGGAGATTTCTCAACCTCTCTGGGTAACCTTTCCCAGTGCTTTATTACCCTCCTAGTGAGGAAGTTCATCCTAATATCTAACCTAAACATCCCTTGCTGCAACTCGAGACCATTGGTCTTTGTTCTGTCATTTGCCATCACTGAGAACAATCTAGCTCTATCATCTTTGAAGGTAGTTGAAGGTTGCTATTAAATCCCCTTCCGCCCCCCTCCCCAGTCTTCTCTCCAGATTAAATAAGCCCAGTTCCCTCAGCCTCTCCTCAGAAGTGTCCCAGCCCCCTACCTATTTGTATTGCCCTCCACTGCACTATCTCCAATTTGTCTGCATCCTTTCTGTAGCGGGGATCCCAAAACTGGATACAGTACTCCAGATGTGACCTCACTAGTGCTGAATAGAGGGGAAGAATTATTCCCCTCAATCTGCCTGGACCCACATTCTGAAGTTGTTGGTCTGAAATTTCAAATCAAGTTTATATGGTTCCTAAGAAATGCTCTGATACAACGAAGGCCTAGCTGATGCCCCTGCCACACTGTGGCCACTAAACCTGGAGGTACTTTCACAGGGAGGATACCCCTGTTGCCAGCACTCTACTCCAAGCATCTGATGAAGCAGGTTGCTGCATATGAAAGAAAGCTCATATCAATCTGAATCAGTCTTTAAGAATGCAAGCAAACCTTTACTGCACCCAGTCTAAGTGTAGGCATCTTACACCTCCACATATTCAGCAGCCTTAAATTCTATATACTTTACCAGAAGTCAGGCAAGATGAGGGGTAGTGTCGTACACAAATACTGCAGGAGGGGTCAAGTTGCTGGTGAAAGCAAATGAACCTATTATAATCTTCCTTCAGATATAACTCTTCTAAGTCTGGGAGTAGCTCAAAGTATCTATTTACATTAAGATTTAAGTGCATGGGATTTTTTAATTTTATAAGCAGTGCTTTCTGAAATGAATGAACCCCTTACTTAATTGAATATTCAAGTGGTATCTCATCTTTTGAAAATAAGTTTGTGTTGAGTAACGTATGCACTTATTCAAGGCAAGACTTGTTTTCAGTGAGACAATTCATTTGGAGTAATCTCAAGAAGTTCTGAAACATCAGTACTTAGCACTGTGTTTTGACCAGAATATGCATAAAATGAATATAAAAATAATTTTCCTGCTTAGAAAATGCTTTGTTTCTCTTTCTTCCTTATTTATCTATACAACCTTAACATTATTTAAAAAAAAATCAAACTGGGAATAGAAAAACATTGTGACTATAGTTCGATAACAACAATATGTTTGCATACAAAACTATGCAAAAAAAACCCTGACCATTTAGCTTGACATATGGGACAAACTCACATGCTGTCATCTACTCTGTTCTATTTCTAATATCAGTCTCTTCCCATATTGTCAGTGTGCAGGAGTGTGCACTGCGTTGATATTTGTAGATCTGTAGTAAGGCTAAAAACCTATTTTGTTTTTATGTTGCCTTGAGGCTTGTGTTAAATCAGGTTATTATAATCCCACAGAGTCCATGAATTTAAATAAATTTAAGAAGTGAAAAAGCAGCCATCAATAGTTCACTAGCTAGGGAATTTACAATCCTATTTTCGCTCCTCATTTTATGATGGGAGAAGCTTCAAGAAAATGAAATTCTTCTAGGTTTACTTAAATGTGAACCATGATAAATATATGGATTGCTCTAAATGTCCCATATAATCTCCAAATACATGGATTTCTCCAAAATGGCTGTTGTCATGCTCTTCTGCAAAGTATTCACAATCATGATTTATAAATACTTCATTTCCTGCTCTAAATCAGTGAAATATGAGCTAAAAAGTTTAAAATGAAAACATACCCCCCAAACAAAAACAAAAACAGCTCTATAGTTAATACACTAAGGCATAGGATATGGTTTGAGTGGTTATTTTACCAGTTTCATGCACATTTTCAGATAATGAAATGTACAGTAGGCATCAGATGGAGAAGTTTCACACAGAGCAAATCACCTTGTAAAATACAACTTGGCTTTGGGAATTTCAGTTCTGCTAACCACTGTATTTTTAAACACAGATTAGAAGTGGACAGTATTTTTTATAGTGCATGCATATAGGAACTGTGCTGCATATTTCTCTGAAGGCTATCAAAGCACTTTGTATCTTTTGTCTCACACCCTAGTAAAAGTAAGCAAGAACAACTATATGTGTTTAGAGATGGGAAAGCTAAATGAAAAATGACTATTGATGGCTGCTGAGCAGAGGCATAACTTAAAATCTGATGCCTTGAATGAGGCAGGGGTGGGGGAGAAGCAAGCAATTACCTCTTCATACTGCCTCAGCACAAAAGTTTCCCAAATGTGGGATACTGCATTGGCTCGGGCTCCCTGGGGCTGCTATTCTGGCACCCCCTCTAAATTAATACCTAGAGTTGGTGCCCCCATCACCCATGCCCAAGTTACACTACTGCTGCTAAGTAACTTAACTAAAAAAATAGACAAGTGGGAGAGCCATGATCAGAGTTCAGAGATTTATAAAACAAAATTCTCTAAACATAATTGTTTTTGGTAATACCAAATATTGTGAATCACCAGTTTTGTACTTCACACACCTGTAGAAGTAGCTCTGTAATGTCTTCTCATACCAGTAAGATATAGGCATAGCAGATCTTATTAATACACAATTAGTTTTAATAGAATAGTTGGAATAAGCTACTACAAATATCAAAACATGTCATTTTTCCCCCCAAAGAAAAACAATTTGGCTACAAGTACAGGTTAGGTTTTCTGTTTTTCTTAATATATACTTATACTATTAATTTTCCTGCTTCAAATATATGTAACAAAATAGCCAGAATAAACAAACTATATATGCTTTCCCTAAAATAAGCCTACATTTTGCACTCTTAGATTTTTTTTGCCTATTTTAACTTGAAATTCAACATTTTGCTAAAATAATTAAATACAGAAACTGCATTAAATGGGAACAAATAGTTTAAATTTGAACCGACTCAAAATGACTCAAGTGAACTTTTCAGATTAGAGAATGTTGAAACAGAATGTTTGGGCAATTTCTGCTGAAAGCTTTTCTAGATATTGCCTTCCATGAAAAATAAAATCTATAATTGTGCCATCCAATTTTGAGACAAAATTAATTGCTGAAATACTGGAATTCCTGAAGAACAGAAATTACAATTTTCATTCAGCGCTACAGAACCCATATTATGTATCCTGATTACAAACTTTAACTGATCCAGATAGCTAAGGGTAGGTAAAAGGTTGAAAGGGTGAAGTAGGTTCCAGGTACAACTTCACCATGAAAAGTACAGAAGCATTCCTTGTGTGAGTGTCTATTTTGAAGTTTTTTGCTAGTGGGTACGAAGAGAGAGAAACATGGAGTACAGCTTTTAATTCCAAGGACGATGGGGAAGAGATTGAGAAATATCTGTTAATAGTCCGTTAGATTTAATAGTTCAACCTCCTGTACATTGCAAGGGAGGTACTATAATATTGTAAAGCAAAATTGGCTTTAGAAATGATATTCATACACCCTGACATTTGCTGAAAATTGTTCTACCTAATAGCATAAAAAAAACTAAGATATGTTAAAATCATCCTTAATCAGGGCATAGAACTGTACTGCTTTCGTGAAGCCTGGTTTAATTACGTCACTAACAAACCTAATCTATATCAGGATTTACTCACAATACTTAGCAGGCCTAAAATATATCATTGCTAAAGAATGATGATTACTCTGTCCATACAGTTTCCCAGTCAGTATCTGCAGGGAATCCTGTGCCTGGTACAGTGAATACTTCAGATTAAAAAAACAGAGATTTCAAATAAATTATCATTTCCTGGCATTTCCCCAGGTTTCACTATAACAAAGTCTATTCAAGAGAAAAATGCTATGTTTGTATAGTTTCTGCATGGACACAATTGATAACATTTTGTTAAAAATCTTTTTATTGTGGATATTTTTTATATGCATTTCCTTTTAGAAAATATGATTTTTGTCAACACATCCAGTGGGCTTATAATACCTGCTATTCTTGCTAGAAATGTCACTACTTCAAATGTGAATCCAGACATAGCTGTCATAAAATACTGAGCAATAGCCAAGTAAATTTATTCATTGCAGCCAAATGTCAGTTTAAGCATTAAAAAACTTAAATATTATGAATAAGATATAGAAGTATGTGCTCTGTATATCTAATGCGAAGACCTGGATAATAAACAGAACAAAGTAGTTTTATAAAGACCGCAGATCAAAGAGGGATTTTAACGATGTGCTTATTAAATACCACTATATTAGAATGGTGCCTTCCTTGTAAAAATAGACGTATATTAGAGCACTGAGTCCTCAGGGTCACATTTTCATCATAATCACAAACCTTGGCCCTCCCAATCCTGACCAGCATTGAACAGTGCAGTGACGTACAAACATACCAAACTACAGCCAGAACTGGAAGCACCGTAGCTGCATCAGTACACTACTGCTCAGGGCCATTTTACTTGTATGGATGCTGAACTAACGTGACTGCCGGCTCTGGGACCTGAGCTAGTATCTCTGCACAGTACTAACTTGCACTGTACCAGCTCATTCAGAGATGACGTAGGTTTCTCTCCATAGTGTTGCACTGAACTGTGTACTTTGTTCTACTTTTAGTATAAAAAACAATATTCTACCTTGAATATTGAAGTCTGTCAGAAGTAGAGATCAAATTATTCATTATAGCTAAGTTATATGAAATTTTTGCCCTTTTGTATGCTTACGTATCTTTATTCAGCACAACTTTTTGTTAAGTATTTGCACAATAGTTGGCATAAATAGTTTCTAATATACATTTTTAATTTTTTGCAAACCATTAGATTCCACTGTTTCATTATCTGTTATACGCAACTTGTCATCCATGACAAACTACTGTTTTTGTTCACAACTGAATGTCAATATAGTTTTAAAACTGATAGTAATCTATGAATATAAACAAACAATATATCAGGCAATAGTAAATAATCTTTGAACATGAACACCCTTTCATGAACATGTATTTGTTTAAAAAAAGAGTTCTCTAAATATTTGTGGAAAATAGTCTGAACATGGCTGATAAGAGTGGCAGTATAAAATTCTAGTACACACTTTCAAAAACTGTTCTGCAGTAGTCAGCTAACACTAACTTTTATAGTAGTAATGATTTTCCTCAAACTTTCTCCAACATTTAATATTTAATAGTCATTTATGCAGATAAGCCAAGAAACAGCCTAGAATCCTGAAACATTAATAAGTCAGGGATATTGCTTTAATGACATGTAAATGAAGCTTCCTATTGTCCTTTTAAAATAAACAAGGAGGACACAGAGGCCTGCACATAATCACTAAATTACAAAGAACAGATGTGAAACATTAATGGGTAAATGTTCATGCTGGCAAGGAGTAAACACTGTAAAACTGCACATACTGTACCAAGCAGGCTGGCATTTAAATGACTCAGACTTGCATGATTACCAACAACAAGCAACAAAAACAAAACAGCTTATTTGATGGAGCCTAATACTCTTTAGTTACTTTTAAATCAACTGCTCATAGTATCATTTTCTTTGTCCTCACTTGTCCTCTTGAAATCTTAGTTGAAACTCTTGATGACATTTGTATCAGGAGTGCTTGGGTACAAAAAAGCACACTTCTAAATCTATGGTAAAAACAAGTGGTCACAGCTTTAAGCCACCTAAACCTAAGAGCCACACATGCAGATATTTATTGCTGCTGGGAACAGTGCAGGTAGTCTGAGCTCAGTAACTCAGGGAGTGGGGCCACAGGGAAGGCTGGCAACTCTGTGAGGGGCAGGGTGGGATGGGGGTGTTTAGAGGGCTAAAAAAGGCCAATTTGGGTTCAAAAGGACAGGAACAGCACATCCCTGGGCTGTACTGTGAATGTATGCAAGTGTTCACAAGACTGGGTTAACTGTTTCTTGATCTAAATTAGTGCACCTCCTGAGAGGCACTAACTTAGATCAGGTTGCCTTAATACCTTTGTGTGTATTCCTGCCAAAATACATGGCAGACATTTAATTTTCCACCTTCAGATGACATAGATTTCTTAAAATAATATTTTGGGAGAAGAGCAGGCTGGCTTTGGAAAAGGCTACTCCTGCATGGACCATTGCTTGGCATTGTATTAGCTGGCATCTAAATATTTTAAGACAAGATTACCTGTATTGTAGTCTTCAAGGGAGCCTTTTACTCCATAGACAGATAATAAATTATGGATGAAACCAGCAATAACCTCAATAGACAAAGCTCTCCTACAATTAACTGTTACTATTCAAACACAACCTGTAAGATGTGTCGTGAGAGTGGTGGTGCCCTATCCAATAGTTTTCTACCTAAGACAGGAGTATGGCAAGGATGTTTGCTTGCTCCACTACTTTTCAACTTATTTGTTTTATTTAAGACAGGTTCTACCAGAGAATCAATTACATGCACCTGTGATTTCAAATGCCCATCTCTCTCTTTTGCTTTAAACAGATGATGCATTAATTCTGTCACAATCACAAACAGTTCTTCAAAGATCTACTGGATGCCTTTCAACAGTATTGCAACCCAAATCCCTGAGAATTAACACAGCTAAAACCCAAATAATGGTCTTTGGAAATCAAAGACAAGAATGGGATTTTTTTAAACAGGAAAATAAACTAGAGGTGATATCTTCCTTTAAAATACTTCGAATGTAAAAGTTCAAGCAAAACAAGATTTGGATGTGTTTTTATCCTTCTACAATAGGACAGGCAGAAGAGTGGTTCAGGAAGCACTAGGGGTCTAGATATCCAAAATAAATTCAATTTTATTGTATGGAACACAACTCAGAAGTTATGCTCTTGTGGGAAGAATGAAACTGATGATTTAAATAATTATTTACAGTCTTTTATCTTCTTTGAAGAAAAAAGAGGAAAACATCTTTCTATTAATGAGAAAAAAACACTAAATACTGGGCTGAGTGGAAAAAAATATAGCTTCTTTCTAATGCTTCAGAACTTGTGTTAGGGCCTTGTTACAATTTTGGGCAGCTGCTGGAGCTCTTAATACCTGGATTGTCCTCACATTAGTACCTGAAACTGGTTTTAAGCATCTGTTGTATCACCCCAAAGTTAAGTCAGGGCAGAATTAGCTCTGATCCATGATACACAGTTCATGTTATACAAAGGTATAGCCTCTCTAGGCTATGTGTTAATGTAAATACCTCACCCAACACCACTTCCTCCCCAGATGAGGCCCACTTCCTACCCCTCCTCCCGCCCATAGCACCTCAGATCCCTGTTCACTGCCTTCTGTACCCCTGGTTACTTGAGGCTGCCAGAACTGTCTGTTCCAGGGGAGCAGGCAGGGAAGAGCTAAGCCATTTGCCTGGCCTTCACCACTGCTGTTCTATGGGAGGGCTGAGCCCTAAGAAGAGCAAGAGCCCTATAGTGGCAGCTGAGCAAGGAGGTTAACCTTTTTCCTGCCTGCTCCCCTGGGGCATACAGCTGGGCAGCTACAAGCAGGCAGTGCTGGTGGTGGGAAACCTGGAATGGGATGAGAGAGATTCTTACCTTTCAGTCTTGCAGGCCCCCCACTGGCTTGAAGTGTGACTGTTCCAAACTCAAGCTAGCACTACAACAGATCAACATTTGTGTGGCTGACAGCATAAGGTGTTACAAGGCCCATGTACTCTTTCGGTGCATTTGTGTTACTTGCACAAAGAATAAGATCCAAAATCAAATAGAATTTTTCTATCCTGTTTCATCCTTCATTGTTCCATGTTAGATTTTCTTTTAGATCATTATACATAACATTCTGTTCTAATTTTGTGTAAAATGGTAGAGATAAAATGGTAAATCATATTATATGCTTTTAATAAATCATTTTTATATATACACATGGATACATAGATCTCTCTCTCTCTCTATATATATATATACACACACACACACACACACACACACACACATACACATACATCTCTCTCTCTCTCTCTCTCTCTCTCTCTATATATATATATATATATTTGTTAATTTTATTAGACTGCTTCAGCAAAAGCTGTAAATAAATTATTTCAACAACTTAGATCAGGCATGCCATTTTTGGGCTGAATTAAACCTCCAAACACCTGCACAAGTGGGCATTTAGATTACCTTTTTGATCCAGTGCTTTTCAACACCTTTATCAATTATTTGGCTGTGGGGGCGAAGAACTCACTGGCTGAGTTCACGGACAACACCAAGTTATAGGGGAGCGTGGTCACATTTGAAGATAGGGTGCAGATACAGGATGACCTAGACAGGCAAGTCTAGGCAAGTTGGGTGGATCAGAACCAGATGAAGTTTAACATTAAGAAGTGCCATCTGGGGACAAACAACCCACAACATACTTACATGCTTGGTGGTGCCAAATTGATTAGCACCATGACTGAAAGGGACTAGGGGTAATAAAACACCATAGTATGAACATGAGCCATCAGTGGAATGCTGCAGCCAGCAGGGCAAACAATACTCTGGCATGCATCAATGGATGCATCTCATGTAAAACCAAGGAAGTGATTCTTCCCTTTTATTCATCATTGGTGAGACTGCAGCTGGAGTATTGCATCCAGTTCTGGGCACTGCACTTCAACAAGAACGTGGAAAACCTTAAGAGAATCCAGAGAAGAGCCACCCATATGATCAGAGACTTGCAAGGCAAGCCAATGAGGAAAGGCTGAGGGACTTGGGCTTCTTCAGCCTAAAAAAGAGAAGGCTGAGAGAGGACTTGGTAGCAGGTCACTGCTACATCAGGGGAATACATCAAGGGCTAGGTGAACCACTGTTCACCAGGGTGCCCTTGGGGAAAACCAGAGGTAATGGCCACAAATTCCTGGAAGACCATTACAAGCTTAACACCGTGAAAAACTTTGAATTTCTTCAAAGTTAGGGTGTCCAGCTGTGAAATGCACTTCCTCCAGAAGTGGTGCAATCACCTAACCTGGAAATATTCAAGAGAAGACTGGATGGTAACCTCACACCAGGTGTCTTTCCTGCCTAGTGCAGGGGGGCTGGACCCAATGATCTTGTGAGGTCCCTTCAAGCCCTTTACAATCTATGAACTTATGAACTTAATCCTGGTTAAATTGATCTCAGTGTAACACCTGTATGTAGCTGTAAGCGTGGAGGAAAAAGCCCCCCCCCCCAACTCATCCCAGGCCCCTTCCAATGCACTCTGATACTCACTGCAGGTGCAACAAGGAGTGACAGTTGGGGAGAGACCTGAGGCAAGGAGAGCAGGCGCAGCAGTTTTGGAGCTGCCTGAGCCTGCAATTCAGTGGGGGAAGGGGACCTGGCCAGAGAGAGGTGCAGGTTGCTCAAAAGGCAGCTGAGGACTTGGCTTCGGAGCCCAGAGGGAGAGAGCTGAGCACTGGCAGGGAGATGCCAGCAGAAGACCCAGAGAAACCAAGCCCAAGGAGCAAATGGATGCTGGGAGGGTGCCACTGGGGAGAAGCAACCCACCTGGATGCCAACACAGGCAGCCAGGTCTGCAAGGAGAGACCCAGGAGATGCAATGGCAGGGGGCACCAACAGACCACCAACATTCTCAGGTGGTGCAGCATGTAGAGGGTCACGGAGTGCCATGGAGTGCAGTAATGGAGAGACTCTAACTCAAACAGGAACCTCTCCAGAGAGACAAGTTGGAGGAACCATGGAGTACAGGGAGAGAGAGACGGGCAGCACCAGGTGGTGGGACCCAGACAGCCCAACCTCAGATAAGATGGGGCCAAGGTGGGAATGGCAGGGACCCAAAGGAGCTGACAGAGGCCTGGTAGGGAGCTGCTGTATCTCCTGGACAACTATTAGGCAGAAGGGAACCAAGACACCCCAAACAGGATGAAGGGCCCAGGAGGCAAGATCCCAGGGACCCATCAGCAGACACTGACCTCTTAAGTTCATTGTATTCCTAAGTTTACGGTTAACTCAGGACTGGCATATGTTTAGTTGCCAAGGCTATTGGCCATAAGACAAAGGACAGCGTTTGGAAGACTAATGGCCAGAAGGTCACCAACCCCTGGTGGAGGGCAGCGCAGATGAGGCAGGATCATCTGAGAGCAGGACCTGTAGAAAACAGAGTTGGCCTTGACCATGGATGTGGTAAGGGTGGGGTAAAGGGGAGGTTGGAGCCCTATGAAGAAACCCAGGTGTGAGAGCCCATATCCTTCAGCCAGCCAGAAAGCTGAAGTGACTTTCTGTAGAAGAAACGTAGGAACTACATCTACATATCAGTTAGGCTCAGTGTCACTACAGAAAACAAATGAACTAAAATATCCACTGCAAAACTGTAAATATATCCTGTACTAACCTAACTCACTTATTGTCCCTAGTAGCCTTTGATCCTTACTACCTCACTTTGCATTTTTATATATTTCTCACAGGCCATTTTCACATTTCATCTGTCTCATCTTTACCATGGAATTTTTTACGTTATATTTTATACTTTTAAAGTCTTAAGGAATGTACTCCCTGTAGAATGAAATTACACCCTGTACCACTGTTACAATTGTATTGAACTTGAAATTTTAAAGTGATAACATCTATTGAGTGAATGTGAGTGAATGATGATCATTAGTAGACAATAGCCTAGTCAAAGGAACTCCATTTTGATCTAATCAAGCTAAAGAACTGATTCCTGGAACTTGAGCACTCACCCTATGGCCTATTCCTGTAACTCATGACAATACAGCCATTAAGTCAAGGGTGGACCCATGAAACTTCAGGTACCAGCAGTGACTAACAGCTGTCAGGTACTACTCAGGACCCACTTAGGACAGCAACCTCCAGATTGGGTAGCCAAGATGATGCTAGCAGATCACACAAGTCTTCCAGAAGGGGATAAAAGGCAGTGAAGCGTGACCCTCAGTGGCGCCCTCTCATCCAGCACCTGACCTACCTAGACAGAAGGAGAAGAAGGCAACCCCTTCTGGAAAAGACATCACCTTGAAGGAAACTGACCATCAACAGCAGACTCCAGGGCCTTGGATAGGTAGATATACTGACACCAGTGCTCACAATCACTACACCAGCCACTGCACATTATACTACATGGGTTTGAATGTGTGTGTGTGCATGCGCGTGCACACGCACGCACTAAGGTGACTATTACCATAACTCAAAGTTTGTATTTATGATTGTTTTGGTAACTTCACATTCCATCCAATAAACTAGAGATTTTATGATCCCGTGAGTTGGTCCTTTGTAGCCAACAATAGTAGGGGCTGTGGGGCACACAGTGGGGAGAATGCTGCTGCTTCTGTCAGCCTTGCCAGGTGCAGGGCCTGATGCGGTGTCAGTATTCCCCATGCTGACCCTGCTGCAAGCCCTAGACTCCCCACCGTGATCCCCATAGTTGCTGGTCCCACAGAGGGCAGCCCTGGGAATGCTGTCCCTGCTGTGAGCTTCACAAGGTGCAAGGCTTGCAACAGCATCATTATCACTCCCTGTGCTATCTTCCCCATCACCCCATGAGCCCTGTAGTCCACATGGACTGTGGGGGCTCACAGCAGGGGCAGCACCCAGAAAGTTGCTTCTACCACGTGCCTCACAAGGTGCAGGACTCACAGTGGTGGCATCAGAGAAAATGTTGCTGCCCCTGTGAGCCTCAAGAGCTGTGGGGCTTGCAGCAGCAGCAGTGTTCTCCCTGTGTCCCCTGCTACAAGCCTCACAGCCCATGAGGCTCAGTTTTCTCCCTACTGTAAGTTCTGCAGTTGACAACATTGGGACCTTAGTAAGTCTTAACAGCTGTGGTGCTGGCACGGGGTGGTGCACCCTTGTGGCTGGGAACCCCTCAGTTGATGGGGCTCCCAGTCACAGAGGAGAGCTTGGCCATACCTTCAATTAATGATGTGATTAGAACATGCTACAAAGTTATTGTAGCCTGGGTATACCGGGGGTGTGTGCTCTGTCCTCCAATGACAGTGTTGGTGGTCAGGCCAGGTACTGAGGAAGCGGTCAGCTACTAGAGCAGCTTCCTCTCCTCTCTTTAGAGCTAGGCCAAAACCAAGTACTTAACTATGTACATTTTATTATAATAATAAATACAGACACATAAAATAAAACATAGACTATTTACAAGGCTTAACATACAATACTATATATAATATTCCACAATTCACATATAATACCAAATATAAACCAAGTAACTTACAACCTATAAAACAAAATTAACACATAGGGATATTAACATATATAACCCAAGTAAATTAACAATAATATTTCTTTAAACCTTCACAAATAACAATACCAATATATACATTCAGGCATTAAAATGCATAAACCATACAAATCCCCCAAAGAATATGCCAAGCTACATAGCCTTTAACACAACAACCTCAAAATCAGGAGTGCACTCAGCACCTCCCTGAAGGGTTTCCCTGAAGCCTCTCCCTTTTAGGGCCCTGGGATTTGGACACGCCCCTCCTGCAATGAGGGGTGGAGGTGTAGCAAAACCCCCAGTTTTTCTTTTCTTTTTTTTCTTTTAAAATGCATTCCCTCCCCTTCCCCAACGATTTCTGACTTTTTCTCTCCTTCTCTATTCCCTATTGAGATGGCGGCGTGTCACCATCAGGAGTACAGGAAGGGCCCCAGGGGTCGGTAAAAGGGGAAAAGGACCACTCACCTGAAGAAACAAAGCCAGGAGAGGAAAAACGGGAGCAACTGCGGCAGACGCCATTACAGCCGTGCAAGCCGCGTCCCTGCCGCTTAAGTGGTTGGTACTAACAAGTCAGGGAGTGGAGCCAATCGCAGCAGCCGGTACCGGCTGCTGCAGGAAAGTTTAAAAAGCCCAGCGAGCCTTGCGACCGGGGTGGCGGAGAGGAGTGTGACGGAGAGAGTGAGCGGGGGCAGAAGAGGAGACTGCAGTTGGTGCTGCTGCGACTCCTGTGGGAGCTGCCCAGCTTATGGAAAGAGAAGTCCCAGCATCGTGGCTGGGGAGAGCCAGGGAAGACTCAGGATCTCAGGCTAGGTTGGCTACTATGAGCCAGCCAGAGCTGGACTCTGCCCTAGAGAGTCACTTTGGG
>JAGPOW010002673.1:5428979-5449092 GCA_030014935.1 Caiman crocodilus
CGTGGCTGGGGAGAGCCAGGGAAGACTCAGGATCTCAGGCTAGGTTGGCTACTATGAGCCAGCCAGAGCTGGACTCTGCCCTAGAGAGTCACTTTGGGGGGGCAGAGTACATTTTCTAAGAAGGAAGGTTTTCGGGAATGTAAAGTATCATTTCCGTCGGGTCCGAGTGATACTGGCAAAACTGATTCTGAGGGACCCGGATACCACCAGGATCAAGATCTGGTCAACTGATATACCAACAAGTGACCGGTTGGCGTGTGGACGAGGTGTAGGGGTGGCGGAGCCTCGTGGAACATCGGACCCCCACGTTCATGAGTACCCCTCGGATATACCCAACAGTAATAAGATCGGCACTGAACAGACTCCTTATAAATCGATATATATTTCATCAAAGTCGTGGCAGGCGAGATGAGGGGCTAGGGGTGTCCCGAGTTGGGTACCGGTGAACCCCAGGTCCCAACATCACACCTATAGATAAATATAAGTGAGCTAAGACATAGGATAAGTTTCAGCATTTTATTTTGGTAGCAAGTTGTATTTGGCTTGTATTTTCTCCTCCTTTATATTGTATAATTATTATGTTTATATTGATCTTTACTGTTCTATGTTACTGTTTTACTGGTACTGTATAATTTAGGCCTACATATGTAAGTTAGCATAAGTCATGTCAAGTGTTCATTTTTTTTGTCAAGTTTTCGTCTTGTCCCGGTTGTGTAACCCATGACTCACACCTACTCCTCCTATATAACTTGTTTCCTGAGTCAATGGGGATGAATGTGGGTGCTCGAGAGACAGTGGCAGTAGGTCTAAAAATATCTCCCTCTGAATGACTGAACCATCAACACCAATACCTGGACCAATGACCCAGACCTTGGAACCACCCTCAGCATTCAAGAAACAAAAGATGAGGCAACCCACCATTGTACCAAGGCTGCACATGCTCAGTAAGAACACCTGGAACCCTCTGGAACAGGACTCACCTTGCCTGGACGGGCCCTCCCAATAGGAGATCAGAGGTAGTCTGCCCCATAAAAAGGAGTAGTGAAGACTGACTCCTTGGGATACCCTCTCCATCTGGACCAGCACCCTACCACACCACCTATCCACCCAGTGGCCCTGCCAGTGAACCCCCCTCTGGACAACACCTACTAGACAACGACCCCTTTCCAGTCTGGATAGGTAGTTATCACTCCCCACCCCCTCTTTAACCAAGGACTTGGACTGTGCTTCTCTTCCCTACTTGGACTCCAACACTTTGACTGAGTCTCTTTCTCCTGCTGCCATTGTCAGTGCTTCTCTCTGTGTGTGTATAAGAACCAATAACTTCATGGGGCTGTGAAGTGTGGTGTCTGTTTAATTAAACTGTTATTTGGACCCCTACGTAGGGTTTTGCTTTAGTATGGTTTGGCCCTGCTCCAACCTCTGCTCCTCACCCCTCTAACTTCTTTCTCATTTCTCCCTCTCCTGCTTCTGGCTCACTGCCACCTCCAACACGTGTCCTAAGCTCCTCTCTGCCTCCAAACCCCCTGTTTCTTTGCAACTGTCTTATCCTCACTGCCTTTCCCTTTTCCTCTGAGCAACCAAGTTTCTGCCTCAGCTTCTTTCCTAGCTATCTCCTCTTTGCCACCACTGATCTGCCTCCCACCCCCCAATATCTCAGCTGTCTGCCTCAGTTTTCAGCCCCAGTCTTCCTTAAGTAACCCCAAGCCTCAGTTCCACAGCCAGTTTCTCTATAGTCCACCAGTTCTAATCTCAGTTCTGGCAACTTTCACTCCCTACACTTTAACTCTTTCTCTCTCTCACCTTAACCTTCCCCCATGTATCCCAGGTACCCCAAGCACACACATACACACTATACCATCCAAGTTAGGAACTTGCCTGTGTATATGTGTAGGTGGGCTGTATTTGTGTGAACTGGTGAGAGTGTGTGTGTGTATGTATATATCATTGCGTGCATGATATACAAATTAGTGATCTGTGTCTAACTTTTGTGGTGTATAATGTATGTGCTTGAATCGGTAATAAGTATTCATGTGCCTAGGCTGGTTTGGATGTGGAGGTGCCTGAGCTGGTAGTCTGTGTGTGTATTCACCTAATTGATGTGTGTGTTTCTATATGTACTATTGTGTCACACCCTCCTATCTAACAGCACAATATTGAGATCCTGAGAGTTGGCCTGACCCCATAGGGCAACAAAGGTGGCAGACCCTCCAACTCATGCTTCCTCTCTGGATAAGTCAAGACTCATCCCCCGGTAGCTGATCCCTCAAGAACCTCTCCCCAGTAGTGTCTTCAGCTCTCCTCGATGGCTTGGCATCTTCGCTAGGCACCCAGGGCTCTCTTTCTCTTTTGTGGGAGCTAAGCCCTTGCAGACTGACTCCCTGGTCTCACACCTGGGGTTCTCCCCTTTCCCAGGCCCTGCTCTGGGCACCGGGGCTCTTTTAGTTAAAAGTGGAGCCACACTGTGGGGCTCCAGTTACTTACTCTAGGGTCGGGGCTAACGTCTTCATAAGTGAACAGTTGTGAGCTGCTTCCAAGGTGGTTCTCCATGTGCCGACCGGGCACCGGGTGAGGCCCAAGCAGATCCAGCTGTTCCTTGCCCCCTCCCTTTAGAAAAGGGTGAAGCATTGCTCCTCTTCTGTTCCCTCCAGATTGGTGGGCACGCTCCACCAAGCAAACAGCAGACCCTCAATCCTGGGACTCAACCCAAGTTCTGAAAAGGTAAGCCTGGTAACTTACTATTACACATTTTTGTGGAATAACTTTGTAGTGTATTGCTTGTTTTATCATGCCATTAATTGGTTGAACATGTAGCTGAGTCACAACTTAAGGTGTGATTGCCTGTTTAATAGGTGTGATTGCCTGATAGGTGTTTAATAGGTGTGATTGCCTGATAGTTTCATAGTTGGTAGGGTCGGAAAGGACCTGAGCAGATCATCAAATCCGACCCCCTGTCATAGGCAGGAAGAAATGCTGGGCTCAAATGACCCCGCAGGTGATTATCTAGCCTCCTTTTGAAGACCCCCCAGGGTAGGGGTGAGCACTACTTCCCTTGGAAGTTGGTTCCAGATCCTAGCCACCCTGTGAAGTAGTGCTTCCTGATGTCCACCCTGAACCTACTATCAGTCAACTTATGGCCCTTATTCCTAGTTACTCCTGGTAGTGCTTGGGGGAACAGGGTCTCTCCCATTCCCCACTGGTTCCCCTTGGTGAGTTTATAGATGACCACTAGATCCCCACTCAGCCTTCTCTTGTAGAGGCTGAACAGGTTCAGATCCCCACTCAGCCTTCTCTTGTAGAGGCTGAACAGGTTCAGATCCCATAGCACCTCCTTGTAGGGCCTGCCTGGCTGCCCCTGATCATGCATGTGGCCCTTCTCTGGACCCTCTTGATGGTGGCCACATCCCTCCTGAAGTGTGGCACCCAGAACTGAACAAAATACTCCAACTGTGGCCTGACCAATGTCACGTGGAGGGGGAGGATCACCTCCTTGGACCTGCTTATGATGTATCTGTGGATGCATGACAAGGTGCAGTTAGCCCTATGGACTGCTTCCTCACACTGGCAGTCCATGTTCATTTTGGAATTGATAATGACTACAAGGTCCTTTTCTGCCTCTGTGCTGACAAGAAGGGAGTTCCCCGGCCTGTAGGTATGCTACTGGTTCTTCCTCCCCAGGTGCAGTATCTTGCACTTGTCAGTATTGAAGCCCATCCTATTTTCATCTGCCCACCCTTGTAACCTGTCCAGGTCTAGTTGTAGCCTGTCCTTCCATTCTGACATGCCCACTTCTCCCCACATCTTAGTGTCATCCACGAACTTGAACAAGGTGCTTTTCACCCCCTCATTCAAGTCACTTATGAAGATGTTGAACAGTGCAAGCCCTGGGGAACCCCACTGCCCACATCCCTCCAGGTCAAAAATGACCCATCCACCACCACTCTCTGGGTGTGGCCCTCCAGCCAACTTGTGACTCATCTGACTGTGTAGGCATTGATGCCACATTGGCCTAATTTTTTGATGAGAATGTGGTGGGAGACAGTGTCAAAGGCCCTTCTAAAGTCCAGAAAGACTACATCCACCATGACACCTGCATCCAAGGATTTTGTGACCTGGTCATAGAAGGCCACCAGTTTGGTCTGATAGGACCTGCCTTTAATGAACCCATGTTGGTTGCCCCTAAGCATAATCTCCCCTGCTGGTCCCTCACAGATGTATTTTTGCATAATTTTCTCAAAGAGCTTCCCCAAAACTGAGGTAAGACTAACAGGCCTATAGTTTCCTGGGTCCTCCTTCCTCCCTTTTTTGAAAATAGGGACCACACTGGCCCTTTTCTAATCCTCTGGCACCTTGACAGAGCACCATGTGTGCTTGTAAAGCTGTGCCAGGGGTCCCACAATGACCTCTACCAATTCCCTCAGTGCCCTGGGGTGGACATCATCTGGACCTGATGATTTGAACACATCCAGTCCCACCAGAAGTTCCCTGACTAGGTCCTCACTGACCCTGGGCCAGGCTGTGCCGCTCCTGGATCCATCCGGAATCCCAGTGTGGGGGGAGTGTACTGGTTCCTGCAAATCTGGACCGGGACACACTTAATCACACCTTAAGTGTAATGCGTAGGGATGGCCTTAATCTCCTATAGCATGAAATGCACATAAAAGGTCTACAGCTTCCCCACATAATCCTAGCCACTCAGTATCATTAAACTACTCTTAAAACTCTGCCAGCCTGATGCATCAGTGATTGGTATTGAAAGGGACAGCACCTTCAGTCCTTTAAACATTCGCTCCAAATACCATTCCATGTTAACAAATAGTGTGCAGATAGCTATCCTCCTTCCCCTGCTTGCTTATAATTACTGCAGTTCCTCTGCATAGCATTTTTAACAATGCCAAACAAGAATAAATTGCACTGCTTTTCAAATTATAGTATCCAAGTCTAAGAGTGAAACCTACTTTGACAAAATAAATTGTGTGTGTGTAATAAACAAGGGAGGGAGAAGTAACTAAGAAAATATTTTTTCTCTTCACTAAAATATTGAAATAGATTCAAGTCAAAGCAGCAGAAAACTGAGCCAAACAGCAGCTCTGACATTTTTCAGTATCTTATTATCAGTGTCTTTGTTCTTTTTCACTTGTAGTTGCAGGAGTTGCAGTAATTGCTCAAGCACTGACAGTGTCTTTACAGCTGAGAAATCCTCTCCCTCTCTTTAATTGTCTTTTAAGCTCCACCGCTACCTGGCTTCATACCTGAGGGCTGGGGTGGTGTGGGCTCTAAGATTTATGGGTGATAGCCCAGAGGTTGCAAGCTTGATGCCATAGCAGAAGTTCTCATGGCACAGCTCTGTCAGATTTCAATGAAATCTGCAATTTATTCTAAATACCTTGTTACAAGGGCACAAAAAAATGAAAGGAAAGGGTTCATGGCTGGTAGTGGTGCAAAACTTCCTTTCAAAACTTTTGACTAAGAATGACTTTTTTTCTAAACACAAGTTGTTAGTTATTAATGAATAATTGAAAGGTAAAACACTTTGGGTTTTAACTAAAAAATGCAGGTGTTTTATTTGTTTTCCAAACAGCTATTGCAATGAAGTAGCCACCATAGTTTTTTAACTGTTTTTTGCTGTTCTGACATCCTTCTTTCATAAGATCAGTTGAGATGTGGCACATGCAGGACTGATGTGGGTTAACTCATGATCCAGGGTCAGCACCAGGGGCTGGATGATCTGGCCTGTAAGCCATATCTTTCACATACCTCATATAGAAAATAAAGGAGACTTTCTGGCCTAATTATTTACTTACTATAATATACAAAAGTCACACAGGAGACTGAAACAGAAGAATATCCAGGCTGTGGAGTTCTGTGTAAGACAGTCAATCCAAGCCTTACCATGAGCAAGCAAAATACTCACACATCCAGTTTGAAGACTTTCAATACTGAAGAACCTATTATATTCTTTGGAAAACTGTACCAATAGTGAATTAAGCTTACTGTTAAAATAGGCACCTCATTTCCAGTAAGAATTTGTCTAGGCTCAACTTCTATCCATAAATATCTACCTAAAGCCTATCAAAGAGCCTTAAAGAGTGCTGACAGATGGGGCTAGGGGGAACAAGACAAAACAAAAAAACCCAAAACCCCCCAAAGCCACTACTTTACCAGAAAAGGAATCCTGTCAGTTTCACCTGGCTCCCCAGCACCTGTATAGCTTATGCCGAGTTGAAAAAACTGTTTTTAGGGGGGGCTGGAGGGGAGGGAGGAGGGGGGGTCCACATCTGTAAGCACTCTTTAATAGAGAATAAATCCTCTCTGCATTAGCATTTATATATAGTGATAAAGCCAATTCTTAACCTTCTCTTTAAGAAGTGAAATCAATGTTTACCTTCCTTAGTACAAGACAACACATTTTTGTAGTTCTTTTTTGAACCTTCTCCAAGTTTAAACATCTTTTTCAAATTTTGGAATCAGAAGTAGATACAATATCCCAGTAATTACTTCACATGTGTCATGTATAAAATTAATGCCATTTCTCTACTCCTGCTGAACATTACCATAGTGTACATAAATTGCACATATATTAGCAACATTTAACTTTATAGTTACACTGGATTTATCCAAATATTAACTAGATTATTTTAGCTATTTTGTTATTTATTGCTTTTAACAAAAGATGGCCTGAGCACTGTAGAATGAATGGCTTGTAGTCAGCCCTGTACAAATTATTTGACCCAGTTATAAAGTGTCAGATGTTTCCCTCCAAAACAAGGCAGACAGACACCTCTTGAATCAAGGAGATCAAAAGAAAAATCTCTGGAAAAAATTACTGTTTGATGTTTTGCCTATATTTTATAGCAAAGAATAAAGTGCTTATAGAAAGCAGGACATAGTAGTTAGACTTTCCAAGCATGGTGAGGGAACTCATTGGCTTATACTACTAGTATAAACACTGATACTTTAATCCTAATGCTTTAGTTTTCCTCGCACAGTGTGAAGAATTGGGGAATTGTTATACATGCGTCTCTGACATTACGTAATGGAAATTACTGAGTTAAAAAAACTTTTTAAAAAACCTTGCAAAAATGCCACATAGGTAGAGGACTCCTTGGCTAAGTACAGACCTCAACAAGCCTGAACCTGAATTGATTCAATCTTTGCGGGTTAGTCTAACCTGTGTAGATTGAACCAGAAAACAAGTGAATAGACATTCACTTTTGATTGTGGAAATGCAGGTACATGCCTGCAGTAGCTCAGGCCACAAGCCAGGGGGCTACAGCAAGCCCTCCCTTCCCTCCCACAGTGGCCAAAGGAAACTGAGTTCAGGGAGAGAAAATAACCAGGCCTGGGCAGGCCTGAGTATGATTGTGGACGGGTTTAAACCACCACCCTGGCCTGCAGAGACCCCAGGTGGGGTGCAGGAGGTAAGGAGGAAAGCAGCCCTTGCTAGGCTTTGGGGGTTGGGGGAGGGCGCATAGCCAGACCCTGGGCCTCAGACAGACACCAATTGGCATGGCCCCTTAAGGTGAAGAGGGCAGGGAGAAGGTTTATTCCCCCTGCCTTCCCCTCTCACCCCAGGACCCCAGCTGGGGTCTGCTGGGCTGGGTGCTCCCTCCTCACTGCTCCTGGGGCAGAGGCATGGCCAGACACTGACCCAGAATGGCCACTCTTAGGTGAAGGGAGCAGGGAGGGGTTTACTCCCCCTCCGTCACCTCTCCTACCAGGAGACCACACCTGGGGACTGTCAGCCATGGCCCCTGCTTCTGCCACTCACCTTTAGCCAGGCATACTATGGCTGGGGTTCCCTGGGAGGAGAGGGAAGGAAAGGCAGAATAAACTCTCTCCCTGCTCCCTTTGTTTCAAGGGGCCAGGCTGGCCTGCATCTCACCACTCCTCCACCCCTACCACTTCAGCAGCGTAGGGAGGGGGGACACCCTAACAGGGGAGTAGCCCCTATCATGGTGTCCTAGGGAGTGCAATCCTCTTTCCAGTGGGGGGCTGTGCTGCAAGCCGGAGTGGGGCGGGCAGAGCTGCTGCAGCCTCTGCAGGACAAGAAGCGGTGGCAGTGCTAGGGGAAGCTTGCAGGGCTATGGCCACCCCAAAATTTGGTTTAGCACCCATAGCCACCTCTCCAAGCCCCCCCACCACTGCTTGCCCTGCACGGGCTGTGGCAGCTCTGCCCACCCCACTTTTGCCCACAGTGCAGTCCCGTCCCCCCCACCAGGAAGAGATTTGCACTCCCTGGGACACCATGACAAGGGCTGCTGCCTCCTAACTGCTCCAATGGTAAGGTGAAAGTGTGGTCAGAGGCTGGCTGGCATGGCCCCCTGAAACAAAAAGGCATAGGGAGGGGATTTATTCCCTCTTCCCTTCCCTCTCCCTCCAGGGAACCCCAGCTGGGATCTGCCTGGCTGGAAGGAAGTGGCAGAGATGGCAGCCAGGGCTGGCAGACCTCGATTGTGAGCCCCCAGTGGGAGAGGGGACAGAGAGGGCAATAAACCCCCTCCTTGCCCCCTTCTCCTTAAGGGGCCATGCTGGCCACCAGGCTCCCTTGATAGCAGTGGTGGTGGGAAAACAAAAGGGGTAGAACCCCATGCCTGGTGCCTCATACACAGGGCTGTGCTGTGCTGCCACTGGGTAGGGGAAGAGCCAGCAGTGCGTACCATCTTAGCGCTCCAGCAGCTGCAAGTAATAGCTCTCAGGGCTAAGAAGGTGGATGGATATGCATGGACAGTGCTTCAAAACAAAATGCACTGACAAAATGAAATGGTGTGCCTTTGAAATGGTGAAATGGATGTTGAAACAAAACAATGGTTTTTCACACAACCCTAATACTCAGTTCAACCATACCCCATGTTATTGCCAACACACTCGAGCCCTTTCCCCGACCCCCACAAGCCTGGGTCCTTCTGGTCATCAGGGCTCACATCCAGGATGGAGCCACTACTGTGATCCCGCTGTGCCTGTTCCCACCTGGGCTCAGGGCCATTTCATTCCCCTCCCTCCCACAAAATGTCCTTTGCTCCTGGGCTACCCCAGCTCCTGGCAGCTGGGAAGGCACAGCAGGATCGCCCCTGGGCTAGAAAGGGGGGCTCTGTGGGTCTCAGTCCATGCTGAGCCATGAGCAGAGAGGAAAAGCCGGGCAAACCTCAGTTAGGGTCCATGCTGGTGGGACAGGGGAGGGAATTAAATTCCCCCTCCATCCCATTTGTTACAGGCTGCTGCTAGGTCTGGCCATGCCCCCTGCTTCTCCAGCAGTTCAGGCTGGCGGGGAGAATGTCTGACAGGGGTTGTTGTACCCCAGTCAGGCAGACCCCAGCTGAGGTCTCCTGCAGGGAAAGGGGAGGAAGGGGGTAATAAAATCCCTCCCTGGCCTCTTCACCTCAGGGGGCCATGCCAAATTGGCATCTGGCCCTGCCCTGCTGGGGCAGGACTAGCCCTGCTCTCTGAGGCAGACAGTACAGCCCAGCCTAGGGATGAAGAGCATGCTGGGGCACTCTGATTTAACTTAAACCAGGAAGGGGTCTGGGACAGAAGTTCCATAAACCAGTTTGACCTCAATCAGTTAAGTCTGAACATTCACCCAGGTTTATCTTAAATCAGTTTTGGCCATTCTGAAACTGGTTTATGTGCACTGAACAGCTGTTCTGTTACACTTTTAAACCAGTTTCTGATCATTTAAACTTGTTTATGTGCAACTTCTGTCCCTAAACCTTGAAGTTTTATTTTACTGTCAAGGTGTTTGCTCTGTTCAGGGGTGATGATGTCTATGTGGGGAAGTGGGGCAGGGATTCAAAGATCTCAGTTATTGAATATTTTTATCAGTGCCTAAACACTGCTTTAATTTCCAAGTTATTCCTGTGCATTTGATGTGGCAGCTTCTTGGTTATTTGAAACAAATAAGTGTTCTCTATTAGCAAGACTGCAGTCATTCTGGCATTATGATGAATTATCTCTACCAAAGAATTTTCAGTAAATGTTTTATTTTAAAAGGTGGTATATTTTATTGCCTTTTGCTCTGCAGAATATACGTTTTATTGCAGAAGTAATTCTAAAAGAAAAAACTCCACAGAGAAGTGCTAATACAGGACCAGAAAATGAAGGAAACAATAAAATCAGGGAAAAAAATTGTATTAACTTATTGAAATTTCAAGGATACCAGTTTCCCCATGATTTCATACAAAACATTTATACATTTGGAATTCTAAGCAATTATTATATTTATTTTTCTATGTAAAGAGGATTACTTATCTCTTTACGTAGAAAAGGGTTCTTCAGCATGTTTCTGTCAGTTTACAATGGACACTCTGGCTCATTAATTTTGTTAGAACAGAATCTATCAATGTTCCACATGTCCCCTGTACACCCTTATACTCCTTCTAGGACATAACAGATGTAGTAGCAAAGATTTGCTTTCATTTCCATTGCAATTTACAGTTTCTGGCACCTGAGGATTCCTAAATGCCAAAATGCCATGGGATCAAGCATCAAAGAAACAGAGTTAACATATGATAAATAACAATACTTTCGTTTTTGGGCACAGACAGAAGTTAAAGTTTTCCTTCCTCTACTCTTGTTTCTGCTTCAAGGGCAAGAAGCTTTCCCTCAGAGTGGGTTGCCACTTGCCTGAGGTTGCTGTGCCACTGGAGTTAGTCACCAGGCAGCTCCTCCCAGCTATTGTCAGCATCTGTTCTTTTGAGATATGCCTAAAGTGTGCTCTTTCAGTGTTTTCTCTGGCAGCTGTGAGATCTCAAACCACAGCTAGTAGAGCACTTGTTTTGGGAGTCAGAAATTCACACACCATGTTAAGTATAGAGAAGTTTGTACTTCAGGATCACAGACTCACTGCTGGTACTACTGGCTTTAGCAAGGATTCTGATGTTTGTGCGTGATCTTCCCATTTGATGCAGAGGATTTTCCAGAGGCATCATTGGTGATGCCTCTCCAGGCTCTTGAGATGACAATGATAAGTCACCCATGTTTCACATTTCCGGAAAAAAAGTAGGGATGATGACTGCATTTCAGACTTGGAACTTGACATCTTTCCAGAGACTTCAATCAATAAAAAAATACATTGAAGCAACTTCCCAAAGAAAGTGCCTGTGCATCAGATCGTGTACTGGATCTTCTCATCAATGTTCACTCTTTAACAGGGAGCTACCAAGAAAAGTGCTCAACTACCTCCAGGTTTTTTCCCTTAATGATAAATTGAGGAAAGGTGTCACATTCATGACCTGGAGCAGGCTGATGGAGCACTATGTTGAAGGACAGGCCCAAAGTTAGGGAGAATTCTGCAAAAAGATCCTGCATGGCTTGGATGTTTTCCTCAGCGTGTATAAGGGTGGCACAGTTCCCAGTACACTGAAGACCAAAAACACTTTGGTCTTCAAGAGAAAACATTCCCGATTGAAGAGCCCTTCATCTGTTCTGCGTTCATATGTTGACTCAAGAAGGGAGGCAGCCTTTAATGAGAACCAGGATGATAATCAAAAAACAAACAAACCAGAGAACAGAATTGGGGTGATGATACATCATTGCCTGAGAAACAGATCTCTCTCTTATCTGCTTCAAAGAATGAACACAGTCTTTTTATTCTGGAGAAGCCTCAGAACCTTGATGTTTCAGGGCATCCAAATCTTATCAGTATTTTCTACAAGGCCTCATGACTGCCAATGCCAAAGACTTAATAAGGTCAAATAAGGGTCCTCGTGTTGTCCTGACACTTCTCTTGGACCTGGTGAGCCAAATAGGTCATGTCAATTGCCCTGTAGAATGGTCTGAAGCCACACATAGATTGACTAGGATGAGATCCCCTAGTGAGGGTGTTGGGGGATGAATTTGAGGGTAGCATCTGTTACAGCTGACTCATGGTTCAGGAGAGCCTTTAAGTACTCTTTGAGGCCCTCCTTTTATTGTATAATTCTGCTGGGACTGCCAGTGATCAACTCCTCAGTCATCCAGATGTAGGAAGATAGTTTTTTCCTACATTGTTCAGCCACCACAACTTCCAGGCACATCATGGCCACTTGTCATTGTCATAAAAAGTCTGAATGGCAAAACCTTATACTAATAATGGTTAAGCAGCACTGTGATTCTGAGGTACCCCAGAATTTCCGTTGCAATTTACAATCCAAGAATCCTGTGATTCATGAGGCTCATAATACAAGAGTGCACATTCTTCAAAGTCAAAAGTCACAAGCCAGACTTAGTCTTGACCAGATGGTACAATGCTGGTGTATGTAACCCATCTCAAAATGGAGATGCCATATATACTTGTTGAGTTTCCTTTGGTCTAGGTTAGTACAATGATAAAACTGAAACTAAACAATGACTCCTTTCCAATGTCAAATGGCTGTCAAGAAAATGGTCCCAAAAGAAGAGTGAAAGAATGGGAGGGACAGCATATACAACTGGATAAAAGAACAACCAGGGCAATGATCTCTAATATCCTTCTGTTCAATGTTATGGCAAACCACACCTGATGGAACAAGGCAAGGCAGATGCCAATGGAATCCTGATTTGACCAAATTCAGTATGGGTCACAGCCATGCCATCCAATTTGCTCAAATATCACAGCAGTGGGACGCTCTGCCATGAAGAAAGGTCAGCATCCTTTGCTTGCACATGGGTCTTTTCAAATCCTGGTATTTAGGATGTTTATGCTGGATATGCAGTCAATTTATGGACCTATTTATCTTTCCTTATTAGCATTGTGTTTAAACATGAAAGTGATCACAGGAGTCCTGAAGACAATCAGAAAGTTCAAAAAAGTTTCAGGTGCAACTAATAACTAGTGGGTTGGGCACCCTGTAGGTGCAGTGATATGGATGGGAAGAGGATGGGATGATCAGAACAATTCCTCCTTTAATGTCCTCCAATGGAAACTCAAAGGCACAAATTACATGCACAAAAAACCTCCAGATTTTTCACATAGAGCGAATGCACACCACAGAAGGATCCACACAGATTCATAATTCAAAAGTAGAACAATCTCCTGGTATCATTTACAAATGTATCTCATATCTTTAGCTAATATAAATCAACTTTGTTTTTTTTAAGTTAATAGAGCTATAGTGAGGATTAGGACTTTTGCATGGAGGTGAACAATTTTTCCCCAAACAGATTTACTCTGATTACCTGATCTCCTCAGCTACCAGAACGCTTTAGCAACATAATTGATTTGTTTTTCTTACAAAAATACCTTGGCCAGGACTTATAAAAGCACCTTGTAAGTTTTGCTATTTAAGCATAAACATCCTTAATTGTGTTGAATTTGACCCTATGAAAATGAAACATTTTTAAAGCATGCCTGTTTGGACAGGTAACTAATTAAGGAACTTAAAATCATCTATTCCTTTTAAAACTTAAATTCCTTCTCAATAAAAGGTTTCTGTTGTATGCCTTTTATGACTAATATTCAAGGGGGGGGTTGGGGGGAGGTTGTTTGGTTTTTTGATGTTAAAAGGACTGTTACTCTAATTAAAAAAATTGTGAGATACTGTTCAGAATCAGGTAAGCCATTTATTACCTCCACTACATCTGGAATGACTCCTACATTTAAGAATGATTCTTAAATTAATAAACATATCAAAGTTTACTGTGACTGTGATAATCATAAAGCATACATGTTGCTTAGTAGTAAATCATTGTTAATAAAAAAATAAATGTTGTAGACTAAAAATTTGTCATAAGGGCTAATTCTCAATTTTAAGATATTCAAGATGTACCCCTCCTAGTATCTATTTACTTAAATCAATATTTTCACCGGTCCTAATATTGGATTTCATAAATCCTGAGGACTACTCAAAATTATTTTTCAAGCAGTAATTCATTTGTGATTAGAAATGAATGAAAACTCTGAGGTCTGAATTTAGAGCCTATTATTCTAATATTTTATATCCTACAAAATATTTTCCAGGAGAAAAATATTCATTTATGCATTACAATCTTGTTTGGAATAATGAAACATTTTGATAAGGGGGTTTTCAAAAATATTTGTGTAGCTTAGGGAAATCACTTGCTTGGTTAAAAGATGGACAAAGTACCACTGTGGCTGGTAGAAATATTTACCTGGCCTAAATGTTTGCAGCTAACTTGACAAAATATTTCCAGTAACTTAAGTGAACCATACTCATCTGGAGTGCCATATTGAATGTAATAGCTTGAATGTTTGTAATAGTTGCCCATTAGCCAGTTTAGGAAGAAGACAAGATTCATCTTCTTATCTAGGCCATTGTCTTGGCCTACGTATGGAAGGTCCTGACTTTGCTCAAAGTCTTAACTCTTGAATTTTATCTTTAGAGGCCTTGAACAAAGTTAACCTAAAAATGACCCTTAAGCAAACATCCCACATTCTGAGAAATCAAACCCTAGGAGCCTTTGTAAAGATTGGAAAGAAAGGAAATCCCCCAAAGTAATTAAATGGTCAAGCAAAGAAACTGATTACTAAGCAAAAGAATCTGTTGAGTAAGTTCCAAGCCCAAATTTGGGAGTAGTGACAGGTTTGGGTAGAAGGGCCCCAAGATGGCAACTCACTCAATAAAAACTGTAACTTACTGTCCCAATTTGGAGGTAACCTCATTTGCAGAACAATGAAGGAAGAATCACAAGTGTAGGCCGGATCAGACTGATCACTTGAACCATTCTCTCCGTGAACACGAATCTCTTAGTTCACGCTGAAGCTGTGGAGTGCCTAAAAGGGACTAAAGGAAGGGGACTTAGTCCTATCAGTATTGAGGCCAACCCATTGAATCGTACTACTGAGGCCAACCCTGAGGAATGAAACTGTATTTAGGTGTTTGGCTTCTCAGAATTCTAGGATTGTAAGTATATTATGAAAATAATAGTATTGATTCAAATTTAACTTTGAGTTGCAATTGTAGTTGTTTTTGTAATATTAATTCTTATAACATTGAGAAGGAAGTGCATTTAGAGCATTGTTTCTGATATATGTCGTTATTGTGTTCTTAATGTTTGTGGTATTTCTTAAAACTAAGCAGTATTATATGCGTAGCAAAGAATTTTAAAATACAATTGTGTTGTATGAATTAAGTGTGCAATCATTGTGAAATCATGCAATCAACTAAATACTCTCCCAGCCAGTGCATCAAACAAATCAGAAAGTTGTGTGGGATTTTCTCTATTCCATAACAGACATGGAGTATATGTCAGGTTCACAAAATGAGTATCTTAATAATTTAGGAACATAATATCTTTGCTAGAACTTGGTATTATTCTTGTTGGAGTTTCGTAATAACTCACCTGAACTAGTCTCAATTTTAGAGATAAGAAAACTGCAGAAAAATGTCAAGAATTTACAGTATTTCTAATTTGTTTCAGAGTTTTAATATTGCTCCAAGTACAAGAATCAAATATGAAAGACAGAATTTCTTACATGTCTGAGAGCTAAAGTAAAAGAAAAATCAAAAAAGAGGTGGCAGTCAGGATCCTTGTTCTAGTGCTAAGTGAGCACAAAAATCAGGAGAATTATAGCAAAAACCACGGTGCTAAATACCCTAAAGAGAAAATATGATTATAGAAGCTGTTGGGCAGCCCTCACCTCTCCACTACACAATAGCTACTAGACAGAGTCAGGCATTGATGAGATCACATCTGAGAAAACTCTAGCAAAAGGCACTTGAAGTCACTCCTACATTTACAACTTCCACCTGCCCTGGAGACATTCTGTTTGTCTCAGCACTATGCTGGTAGCATCATTCTGGCATATTTTAAAGTCATTTAATTTTCTATGGCTTTAAGAGAGACTGCTAGGCTCATCTTCTAAAACAGAAAACATTTGAATGAAGACATGCCCACATTTATATCATGTTTAAATTATTTGACTTTCATGTGTAATAGTGCTGCTAGATTATAATGGCCCAGACATCAATTTGGATATACAACTATTAGTAGTGATCTACTTTGCAAGTTATTCACTGTAGCCTGCAGGGTAAATTTGTCTCGGGCAAGAACTCTAGTCGTTGTAAAAAAATTGAAAGCAATGCACACAGCATGAAAATATTCAACTACTCTCAGCTACTCCAAATAGACGAAGCAGAAATACTGAAGATGTCATTGGTGAGAAACAATAGGTTGGCATACATAAAACTATGGGATATCAATCAGCAGCAGACAAGGGAGGAAAAAAAAAAAAAAGAAATCTGATGTTTGTTTTCATTATTTGAAGACTGGTTATTCACTAGAGAGACAAGCTCATAAAATTCCAGTGTTTGAATCGTTCACAGTGGGGCATTTTATTAGAGCAAACAAGAACCAGCATCATTAGACAATGCAGAAACCAACAGAACCATCACAAGCATCACACCCCAGGAAAGCGAATAAAACAGATAGAAGACTGCTTTCTTTTATTCCTATGGGCCACAATGGATCTGAAACAGAAGTTGTATTAAAAGAAAAACCGTAGCAAATCAGCATAAAATTATGTATTACAATTGGAGTCAATCCCAAGCGGAGCCAAGTTTCTTCAGTTCCCCTTGTAAGGTAAAGACTCATGTCTCTGTACGCATATTGCAAATTGGTTTAGTGAGAGAAAATGTTACTAAGTTACTATTCATGAACAACTGGAGGAAAGGTTCTGCCAGAGTTCCACAGAGATCTGACAAGTTACATAACCTTAGCACTCTTATTTATTTCTAGATGCATTAAAGACAACCAAAATTACACTATATATTTTTCAATATTATTTTTCTATATATATAAATGATCATATTAAAAAGTAACAGTCACAGTGGGTTTTTTTCAATGAATATGCACCCAAAATTATGTGAATCTATACCAATGCCTTTTGTATTAATCAGATCATGAATCAGCAACTTAAGGAACAGAAAAATAAATCTTTTCTATTTAGTCACAGGAAAACCAACTCAATTTTAATGTACATAATAAACTAATAAAGCATACGTAGTATCAATTTATAAGGCTTATAAAGTTATAGTCATCATGGCTGGAGACAGTGGTTTGCAACTATGCAGATATTTTCTGTTCATAAACTTTTCTGGAGGTGCAAATGCCCAATTCTTTTACACTGATATAAAGGAACCACAATTTCTCCTTCTAAAAAGGATAATAAATTCTACATAGTGACAACAAACTGAAAACCCTGAATGACAATTTCCATCTCCTTTCTCAATGATTTATTCTTTTCCCTGGATAGGCTGACTATTTACCAGGGCTGTACGAAACAGCACCATTTCATTTTGGCTCTCGTTTTGCTGGGACAGTGTTTTGTTTTGAGTTTTGTTTAGTTTTGAAAGTACTGTTCCATTTCGTTTCATTGAAACTGTTTTGCTGTTTCAATGCTGTTTCGACCTTTTGCCCATAGGCTATAATGGGGAAGCATGAAACTACCTATAACTTTGTCATTTTGTGGCAGATTTGGATGAAAGCAGCAGGTTTTGTAGATCATTCTGAAGGCATGAAGCCAGCCACGTTCAAGAAGACAGGTGTAGGGGTTACTGGGAAACTGCATCTCTAAGTCTTGAAAGCAAAACTCATGTCACTTGTAAATGTGAAGGCACGGGTGGGTGAAAAATGCAGGCATGGTATCCCCTGCTGAGGCCACAATTTCTGCCAAGGAAGTTTCTGGGAAACTGCACCTCAAGCTGCTGACAACCAAAACTCATGACATGTGTGACTGTGTGTGGGTTAAGACGTGCCCTCGCTAGTGCTGAGGCCTCTATACAATACAGTAGTGTGCCCCAATGAGGTCTCCTACTCGCCTACAGCCTCAGTTCAGTCCACCACTTTAAATAACAACAGGTAATAACTTAGTACACAGCACAGAAGCACCAGCAGCATCTCAGGCAGCTAAACTGTCACAGTCAATATCAAAACAGTCCTTCCCCCTCTCTCTCCTTACTTTCTGTTTCCCTGCAGGCAAGCCTAGCTTCACCTTCAAAACTCGAAACGTTTCAAAACTTTCAAAACATTTCATCTGCCCGTTTCATTTTGAGGCTGTTTCAAAGCCTTTTGTTTCATTTTGATTTTGTTGTTTCCAGCTTGAAATGAGTTGAAAGACCATCAAAATGAAACAGCCAGTGACATTTTGCACAGCCCTATTATTTACACTTTACTTTTCAGGTAAGCAAGAAAAAAATCTTTTTTTTTTTTTCTCTTTGTGGTGAAGTCCACAGAGCCATTACTTAGGATTTTCTTAGAAGTGCACCTTCAAGGAGAAAATAGATCATTTTCTTTAAAATAAAGATATTAGGCACAGTATCTACTTCATCACTCCTTAATAAGGCTATAAGGAATGGAGAAGATTTGTGCTAAGAGGAAAAAAAAAAAAAGACTGGTTAGTAATGGACATTCAACAAGCAAAACTTTGTGAACTAATGGTTGTCTAAAGACAGCTTTATACAAAAAGACCAACTTCTTGGGCCCGAGATGGTCAGTGCTCAAAAGAACTGGACTTGATTCCTTAGCATAAAAGAAATCTTCTTTCAATTTGTTTATGGAATACATATTATGACAACTGTTACGATTTCAAATAATATAGACAGTTGATTATAGATAATCACAGTCAAGGGATGCTTAAGAAGTAAAACCTCTACAAGAGTGAAATCTTGGTACTGCTGTAAGGAGTACAAAAACATGTTCCAAAACTGTACACTGACGTAATAGGGTTGGAATAAGTTTGCATTCAGAGTAAGAAAACATTTGATGTTAGAATTTTTAGACAACTTTTTCGGTTAGATACTTGTACACAATGGGAAAGCTAAAGGATATGCTTCTTTGATTTAAATATTAGTTAAAATAACGAGTTTTCACCAGCCAGCAAAGTAAATTTCACTTGTCAGTTTTTCCTTTGTCATTCATAAAAACAATAAGTATTTTATCCAAGTATCTTTGAATCTGTATTGTAATACAGGAAATAATCTTAGCTCTCTTCTGTGAGCTAAGGCCATCCAAAGATCTAAAGTTAGGTTAATCGAGCTTGAGAACCACATTCCTCTTAACCCAGAAAAAGTGTAAACAGTACAATTATCACTGCCTTGTACTTGCCTTCTATATTGCCCTTGAGAGCAATTGGAAAGATGGAAAGCCACATACACATAAAAAGGACTTTGCTGAGACTTGTGAAGCTGTTTGTTAACTTCATGTACAGAACCATAACAAAAAAAAAAAAAAAAAAGGTGTTTCAGTAAATAGATGCATTGTTTTCCTTCTTACTAAAATAAGCATTATTGCTACCATGATCCTGAAGAGACACGCTGGAAACATACAAAAAGAAACTGTTATGATCAAAAAGACTGCCAGTAATTTACAAAAATGTAAGACTTTTCCAAGTGGGAATACTTTGAAGATATGCTTCTATTAGGAACTTAACAGGTTTCAGGCAGGGCCTGATCTACTTTGCTCTCAGTTCTCCGATACTAATAAATAGGACAGGGAACAGGTTGTAGTTCTCTGACAGGATATAAATCAAGGGATGGCAACCTCTGGAACATGTGCCAGAGCATAGCATGTGAAGGCATTTTGCTTGGCACATGTACAGGAAACCTTCACTACTACCGTGAAGCATTCATGGTTTCAAATATCTGCAAATGCCAAACTCATTTCTTAAATAAACTTAAAGGAGCTCCTCGGGAACTCCACACTTGGCCCTGCCACACTCCTGCTGCCACCACTGTGCTCTAACCACCACCGCTGCTGCCATGCTCCCGCAGTCACCAGAGCAGCTGTGCGCTCCTCTCCCCAAACCACCAGGGGCACTCCATTCACTCCTGGCCTTATTTGCAGATTTTGCTATTGGCGGGGAATACAAGAATGTATACCCCATGAATGACAAGGGTCGCCTGTACCTTGGAACAGGCAGTGGGAAAGGACTGGGGCTGCACTGCACAACAAGTATTGGGCCCCTCCTGGTTTCCCTGGCATTTGCCCTGAGGTGTGCAACTAGCCAGGTTAGGGCTCTGCAGATCCTGGACTGCAGTGGCCCGATCCTTGTTGTTACAGCTAGGCCTCAGCCCTTTCCATGCCATCCATGCTGGGGATCCATTCATAGATTCATAGATGTTAGGGTCAGAAGGGACCTCAATAGATCATCGAGTCCGACCCCCTGCATAGGCAGGAAAGAGTGCTGGGTCTAGATGAC
>JAGPOW010002673.1:5449192-5526417 GCA_030014935.1 Caiman crocodilus
GTGGCCATTATTTCTTGTAACCCCCGGGGGCACCTTGGTGAATAAAACCTCACCAATTCCCTTCTGTGCCCCTGTGATGAACTTATAGGCAGCCACAAGATCACCTCTCAACCTTCTCTTGCAGAAGCTGAATAGGTCCAGGTTCTCTAGTCTCTTCTCATAGGGCTTGGACTGCAAGCCCTTAACCATACATGTGGCCCTTCTCTTGATCCTCTCCAGGTTATCCACATCCCTCTTGAAGTGCAGCACCCAGAATTGCACGGAGTATTCCAACTGCGGTCTGACCGGTGCCCGATAGAGAGGACGTATCACCTCCTTGGATCTATTTGTCATGCATCTGCTGATGCACGAAAAATTGTCATTGGCTTTTCTGATGGCTTTGTCACACTGCCAACTCATGTTCATCTTGGAGTCCTAATGGACTCCAAGGTCCCTCTCTACTTTCATGCCACCCAGCAGGTCATTCCCTAGGCTATAGGTGTGCTGGACATTTTTCCTCCGTAGGTGAAGCACTTTGCATTTCTCTTGTTGAACTTTTTGAACTGCATTCTCTTGTTTTCTGCCCACTTGTTCAACCTGTCCACGTCTGCTTGCAGTTGTTCCCTGCCCTCCAGCATGTCTACTTCTCCCCATAGCTTTGTGTCATCTGCAAACTTGGACAGAGTACATTTCACTCCCTTGTCAAAGTCGCTGATGAAGACATTAAAGAGTATCGGTCACAGGACCAAGCCCTGCGGGACCCCACTGCCCACTCCCTTCCAGGTCGAAACCGACCTATCCACCGTGACTTTCTGGGTGTGACCCTCTAGCCAATTCGCCACCCACTGAACTGTGTAGTCATTCAAGTCACAGCCCCTTAACTTGTTCATCAGTATGGGGTGGGATACCGTATCGAAGGCCTTCCTGAAGTCTAAGTATATGACATCCACCCCTACTCCTGTGTCCAGGCATTGATCTTGGTGCAGTGGCTTGCAGCCTCTTGGCTGTCTGCCAAGATGGTGCAGGCTCTGGGAAGGCTTCTGCTGCCCTTCATGGAGCCCAGGCTGCTCACAGCAGGCAGTGGGGAGACTGTAAACAGCTGCACCAGAGTCCACAGAGCCCTGGCCAAGTTTGTTGCTAGTGGCGGGTGCACATATGCCCCCAGGAGGACAGTGGAAAAGGGGCCAGGATTGTAGTACCACAAAGAACCTCATGGCCCCTCATGGCCTCCCTGCTATCTCCTCTAGCATGACAACATATTACAAGTTGAAATTGTGAGTATTTTTAATACTCTGCCCAAAAAGATTACCCACCCCAATGTAAATTTATGTGGTAAACTTTCTATGGTTGCTGAGACCAGAAATGGGATAAAGTTTATCCTCTAGTTTTTACTCCACTCAATAATGTGCTTCATTATGACAATGATAAGTGGCCTCATACATTATTAACTATGTAGATATCTTTGAAGTAGCCCTTTTACTAATAGACTTGAAGAGCTTCACACAAATCTGGAGCCTACCTGAGGCAACAGAAACAAGCTACTACCCCCATACTTGTTCTAGGTGTAATTTGCAAGAAGTATCTTTTGTTTATTTCACAGAATATTTCAAATTGTCATAATTTGTATTCCTTCCTGTAGTTTTTAGCAACAGTCCTAACTGCAGATACATTTTTCTGATTACTCTAAAAAGTCTCAGTTTTCCACAATATTGCCAATTCAACACAAAGACAGATGGGAACAGAACTGTCTGAACAGTTGATTCTGAGGACTGAAGGTCCATATACCTGAACAAGAGAGATGTGGATCCATTTCCACTGCCCCCTTTTCAAGGAGAAGGGGTTAAGCTATGTTAGGCCAAGAACACTTTTGACACTTTCCACCCACACTAGCTTAGATTACTGCATTTCCTTGAATCCAAGATGACATTTTCTTTTCCCCTGCATCTGAGCTGTGGCTTTGACCACAGGCTCAGGGCTGAAGCCTGAGCTGACCTGCCACCTGCCTGGGCTGGAATGACTTGTTTGTCATGGAAAGAGGTGTGCACACAGGAGGAGCATGGGGGATATTGTGGGGTGGTCATGGGGGTAACTTGAAGCCTCTCCTGCCCTACTCCTTGCCCCATATGCCCATTGTTAAACTTGCATTTTGGCCCCTGATAAAAGCAGAGATGAATTATACCCATGTAAAGGATGACATTTCCATTACATTTATCACAATGAAATTTTAGGATCATGTATGTAAAAGACAGTTTTACTTTGCTGAACAAAAACATATATTTAATTCAAACTTTAGACTCTACACGAACTTGTCTTCCTCTAGTAATTCCAGGCTGTACCCATGTTTACCAATATTATTTGCATACAAGCAAAAAAAAATCATTTTTTGAAAGAAGGTAACATAGATGCACTTTCTAGATTGTCTGATATATTTTTTCATCAAAATATAAATCCATACATTGAGTCCTTTTCAGAATGCTGAACTGTTTACAAGAGTGAGGAAGGCAGGACAGGGGAGATAGAGAATAGTTTTATAACTGGTGGCATATACAGTGCTTGTTCCTTCAACATATCCAAATAGAAATTAATGGGATACATCACTTGGTAATATTTGAAACATAGATCTGTAATAAAAACAACCAAACTCTGAACAGTCAACAAGCCAAGAGGGAAAAAGTCTGATTGTAAGTTTGTATATCTTGCATAATGATCCTAAGATCCATTGAAAGATTATCAAAAACTAAAAAATGAGGAAAAAAAATCTTTCAATTTGTACTGTAAAAAAATACTCAGAACACTAAAAATACCACCTCTTTCCAGAAGCTCAGCCAGTTAAATTTTTATGACCATTCAGGCACACTTGGCAAACAGATATTAACATACTTGGAAGCTTCAGAACAAGTGCATAGTTGATTTTATTGTTCACTGGATACATTTTTAGCTTTCTCATGAAACTTCTAATTTTGGAATATTAAGGAGGAGTATGATCCATGCAAAGTGCAGAAGAATACCAACTCTAAGTGATCCCAAGTCAACAATGTTCTTCCTCAGAATGTAACATTCAACATTTGTAGCCTCCAAGTTATGAGATAGACTGACAAATGGGAGAATGATCAGAGAAGAACAACCCAAAATAAATTAGTGGGCTAGAAAGCCTTTCTAATGGAGAAAGACTAACAGAACTAAAAGTATGTGTAAGTTGTTCAAGTGATGACTAACAAGGAAGCAAATTTATGATAAAAGACCTAAAGATTAAGGTTTTAAATAATAAAACAGGAAAAGATTTTTTTTAGGATGCAATGATATTGTTAGAGAGAATGAAATCAAGAAAAGAGTTTATTACACTAGTACAAAGTTTTCCTGATAAAAAGATATGTTAAACCATTTTGCCCACCTTAACCTTTTCCCCTCCCTCCTAGGAAATGAGTAAAAGTTTCATTCCTTGGAAAATTTAAACTACATAAAAACACTGAAATCAACCATAAAGAACAATTTATAAGGAGGTGCACAATCTGATCTAATAGCTTGATTTGTGTTTCCTTACTCAAGAGAATCTAAACCTCTTCCTAGGATATGAGGAGAAGGGAAAAGATTAAAAAAAAAGGAAAGAAACTAATAGTGGAAGAAACTAAAAAACAAAGACATGGTAGTTCCACTTTGCCATCAAACCCCCAGTTTCAGTCAGCAGAAGGTACAGCTATTTGAGAGACAGTTGCAGTTGGTCCAATAAAAGATAATGCCCTAAGAAATTCTGACCTCTCCCAAAGTTTAATGAAAGAATTAAATATCTATGATTAAAAAGGAAAGAAGAATAAATTAGTGATGGTTTCACTTTAGCACAAGAAGAAAAGTGTTGTAGGTGGCTCAAACATGAATTAGGAACTGATTTGTGGTGGGGCCATTAATAATTATGCCAAAAACATAAGGTTAGTCATGATTAGAGACATAAGCTTCAAATGACAAACATTAACATAATTTAATTTTAAATTATATATTTTTGTTACATGGAACTTTCACACATAAAATAGCATCTTATTTTCATGAGTTTATATACACTTTTTCTTTCTAAAAAAGAATTATAATAGTCTCCCAGAAGAAACAGAAACAAAACAGTATTTTATTTACTCAAAAGTCTGACCAATTCCCAACATCTACAAAATACTCTATTAACAGAGTAACAATTTAACATTTTAAATCTAATCCAAAGTGAGGTTTCCTTTAATCAGCATGGGTAGGAGGGAGGGGAGAAGCCTTATCTTGGATTTGAGTATCTGCTTGGGGCAGGCAGTGGCTCAGCTCTGGCTTTGGCCCCAGGGTCAGGGATGAAGCCTGAGTTAAGCTGATACTTGCCCTGGGCTAGAATAACTTGTTTGGTAGGGGAGAGGGCATGTGGCCCACAGGGAACCACAGGGGAGACGACAGTGAGGAAGTGCAATGAGGGGAATCTGCAACCTTCCTCCTCTCCCCCCCGCCATCGTGCCATGCCTGTGCTTGCCTCCTCCCCTCAACCAAAACCTTGCTTCCCTCCCTGCTTAGCTTCTGCTCTGGTCCCTCCAGCCCCAACCCAGACCAGCAAGGACCTGCCACTGCTTCTCCCTGGTTAGAATCGGGTCCAGGGGCCCTGCTGCTGCTGTGTGCCCCACAGGAGCAGAGCTGCAGTAGAAAGTAAGCAAGAGGGGGAGCAGGGAGTGAGAGAGGCTGCAGTGGCCAGGCACAGACAAGTGGACAAGGGACAAGGGGCAGACAGACACAATGAACAAGGGGTAAGGAGGCAGGCTACAAAGGGAAGCAAGGGTTTTGGAGGTAGGGAGTGGAGCGTCAGCAAAGGCAGAGGGAAGCAAGAGGTAGGGAACAAGCAAAGGGATGGAGGGGCACATGGCAGAGGGGTACACGGTAGGTGGATAGATAGATATATGGCAAGACAAGGGGCAAGGAAGCAAGAGGCAGGAGGCCAGCCCCTTACCTTTGCCACTGCTTTACCTGCTTCAACCATGGTAGGGGATGAATTTAAGATGATGCTCTAGAAATTTAAACATTTCCCTTATTGAATCTAATTATAGGCAGAGAGATGGGGGTGGGAGGACACATCAAATTCAAATTTGCTTTGGATTTGGGTAAATACAGTAATCCACCTTTTTGCCAGAAGCTTATTTCATAACTGAAACTAAAAAGCACTGCCTTGATCCCATGTTTCTTTTAGAGATCCAAGCCTGTCAGTTATAAACAAGTTATTCCTTCAAAATCAAAGGGATAGCAAAAACTTCACAATTATGTTCCCTTTCTCCTTGTTAATTCTCTCTACTTTGTTGTTGTCTACATACATATCTGGTACTAACATATATGGATGTCCCAAAATCATAAAAGGAAATGTGGGGAGGGGAATAAATCCTTCAACTACTCTAAATTATGACAGGGCCAAGCAAAACTGAAACCAGAATTACAGAATCACAAACAGCTTTTTTATCCTTCACAGCTGTTAGTCCAATCTAGTTCATTTACCTAAAAGACCAGTGGTTCATATACTAATCTTTGCCTTCTGCAATTAAAGCATTGTTTCCAGTAAGACTGATATGCATTAGCAGACCAAAGGAAGGGTAAAAACCTGTTTATATATTATACTTCTCTTTAAAATGTTGGTAGACTTTGGCTTCCATGACCATTAACATTACAACAAGTAAAAGAAAGTGAGGGAATAGGGCTTATGAGAATGACTTAGCCACTACTGCGGATCAGATTTGCATGTTTATGGGTGCATCTACATGTGCAATTAATAGGATGCGTCAGTATGCCCGTCCTGGGTACCCTTTTTTCTGGTAGCTCCCCTATTCCTGCCTGCCACAACTTGATCTAAATTCAATTTTCAGTGGGGAAGAACAGTTGTTATATACCAGTACCCCGGTAATGAACACATGGGTCAGGTCTTAATCGCCAGTGCTCTATTGAAGTCAGGCGTGAATTGCCTCTGGGGTTCTCACTGCCTGCAGTCTGAGAACCACGCAGGGCGCAGGGCTACTCGTTTGCTTGATCTTCAACAATCAGCCACTAACAATGCAATTAGCAGCTGATTAATGCCGATCAGGGATTCCCCAGCTGTGGCTTGTGAAATGCGGCTTTGTCAATTTCCTTTCTCTTTCCTTTCACTTTCTGGAGTCTCTTCTTCCCCTTCACCATCCTGTGCGGGGTCAGGTTAATGGGGCTACAGGGCAATGTCAGGGCTTCGTCACCCTTTTCCTCTCTGCCTCTTTCTTTCCTCTTTTCCCCCCTCACTTGGGGGAATCCACTCCCACTGAGACTTCAGAGCTGCGGGGGTTTCCATGCCACCACTCCGTTTTTAATTCACGGTCAAGGCTGTCTTCTCCAGGTACGATATGATCCAGGGAAGGACGTCTCTATTCCCTCCAGAATTCCCAACTTCGTTTAGGAGTTGTTCTGGTTCCTCCTCACACATGCATGTTCGAAGGCACCCTTTGGAAGTTTCCACCCCTCTTTATTTCCTTTTCCTGGCTCCTTATTGGCTGCCATCATCCATTTCCCAGACGTCTTCATCTCTGGCAGCTGCTCCCTCATTCTAGTAACTGCATTGCGGCTGCCGCGCTGTTACAGGATGCAGTAAACTCCAGAGCAGTTCAAGATGGAGACAACTGTTCCCAGATGCAGTGTCTACACATGAGCCCAGGACAACAGCAATTTGAGCAAGGGTGCAGGCCCCCAGCTGGCTAGGTTGACCAGGCAGAACGTACACCTGTGGTCAGCATCTATACATGCATTTTAGCACAGTAAAGTACTCAACTATAAGATTGTACTGTCCCTGGCAGTACTATCCTGCAGTGGAGTTAATTAATTTACTGTGTCCTAATACTGGTGCACATGTAGACTGTGATGCTTTACTGCAGAGCTAACTGGCCAAAGGGAATGATCTAATTAGTGACCTAAGAATCAAAGGGAAGCTGGCTGACAGTGACCATGAGTTGATCACTTTCACGATCCATCACAAATCTGGCAAGTCAGCTAGCAATGCAGTAGTCCTTGACTTTAGGAAAGCTGACTTTCATAAGCTCAGGAGGCTTGTTCTTGAGGCCCTGAGATGCTATGATTTCACAGGGAGGGGAGTTTATGATAAGTGGTTGTTCCTTAAGGAAGCAATCTTAGAAGCACAAAGGGAGTCCATCCCCACTCATAGGAAAGGTGGTAAAAGGGTTCAACAAGCCCCTTGGCTCAACAGGGAACTCATGAACCTCATAAGTCTAAAAAGAGAGGTGTATAATGGATGAAGGACAGGAAATACCACCAAAGAGGAATATGCTGCACTAATCCACACCTGCGGGAAGTGAACTAGAAAAGCCAAGGCTGTAACTGAATTCCATCTGGCTACACGAATCAAGGACAATAAAAAGTCCTTCTTCAGATATGTGGGGAGTTGAAAAAAAATAGAGGCAACATTGGACCCCTGCTAAGCCATCTGGTGCAGCTGACTACTGACACCCAGGAAGAAGCCAGTCTGCTTACTGATTACTTTGTGTAGGTTTTTCATCAGCCCAAAGGGACTACCCTGCCTAACGTGATGTGGGATGACCGGGGAGAGAATGAATGTATGCCCACCACTGGCATGGATCTTCTGAGGGAACATCTTGAGAGATTGGATCCCCATAAATCAGCTGGTCCACATAGGATGCACCCAAGAGTGCTAAAGGAACTAGCAGACATCATAGTGTAGGCACTGGTGAGGCTATTAGAGAACTCGTGGTGCTTGGGCGAAGTAACTGAAGATTGGAAGAGGGCCAATGCGGTGCCCATCTTCATGAAAGGGAGGAAAGACAACCCGGGAAACTACAGGCCAATCAGTTTGACCTCAATACCTGGGAAGATTTTGGAAAAAAAATTATCAGAGAAACCATTCTTGACAGGTTAACAGAATGCAACATTCAGAGGGATAGTCAACATAGGTTTGTTACAAGTAAGTCTTGCTTAACTAATCTCATTTCTTTCTATGACCAGGTGATGTAACAACAGGACAAAAGGGAAGAGGTTGATGTCATGTATTTAGACTTTAAAAAAGCTAATCACTAATTAGACTGGTGTCCCATGATGTCCTCATGGAAAAAATGGGCAACTGCAGCCTCAACTACTTCACAGTCTGATGGCTAGGGAACTCTCTCTGAGGTCAGACCCAAAGAGTGGTAGTTGAGTGTAGAACCACTACCAGTTGAGTGGTAGAACCAAATCAAGATGGCACTTGGTGACTAGTGGTGTTCCCCAAGGCTGTATTCTCAGACCTGTACTCTTTAATGTCTTCATAAATGATCTGAACACTGGAGTCAAAAACAGACTGGCCAAGTTTGCTGACAACACCAAACTTTGGGGAAGAGTCTCCATACTTGAGGGTAGGCTGGTGATCCAGGCTGACCTCAATAGGCTTGCAAGGTGAGCGGATAAAAACACAATGGCATTCAATATGGAGAAATTCAAGGTGGTCCACCTCGGGAATAAAAACCTGCATCACACTTATAGGCTTGGCAATGCTTCACATGCTAGGACCATGACTGAAAGAGGCTTGGGGGTCATGATTGACCACAAGATGAATATGAGCCACCAATGTGATAATGCAGCTATCAAAGCGAACAGAACTCTGGCTTGCATCTACTGATGCATCTCAAACAAGACTCAGGATGTACTCAGCTTTGGTGAAGCCACAGCTGGAGTACTGCATACTGCACTGGGCTCCATAATTTAGGAAGGACGTGGAGAAGCTTGAGAGAGTCCAGAGGAGAGCCACACGCACAATCGGAGGCCAAAAGAACAGGCCATATGAAGAGAAGCTGTGAGCTATGGGACTCTTCAACCTGGAGAAATGCAGACCCAGGGTTGACTTGGTGGCAGCCTATAAGTATATAAGTGGTATAAGTATATAAGGGGTGTGCATCAGAATCTGGGAGAACACCTGTTCATCAGAGTACCCCAGGGGATGACAAGGTCACAAACTCCTGCAAGACCATTTTAGCTTGGACCTAAAGAAAAACTTCTTTACTGTCTGACCCCCCCCAGGCCTGGAACAAACTCCCCCCCAGAGGTGGTACAAGCACCTATTCTGGACACTTTCAAGAAACATTTGAATGTTTCTTTTGCTGGGATTCTTTTATCCTAGCTGACCTCCTGCCCCTTGGGCAGAGGGCTGGACTCGATGATCTTATGAGGTCCCTTCCAGCCCTAGTGTCTATGAAATCTATTAAATAATTAGTATACTCCATAAAGCTGACATGTAGCTTTACAGTGAAGGAATTTACCATGAACAATGCTAAAGCTTCCAAAATAAATCTACTACCTTATAAAGCATTATATGCTTTTCTTTCTTTCTGAGATTTTATTGGAGGGGGAGGAAGATGGGGAGAGGTTCACCCTTAAAAAAGGTCAAAATATTCCTCTGATTTCTATTTAAAATTCAAGAAAATACATCACAACATCCCTATTATCTCAGTCACAGTATAATATAATTATGTTAACACCAAACGTAACATCTACTTCACTGGTACAAGATAATATGTACGTACACAGATATGAAGGATATCCTTATACAAAAAACTAATAGAATGAATTTGATTGCATCTTGCTGGAATTATCCCACTTGGCAGCTGTACATTGTGTGGTCTCATTCATGATATCCACAATTTATTCACTGATTTTTTGTAAGAATCAGGTTTTTATTCACCTATCTGTACTTCTAAATAAAAATATACAACCATGTGTTATGATAAAGTAGATGATAATGAAAATATTGGATTGCAGATAACACTTCTGTATTTAAATCACTTAATTTATTGGCAGGATCTTATTTAAATCAATGTCAAACACACAAAAAGTGAAAAAGGAGCTGACATAGTGGCTTATCTTATTACTCGTGCATAAACTTAATAACCTCTAAAGACCTCTCTTCAACTACCAACAATAGTGAGAAGATTAGGAATTATAGCTCTTAAACTTAGTGCAAATCTTGAAATTGCAGGGTCTAAGGGTTAGGATTGAAATTTAATAATAAACTTGAAAATTGTGGATGTCTTTTTACCATAAGTGCTGCACCCCTTCAATTTCTATTTCCATTCCGACTATTTATACATCAGTGCTCACACAAGAGTTTAAGCTCCTCACATTTGGTTTCAAAATGTTGGTCTAAACCACCAGAATATACAGTATCAAGTATGCCAGTGAGCACAGTTCTTTTTATTAATGTCATTCAATACTGTAATTTTCAAAGAGCTCAAGGGAGTTATATGCTCCATTTCCAGTGTAAGTTATTTAACTACAGTAAGTCCCTTTGAAAAACCCTTTTGTCTCAAATCATTATTTGAAGTGTCACTTGACACCCTCTTTTGGAAACATTAATAAATCCACATATTTGTAGATAAGTGCCTTCAAATTAGCCTTAACTGCAACTTTTGTAACTTGAGTATTCAAAGGATAAAAAATTGAATGATGTGGCTACTTTTATAAGTAACTCATCATTCAGGCTTAGTTTTCTACATAAAATTCTTTGTTCAGTTAAAGAATGCACTAAATGTGCACTTTTTAAGGTAAGTAGAAACTAAGAATATAACGGTCAACTGGTATGAAAATTGAAAAAAAATTAATATTAATGTTGAGATTTATATTAAAGTTGCACTTTCTCATCTGATCTCAAACAAAAAATTCTTAAATAATAAGCCTGTGTGAGTTGGCAATGATCCTATCTGGCTTCAGATCTGGCCGCTTCAGATGGCCACAATCTGATCCGGAGCTCCGGACTGGGATTCCATCTCAATCTGGCTGAAGCGGCTCCGAAGCTTCAGAGCTGCATCGGAGATCTGGCCATAGGATATGATGGGGAATCAATGAAACATCTAAAACTTTATTGTTTTTTGTCCAATTTGGATGAAATTTGCAGAATTGGTAGTCTTTGCAGAGAGGATGAAGTCTGCCAAGTGTCAAGAAGATCGGTGCAGGGGTTTGGGGAGAACTGTACCCCAAAATCTTGAAAGCCATATTCATATTACGGGTGTATGTTACACAACCGGGGGGAGAGTGTAACAAAACTGTGGTGGTGGTGTCAAAACTGCAGAGCTGGTAGCTCTTACTGAGGCCACAAAGCCTGCCAAGTTTCAAGGAGATATGTGCAGGTGTTTGGGGGAACTGCCCCTCAAGCTGTGGACAAGCAAAACTTGTGCCATGGGTGACACTGCATGTGTTAAGGCACAGCAGGGTGACAGCTGCAGGGATGGTGGTCCCTGCTGTGATGCCTGCAAGCTGTCAAAGAGATTGGTGCAGCGGGGGCCCTGCATCCCTAGCTGCTGACAGACAAAACTTGTGCCAAGACTGTCTCTGTCTTGGGGCAGTTGACTGTCTATGTTGATTCTTTCCTTTTCTTAGTCTGGTTTTGTAGGTGCTAATTGATGGTCTGTAAGTCATTATGTAGTAGCTAGGTCCTGTGTATTGAGCTGGTCCCTGGTCTCAGTGAATCATGATTGATTGATTGGTAACTGGTAACACAGTTACCAAACAACCAGGCCTGCAGTAGTGTCTCCCACACCCCAAGACAGAGAAAATCAGTCCCACAAGCACCCATGGAATGAGCTTTTGTTGTCTGCAGCTTGAGGGGCAGTTCCCCCCCACCAAACCCCTGCACCATAGTATCATAGTAACTAGGGTCAGGAGGGACCTGATCAGATCATCTAGCTTGACCCCCTGCCACAGGCAGGAATGCATGCTGGGTTCACAAGACCCCAGACACGTGATCGTCCAACCTTCTCTTGAATTTGCCCAAGGTAGGAGCGAGGACCACTTCCTTGGGAAGTTGGTTTCAGATTCTGGTCACCCTAACCATAAAATATTGCCTCCTGATCTCTAACCTAAACCTATTCTCTATCAGGTTATTACCATTGTTCCTCATCACCCCAGGTGGTACTGGGGAGAAAAGGGCTCTGCCTATTTGCTGTCGATCTCTCCTGATGAGTTTGTAGGTAGCCACCAGGTCCCCCCTCAGCTTCCTCTTGCAATAATGACTCCAAATCCCTTTCTGCCTGTGTGTGTTCAAGAGGGGAACTCCCCAGCCCATATGTATGCTGTGGACCTTCTCCCAAGGTGCAGCGCCCTGCATTTATTTATGTTGAACCTCATCCTATTCTCATCTGCCCACTTTTGTAGCCTGTCTAAATCTATCTGCAGCCTTTCTCTCCCTTCACGCATGTCCACCTCGCCCCACATCTTAGTGTCATCAGCAAACTGGGACAGCGTGCTTTCCACCCCGTCATCCAAGTCGCTGATGAAGATGTTAAACAATGCGGACCTGAGGACCAAAGCCTGAGGGACCCCACTGCTCACATTTCACCAGGTTGAGTACAATCCGTCCACCACTACTCTCTGAGTGCTCACCATCAGCCAATTTTTGATCCATCCAACTGTGTAGACATCAATGCCACAGTCACTTAATTTATTGATGAGGATAGGGTGAGAGACAGTGTCAAAGGCTTTCTTAAAGTCTAGAAAGACTATGTCCATGGCAACACCATCATGTAAGGATTTAGTTGCATGGTCATAAAAGGCAATCAGGTTGGTCAGGCAGGACCTGCCTGTGATGAACCCATGTTGATTGCCCCTGAGCATGATCTCCCCTGCAGGCCCCCCACAGATATGCTCCTTGATGATTCTCTCCAAGATCTTCCTGAGCACTGAGGTGAAGCTTACAGTCTTATAGTTACTTGGGTCCTCCTTCCTTCCTTTCTTGAAAATTGGGACTACGTTAGCCAGTTTCCAATCCCGCGGCACCTGGCCAGATGACCACAAATGCTCATACAGCCAGGCCAAGGGCTCCGCAATGACCCCTGCCAGCTCCCTCAAAACCCTTGGGTGGAAGGCACCTGGACCTGCAGATTTAAAAATGTCAACCCCTTCCAGAAGATCCCTAACTACACCTGTGCTGACTGAAGGCCTGACAAATCTATCCCCAAGATTGTTCCTACCTCTGGTAGGTGGGATATCCCGGTCCCTGTTCAAGAAAACAGAGGCAAAGAAACTGTTAAAAATATCAGCTTTCTTGTCTGGCATAGCCATAAGATTACCGTTTGCATCTTGCAGGAGCCCTACATTGCCTGGTGCCCTCTTCTTGCTCCCAATGTACTTGAAAAAGGACTTTTTGTTGTCCTTAATCCTGAGTTCCATCTTTACCTTGGCCTTCCTAATAGCTCTCCTACACTCACTCAAAATCTTCTTGAAAATTGGCAGGCTTTGTGGCCTGAGTAAGGGCTACCACCCCTGTAGTTTTCACTCCACTATGTTGTAATGCCTAGATATGACAGGAGTTTTGCTTTCCATAATTTGGGGTGCTGTTCCTCCCAAATCCCTGAACCAATCTTCTTGAAACTTGGCAGGCTTCATTCTCTCTGCAGAGTCTACCATCCCTGACAAGTTCATCAAAATCAGACAAATAACAAAGATATTTTATTGTTTTCCCATTATATCCTATGGCCGGATCTCCAAGGTGGCTCCGAAGCTCTTCAGAAGCTCTGAACTGCTTCAGGAAGCCTAACAAGGCCGGTGCTTCAACCCAGATGTGCTGCTTTGGACACCAAAGTGTCTGAAGCTTCTCTGGATCCGTAGCTCTGATCAAAGCCTCACATAGCTCTATTAAATAAATGATGCACCAACTTCAATAATACATGTGGCACAAGATAAGCACAACAATCAGGTTTGATTTCAGAAATGTTTTAAAGTATTTCTATTGGTTAGTGGTTGAGAAGTAATTTGAGGGAAAGTGTTTCCAAATTTTTCCAAATATTGTATTGCTGTCCAGTCATTCATTAATTCACATTAAAGATTCAGGTTAATTCATGATTTCAACTAAACTATGGTCACAGATCCTATTTTGAAAACAGTTCAGCCTCTTAATGCTCAACAGGAATGAAATGGTCTGTTAGGCCCACAAGACCTCGTTTTGTCATAAGTGCATCTCCAGATTTTAGCACCTACATATAGGCTACATCTTTATGTAACTTGTTTTTCTGCAAAATGCCTGATAAAACGGCTCATTAACATACATTCCACCCATAACTGAAGCAGAAGGTTGCTGGTACAAGATGAAGATGGATAGGGGAAGACATAAAACAATATGTTTATAAAAAACTAGAAACTGGTTGATCAAAAATAAAAAAACTTACTTAATTGGTGACTGTGTGACTAACTATCACCACCTTGAAAAGAAAAAATGTACATTTTTCCTTTTCCCACATCCTGATGGTGTCTGAAGACTGAAAATATCTGATATCCCTTTAAGGAACGTGCCTGCCCTGTGATATCTGGCCAGCTGACAGAGAAGTGTATACACAGGACTAGTAATATACATATGAATAATTTTTTGCTTGCTTGCTAAAATGATATGTATATGCATATCAGAAGTTGATACTTTGTAATGCTCAATAAACTGATTTTTTAAGGAACTGAAGGACTCTCATTTGGAGAAATTAAAAGGACTCGTTTAGAGAAGTTAAAAAGATTCTAATTTGGAGAAAGGTTAAAATCATATTTTTAAGGCAATATTGATCCTGCTTGCTTGCTTTCTGTTTGGGAGGAGAATCAGTTTCTCCCTGGTTCTTAAGGCAAGATGACACTATTAAGTGACTCTGAAGAAATGTGGTGTTCTGTAGTGCCAAGCAAAATTTTGCTGGCTATTTCCTTTTGATGCTGTTTCAACTTGTTTCAAGTCTGAAACAGCAAAACAAAACAAAGGGCTTTGAAATAGCCTCAAAACAAAATGAGTGCAATCAAAACATTTCAAGTTTTGAAGCTGAAGCAGGGAAACAGAAAGTATGGAGAGGGAAGAGGAAGAGGGAGGAACGACTGCTCTGATATTGACTGTGATACTTTGGCTGCCTGAAATGCTGTTGGTGCTACTGTGCTGCTTACTAAGTTTTTTCCTGTTGTCATTTAAAATGATGGATCAGACTGAGGCTGAAGGGGAGAAAGAGGTTTCATTGGAGCACAGTACCATGTTGTGTAGAAGCCCCAGTGCCAGTGAGGGCGTGCTGTAACACACATATAGTCACACGTCATGAGTGTTGCTCATCAACACCTTGAGGTACAGTTTCCCAGAAACCCCTGTACCTATCTCCTTGAAACGTGGCAGGCTCCATGCCCTCAGAAGGATCTACCATCCCTGCTGTTTTCATCCAAATCTGCCAGAAAATGATAAATTTATAGGCAGTTTTGTGCTTCGCAATTATAGCCTATGGGTGAAAAGTCGAAACAGCACTGAAACGTTGAAAGTTTCAACAAAACAAAACAGAACAGAACAGGGCTTTTAAAATGAAATGAAACTCAAAACAAAACACTGTCCTGTCGAAAAAGTGAAAAAGAAGTTGAAACAAACGTGCTATTTTGCACAGCCCTAGGGTTCTGCATGTTTTGGAATTTTATCACTCACTTCATTGGAATCAGGCCTTTGAATCACAGAATACAGACCACCTATTCTATACCTCTCCTGCAAAACATGAGCAATTCTACTTTCTAAAGTATCCCTGACAGATATTCATCTAACCTGCTTTTAAAACCTCTTGCAATGAAGATTCAACCACCTCTATATAAGCTAGGTAAATTATCCTACAGATTAAGGTATTCTTACAGTTGGAAAAAGTCTGCCCATATCCATCTCATATTTCTCCTGCTGTAATTTAAATCCATTATTTCTCATCTTAAAATCAGGGATCTTGGAGAACAGTTTAATACTTTCTTTTCATTAACCTTTAATATGCTTGAAGAATTTCTCTCTCTCCCCTTAGTCTTCTCTTCTTTGCAAATTACATCTTCTAGATCTTATTTGCTTTCTACTGGACTCCTTTGGATTCATTAAAATTAATCCAGATCTTCTTTAACTTTAATATCCAGAACTGGACACAGCATTCCAACACATACTACACATTCTGAATATATATATACTGCGTAGAGTAGAAGCATTTTTTCCTCTCTGTTCAGTACAATATTTCTGTTTATACATTCCAATAAGCATTGACTTTTTCCAGAAAAGTATGAAATTGTCATCACATATTCCATTTTTAGATTCCTATAAAAGCTCCATAGAAATGTTGGCTAGCCCTTCATTCCCTATTTTGTATTTGCTTAGTTGATTATTCTTATTGTAAATGAAATAGTTTGCCTTACCCTTTTTGTAAAACCTGTTTCATATTAAAAAAAATTATTAAAATATTCATTTAATAGATTGGAATGGGAAACCAGTTCAAAAGGAAAATAGTAAGTATTAGTAATATCATGACATTTAAAAAAAATAACTAATAGTTTCATGCTACTATGTAAGGTAGGACCACAAAATGATAAGCAAACATTTGAGGTCACAGATATGCTGGATAAAAGAGATTTGGATTTAAAAAAAAAAAAATCCAAACATATTAAAGGACATTAATAAATTATAAATTACAAGTCTTTTGCCTCTGATCTTTCTATCCAATACTATATATGAGTTTTTCTGTCCAATACTACAGTATTTTATACCAGTAATTGTGAAAGAAATAAAAAGACAGCTGAAAGTCAAAAAATCTTCTCCATAATATACACTCAGACATGTACTTTAAAGAAACATTATTCTGTAATCTTTCCTGTCTATGAAGCAACCCTTTTCTATGTGGAATAGCATTTGTTCACAGAAATACTTCTATTAAAATAAGGACTGTTTTTGCGAGGAACAGCTATATTGCAGGAGTCATATCATATTCTAAGCACATAAGACACCCCTGGATCATCTTGTCTGCCTTCTGGTATATCACAGACAAAAAATGTCACAATTGCCCCCTGTATTGAGCTCAACAAATTGTCTCCAGATAAAGCTGAAAAAGGCATTCCATCTTAATTTGAAGACATCAAGAGATAAAGAAATCACTTTTTTTTTCCTTAGGAATTTGTTTCAGGCATTAATCACCCCCACCATTAACATTTGTATATTATTTTTCATTTGTGTTTTTCTGTCTCTCTCCTCCAACATTTTTATTGTAGATAAAAGACGTTTAAGACTGGGGTGGGGGTGGTTCCACCAGGAGGTACTTAGAAGGTTAATCAAATAATTGAAAAAAAATCATTTTCTTGGTTTTCTTTGCCACCTCATTTAAAATTATTTATGACATGCTGAATTTGTACTGCATTTGTCCTTCACTATTTTCCTCTAAGCAATCTGCCATATTCTCCAGCTGACTGTCCATTAAGAAGATTATTCTTCCCAGCTTTTCATATTCTCTCAGTGATATATGACCCAATGTTTCAGAAAAGCTAAACCTTAAGCTACATGCCAATAAGAAGGTTCACTTCTAACATTTCCTGGGTTCTCTTAATCATGAGATTGAAAGAATCTTTTAGATAAATTGGCCTTTCCCTCAACTTAAATTTCCTTCCAAGATTCCTGACAACCTGCAGGGTTGATCAAATACTTCTAGCTGTATTTGAATATTCCATTTTCTTTATCCCTGATTGGGCACTAGACTTCTTCCTCACTTTCTATTCTCCATGTACAGTACAGTCCAAAGTTTCATTGTGGCAAACACTTCCAAATTAGGTTGTTCATGGAATCTTCCAAATTACCTATTTTCTACTCAAATAACTCTTCATAAACCAAAAAATGCCTCTTCAGGCATAAAAGTAAGTATAACATATCAAAAACAAGTCAGAGTGCCTTGTTCACTCCTTATGTGTACCCATTACCTGGTGTGGAAAACCCATCTAACACAGCCTTTATGCACACCAAGAAAAATAGAGCAAGTTTCTCACTAAGTACCATGTCACACTATACTAGGACGTGTCATATGCACTTAAAATGAGTGTCTATACATTCAAGCAATAAAAGACATGCTAAATGTAATTGTATCATAGCAAAGTTGTGACGTTTAGCAGGAGTATCTCCAAATCATATTAAATCATATTCCAAATCTTTGAAGATTCGGAGAGCTCTGATGATTTGGACAGTCCCTGGTGGCTGCAGCTCCCTGCTGCAGCCAGCTCCAAGTCGGGTCCAAGCTCCAAGCTGGTAAGTACTAGGGACGGAGGAGGGGGACATGGGAAGATCCCTGCCAACCCTCAGCTCCTGCCTGCTCCACCAGCCCCTAAATGGTTGCCCTGCCCAGGCTAGCTGCAGCCCTTTAAGAAAAAAAAAATAAAAGGGACTCACGAGTCCTGCAGCAGCCTTGGGGCTTCAGGGGGCTTGTGCAGAGGCCCCGCCCCCCCCCCGCACATGGTGTGGGGTAGTGGGAGTCAGTGGGGATTGCCCCCTGCCAGCAGGAATGGTAAGTCCGGGGTTTTTTTGGTTTGTGTTTTTTTCTCAAAAGGCCAGAGCTATGGTGGGTGGGACACCCATGGGGAGGACTGGAGTCAGGGGGCTTATGCAGAGCCTCCCACACAGTGTGAGACAGTGGGGGAGGCAGCAGGGTTTGCCCCCCACCTGGCAGCACCCACTGAATTGTTTGTTTGTTTTAACAAGTGCTGGGATCTGGAGCCGGGGGGGAGCCATTGCTGGGTGGGAGGGATGGGCCGGAATCGATATGGGACAGTGATTCAAATCACCAAATTGAAACACGGTCCCCCGAATCAGCTGAACCTGAATCCGAAGTGAATACTAGTTGCTTCACACAGGCCTAATGCTTGGTGCAGGGTCAATGCTGTGGCAGCAGAGGAAGCGCATTTAGCTCCAGTCCAGCCCTATCCAGAGCAGCCTGAGATCAAACTAAGCATTACTTTTATGACTGCTCAGAACATATTCTAACTTTAATTTAGCATGGCAATGCTTATTATGATCTAAATTAAATAAGTGGATGGGTCTTTTTCGACCTGGAGGGATGTGGGAAGTGGGGATCCTCAGAGCTCAGTCCTCGGGCCCACGCTGTTCAACATCTTCATCAGCAACTTGGACAAGGAGGTGAAAAGCACCTTGTTTAAATTTGTGGATGACACTAAGATGTGGGGAGAAGTGGGCATGCTGGAAGAGAGGGACAGGCTGCAATTAGATCTGGACAGGTTACAGGAGTGGGCAGATGAGAACAGGATGGGATTCAAGTCCAAGGTACTGTACCTGGGGAGGAAGAACCAGCAGCATACCTACAGGCTGGGGAACTCCCTTCTCATCAGCGCAGAGGCGGAAAAGGATCTTGATGTCATTATTGATTCCAAAATGAACATGGGCTGCCAATGTGGGACACAATCAGGAAGGCTAACTGCACCTTGTCATGCATCCACAGATGCATCACGAGCAGGTCCAAGGAGATGATTCTCCCCCTCTATGCGACACTGGTCAGGCCACAGTTGGAGTTCTGTGTCCAGTTCTGGGCATTGCACTTCAGGAGGGATGTGGACAGCATCGAGAGGGACCAGAGGAAGGCCACTTGCATGATTAGGGGGCAGCAAGGCAGGTCCTATGAGCGGAGGCTATGGGACCTAAACCTGTTCAGCCTCCACAAGAGAAGGCTGAGAGGGGGGTCTGGTGGCCATCTACAACCTGGCCAAGGGGGACCAGCAAGCTATGGGAGAGTCCCTCTTCCCCAGAGCACTACCAGGAGTAACAAGGAACAATGGCCGTAAGTTGACTGAGAGTAGATTGAGGCTAGATATCAGAAAGTACTTCTTCACAGTCAGGGCAGCTAGGATCTGGAACCAACTCCTACCCTGGAGGTCTTCAAAAGGAGGCTAGATAATCACTTACCCAGGGTTATTTGACCCCAGCATTCTTTCCTGCCATGGCAGGGGGTTGGATTTGATGACCTGCTCAGGTCTCTTCCAACCCTACCAACTATGAAACTATGAAGTGTTAATGACTGAATATGACAAGGCCCTATTTTTTTTTTATTTCCACCAAAAGCAATTTCCTCTGAAACTCCCATTTGTCCTTTGCATTCACCCTGAAAATGTGTTTTAGCTTAATAAACTCACTGGTATTTTTTGTAGCTACAATACAGAACTTTAACATGGTGGCATATGTTATTCTCTTATCAGGAGATTAAATCATATTAATCCTGAAAAAAAAATTTCACATTCTTTCCAGTCATAATAATTATAAAACTAATGGCTTATCCTGTCACAAATGCAACCACTTTTCCATTTCAACAATGTTATTGAAAACTGTATTATTATAGACTGTAATATAATATTTTACATGCACCTACACAGCCAATATAAGAGCCTCTACCATTAGAAGGAAACCTCTCTAAATTATTTTCATTAGAAGAGCTATGTAATGCAAATAAATTCTTGAGCTTTGGGCCCCTTTCAAAATATTCAGATCTACATCTAAGTAAGCAGATGGTCCTTCTTACCTGGGTTAAATTCAGTTTATGACCTGTAAGCCAGCAGAGATGCTCAATAGCCAACACAATAAAAAAATAATGTAAAGAGAGTGCAGGGTGAGGGAGGAGTATGGCGCATGGAATGAGACAGACAGATACTAGAGTTAACGTGTCCCTGCAAAGGGGGGGGGGGGGGGGGCTTTTTTTAGTATTCACGTGTGACAGGACCCACCCAGAGGATAGCTTTGAGTGATAGTCCTGTACTCCCCAGTCTTTATGGCCTTGCCCCTCCTGACAACACCTGCCACACCTTTTTGGAAAAACCTATCCAGGGAAGGTTGCCTAATATCTTAAAAAAAGGGAGCTCAGTGGTACTGTTGTTCCATAACCAAACTAAATCTCTGGTGCTACCTCTCCTGCCCTTAGAGGCCCTAGCTACCTTAAGAGCAATAATCGTGGCCTTCAGCTGACCTCATAATCATGCTCATACTTCACAGGTTTTACTCATGTCTTTGTTTACTAGGTTTTGGGGCCATTCTTGTTTCAGTACTGGGGTCCCTGAATCTGGTCCCAGCTACAGACTTCCATTCTTAGGTCTTAGCTCCTCAGCTTCCTCTTCCTTTGGATCTTATGACTTCAACCCCTCTGTTGGGGTCCCATCCCTGTGGCTTTACCTCCTCTCTACTCGGGCAGGTTTCTCACAGAAAAAGAAACCTAAAAATAAAAATCAAAGCGTGCAGAATAACCTATTGCAGTGGTTCCCAATCCCCAGTCATGACCCAAATGAGAGTCATGGGGACAATGCTGGCGGTGCTGTACAGGAAAGACGAGCTGCACTATGTGCCAGAAGCTCCCCTGCATCCACCCTCAGGCTGCCGCCACCACCACCACTGCACTCTGCTCCCAGAAGTGAGTCCCCAAAAAACAGGTTAGGAACCAATGCTCTACAGAAAACAGAACCCCACTGGGTTATTATAAATAGTCCTGAACACAAATCTCAGAACTCCTGGGTACACAGCCCTCTACCAAATATTCATCCCTCTGGGTGCACTGATTAGCAGTCAGAAGCCCCTCTTTTCCTGGTACATGCAAGTTCCTCATATCTTTCTATAGAGATCTACTGTCTGCTACAGGCACAGCTAGAGGGTCAGACACACTTCCCTTTATCTGCTATCAATGCTCCTATTAATATAATCCAGTATGACATCAGCCTTCTTTGTAACAAGGGCACACTGTTGGGTCATATTCAGCTAACTGTCCACTATAACCCCCAGTCCTTCTCTGCAGAGCTACTGCTTAGGCAGTCAGTCCCAAGCCTGTACAGTGCCATCCTAAGTGTAGGGCACTGAACTTGTACATACTGAACTGCATAAGATTTATTTTGGTCCAGTCCTCCAACTTTTGAGATCTCTTCAAATCCTAGACCTAGCCTTCAGTGTATCTTCCCAGCTTGGTGTCATCCAAAAACTTTTCTGAGGGTGCATTCCATCCCATCTTCCAGACCACTGATGAAGATATTAAACAAAACCAGCCCTAGGACTGGCCCCTTGGGCACTCCACTTGATACCAGCCTCCAACTAGATATTGAGCCATTGATTACTATACTTTGAGCCCAGCAATCCAGTCAGTTTTCCATTCAGATTCATCAGACAGTCCATTCACCTGCCCTGTACTGCCTTAGCTTGCTTGAAAGAATGTTATGGGAGACCGTATCAAAGCCTTGCTAAAATCAAGGTACTTGCTAAAGTAAAGGTCAAGATCAACTGCTTTCCCCACACCTACAGAACTGGTGATCTTGTCATAGAAGGCAATCAGGTTGATCAGGTATGACTTGCCCTTAGTCAGTCCATACTGACTTTTCCTAATCACCTTCTCCTCCAAATGCTTAGAAATGGAGTCCTTAAGAACCTGTTCCATGATTTTTCCAGGGACTGACTGGTGAAGCTGACTGATCTTTATTTCCACAAATCCTCCTTCTTTCCTTCCTTAAAGACAGACATTAGATTTTTCTTTTTCCAATCATCTGGGATCTCTCCCAATTGCCATGAGTTTCCAGAGATAATGGCCAGAAGCATTGAAATAATATTGGCCAACTCCCTCAGCCCCATTAACCTGTTCTTTTACCACTGTCAGTTGCTCACTTCCTCCCCAAAATTTACTGCCAGTTGCAGTCTTGCAGCTAACCTTGTCTGTGAAGACCGAGGTAAAAAACATTAAGTATTTCAGCCTTTTCTGTAACATCTGTCACTAAGTTGTCTCCCTGATTTGCTAAGTGACACAACATTTTCCATGATTTTCCTTTTGTTTCTAATATGCTTATCAAAATTCTTCTCATTGCCCTTCACATTCCTTGATAACTTTAACTCCTGCTGTGCTTTGGCTTCCCTGATTTTATCCCTGCATGCCCAAACAATACTCTTTTACTCCTCTCCAATCATTTGTCCAAGTTTCCACTTCTTGTAAACTTCTTTTTTGTATATTAGCACATTGAAAAGTTTCCTGATAAGCCAAGCTGGTCTTCTGCCATACTTCCTAGCCTTCATGTGCATTAAGATAGAATGCTTTGTTCCTGCACTCTTATTAAGGTTTCTTGAAAGTACAACCAGTTCTTCTAGCAGCAGGGATCTCTGATGCTCCAACTGCCCCCTCCCCAGACTGCTTCCTGCTGCTGGTTTATCTGCCTGTTTGCAGCCCAACAGACTTCCTGGGAGTCAAGACTCCCATTTCTTCGTGCTTACCCCTTCAGGCCTATACTGAAGGTTTTACTGGTCTTTCAGCCCTTTCACAGTAAAAGAGCACAAGTTCCCTATTACATCATGCAGTAAATAAGTCTAAGAAGTTTACTTTTACAAACATAACATCAAATTCAACCCCATTACTGAAGTTTCCCTAATTGAAGTCAGCCATGAAATTGTCCATATTTTGACTTTCACAGTCAGATTTTCCAGACTAAGATTCTTGGCCTCAAGCATTTGTGAACTGAAGAGTAAGAGTAAGAGTGTACAGGGAAAAAGACAGAAATAGAAAAAAATACCAAACCTACATGCCATGTCACACACTTACATATTTCTCTAGGTAGCCTGTGCCAATGTCTAACTATCGCATAATCAGAAAGTTCTTCCTCAACTCCAAGCTAAACTTCCTCTGCTGCATCTTAAGGCCACTATTTCTAGTCCTGTTCCCTATGGCCACAAAGAAAAGCCATCTCCATCCTCTCTATAAATTGCTATTCAGGTATTTGTAACCTGTTATTAATTCCCTCGTCAGTCTTTTCTTCTGCAAACTAAATATGCCTTGTTCTTTCAGTCTTTCCTTGTATGTCTTATTGCTCAGGGCCCTCATGGTCTTTCTAACACTGGTGGATGGTAAGTAGGGGGCACTTGAGTGCTGCCCCACCAGTTTCAAAACAATGCACAAAAACTGCATCAGCTAAATAAATAAATAAAAATAATAGTATCGTTAATTGGATGTATCCAAAACACTGTCCAACATGTCAGCATCCAACATGTCACTGTCCAACATCTTGTATCAAACATGTCAGTTGAATTAAAATGTAAACAAAAATAATATTTTTTTTCTTGCCTATGTCTGCCAGTAACAGAATCAATAATTATGCTCGTCCACTATGCATACACAACAAAAAGTTGAGTATTCACAGTAAGCAACTTAGGCTGATCTTCTTACTACCTAAGTGGAGTATTAGCAGTAGAAATATCTGAACAGATTGAATGGATGGCAATAACCACTTGTTTAAGTGGGTAGTGGGGTGCCTGTACTGATGCCCCAGTGCAGGTAAAGGGCTTAAGAACAGGGGAAGGAGGAAAAAGAGGGAGGAGAGCAGGGCCTGAGGCATTTAGTCAGTCCCAAGGTTTGGGTCAGGCTCACCTTCCTTCTGGAGCCTGTATGGTCAGGTAAGTGGGGCTTCCAGAGGGCTGGGGGGTTGCAGGGCAGGCCTGGGGGGAAACCTGGTTGGGGGTTAAGGGAACAGGGTGGGGGGTTGCAGATGGGGAGCAGGGGTTTTGCAGTTGGCCTGGCACTCCAGCGGGGAGTAGGGAGGTTTGCATCCAACTGGGCATTCTGGCTGGGAGTCAGGGGTGGGGGAAAGTTTGCAGCTTATGGAAACAAAAAAAAAAGTGAAAAAAAATTGAAACTGGATGATACGGTGCAATGCTCCACCTGCCCCACCTGTCTCAGAGTTCACCAGATGTGCCTGCTTTGTAACTCTGTGCTGGACTCTTCGTAATCTGTCCATATCTATCTTGAAGTGTGGAGCCCAAATCTGGACATAGTATTCTAGGTGAGGCCTCACCAATGCTGAACAGAGCACAAGATTCATTCCCCTTGATTTGCAAATGACGCTTCTGTTCATACATCTCAACATGTTGTAGTCTACTATCTACTATGCCAGGGGTTGTCAACCAGGGGTACACATACCCCTAGGGGTACTTGGAAAGTTCCTGGGGGGCATGCGGGGGATCGAGCAGGTGGGCAGGGATCGAGCGCCACCACCTATCACCCCACACTGCTGCCTCCCAGGAGTGGGGCTGGGGGGCAGGGCAAGGGCAGCAGGAGAAAAAGGAGCTCACATGTGGTGGCTAGTGCTGCCATCCACCACCTCACACTGCTACCATCACCCACTGCCCCACGCTGTAACTGCACACTGCTTTTCCATGGCTGGTTACACATGCAACTCCGCAGGCTGCAGATGGGCCTCAAATCCGGATAATCACACACCACCCATCAGGAGCCCATGGAGGCACACATGACTGACCATGGGAAAGTGCTGCATGGCAGTGGTGCAGGGTGGTGGGTGGCAGTAGCATGGGCCTGTGGGTGAAAATGGCAATGGTGGTGGCCATGTGCGAGGCCCCCCACTGCCATTTGGTATCCAGCCACAGCCACCAAAACGGGTATACTTCTTTAAAAAGGTTGACCCCTGTACTAAGTTGCATCTACAAGTTCAACTCTGATATAGTTTGTCCATTTTAACTTCAACCCAAGTATTCAACAAAATAAAATAGATTTTTTAGTAATAAATATTATGGCCATGCAGTCACTAATATCACCACACAGACTTTTATATCATTAAACAATGCTCAGAGGCAATGAAATGTTAAAGCTTTTAATATCAAATACATTTTCCTTTGCATCTTTAACCCTATTTTTCAGTCCTGTCTTTCAGACGAAATGAACATCTTTAACAATATTTGCAGTCTTTTCAAACCCTCCATCTTTCCATCTGTAGAAAGTAAGCAATTATTGCCATCAGTTAGGTGATACCTGTTGAGAAAGCAACATGCCAGAAGACACAGTTCATTAAGATCTTGGAACATGTTAAGTAAAACTTTTGTTTCCAGAAAGGGAAGAAATGACTAGGGAAGAGGCAATTTTAAAATAGATTCGTAGAAGACGAATAGAGAGGGTTACTTCAGGAACTTTCTGAGGATCCAGAAAACAAAAGTATATAAATGGAAACGAGGGTACATGACAGAAGCACAAATGCATCTTTACAAACAGCTGGAATAAAATCAGAAAGGTGGTCAGAAAAATTAATCGCAAATAGTAAGGACATAAATTGCGACCCCAAAAGTTTCTAAAGAACCATCAAAAGGAAAAGCAAGATGAAACAAAATATAGATCTATTACTCAAAGGGGAGAGCGAGCTAATAACAGGTAATGCAGTGAATGATGCGGAGAAAGATGAAGCATTCAAAGCTTCCTTTGCTCCTGTCTTCATAAAACACATTAACTGTGACGAGATAGTCAAACACAACTAATTTTAACAAGGTGATATAAGAAAAAGACCAGAACAAGAAAAGAACTGTTAAAGTATACTTAAATAGCATGAATGCGCTCAAGTCTTCAGGGCCTGATGAAATTCACCTAGCTACTTACAAAACCAACCAAATTAATCCAGGGAAAAATAATAATTGCATAAGTCTACTTCGCATACCCAGGATAAACTATAAATGATATATAAGCACCTAAATTATAAGACAGCGATAAAGAGTCAACATGAATTTGTCATGAACAAGTCACTCCAAACATTCTGATTTCCTCCTTTGACAAGAAGCCTAGCCATGCAAATAAGCTGAACGCAGGAGAGGTAATAAATACTGGGATCAGTATGCTTTTTGACACTGTCTGTTAAGATAGTCTTGTAAACAAAATGGGAAACATCACAATAAACTGAGTTCACAATTGGATGAAAAAAAAATGCATCTCCAAAGAGTAGTACTTTTTTTCTTTTTTAGTCAAACTGTGACAATCAATGTCCTAGGTTCAGTTATATACAAAATTTTAATTTATTACTTGAATCATACAATGGAGAGAATACTTATGAAGTATGCAGATTCAAAATGATCCTGGTCACTTAGACAAATGGCACCAAACAGAAATTTCAGTGATGACAAATGTGGAGTACTACTGGTATATTTGGAAAAAACAAAGCAAATTCACAAATACAAAATAAAGAATAACCACCTAGGCAACAGCATTGCAGAAAATAAAACCTGGAATTATAATGGACCCAGGAAGTATGGGTCAATTTGACAATTATCAGAAAAAAACCCTCTTATTCTGAGAGATGCTAACAGGAACATGGAGAGAACTATACTGTTTCATACAAGACTGGTGAGGTCTCTGCCTAGCTTTGACAGGACGCTTTCAGCAAGATGCAGACCGATGGGAGATATAGTTCAAAAGTAAAACAATAATGAAAAGAGAATTTCAAACATGGCCTATCAGAGGTAGAAAGTATTCTGCTTGTATAGGCTCAAAAACTGACATATAAGTGAGAACATGATAGTGGTCTTCCAAGGCTTCAATCAATTGTTCACTTCCCAGAAATAAGAAAAGAGATAAAATTTCTTTGTTGCAAATCAAGTTAAGTTATATGTCAGGAAAAGGAGAAAAAAAACCCATGAGAAAAACATTGAATTGAAATAGGATTCAAGGCTTTTAAGAAGTCATCAAATATCCAAGAGGAATGGGTTTGGTATGCTTAATTGTGCTTCAGTGCAGAGGGATGGGCTATCAAGTGGGGCATTTTTACATGCACTCCAGATGTGGGGGGACACTTTAATTAGCAATTAATTAATTGATTTTTCACATGCTTTAATTATTTATTTAATCAAATAATTAATTGATTTTGATTAATTTGACTGACTTCACATGCTTAATTAGCATGTGATTTTTTTTTTTATTTTTTTTTTGTCAATGAGCTTGTTTGATGAGGTTTAATTCAAAGTGCTGCACCACCATTCTTCAGTGCGGGGACACTGATGTATATGATGCTAGTCTGCTTGAGCGTGTTCATTTTCACACTCCAGCAGACTTGTTTAATCAAGTCTGCTCCTATGTGTTGGATTTCCAGTGCATCACAGCAGGCTCCCTGCATGTGTATGGGAGACAACGGTGCTCATCCTTTGATCTGTGGAGCTAGTATCTGTCACTGTTGCCAGATTGCCTGGACCTGCTGCCCTGTAGTATGCCAAACACAACCGATGCAGCAGGCCTGATCCACCAGGCACAGGGCTGAGGCAAGATACCTGAGGCAGCAGGCAGGCCTGATCTAGCACGTGTTACACAAATTGCCAGTTGCTCAAATCACAAGCGAGGCTTTATAAAGAGGGATAAGGCAAGGTGCCGCGTTTATTGATTACATGACTCAGACACAGAGGTTCAGGCACACCGTTCATACAAACACACACAAATCATTATACACATCATTAGACATAGGCTACACAGAACATACACAAAACAACCATTTCATTCACACATACACCAGATATAGTTACCAGCAAGAGCTGCTCAATATCAGCCCAGGGTGGCCAACCCGAGCTTACTGAGTAGATGATGATGATTTGAAGATAGCAGATTTAAAGATAACAATTGGGGTGGGGTAAACAGATGCATCTGTGCTCTGATGAAACAGCAGTAGAGAAAGAGAGTCACCCACCTTGGCATTTTCAAAGTGTTCTTTTATAGGGATTGGCATCCATTGTTTCAGTGCTTTGGGGTTTTTCCATACCAGGCTTCAGTTTTTTTCTGGTTGTTCTTCTTTTGCCTTCAGCTTATCTTAGCCTTGGGGTGTTTTTGTTGCCTATCTGGCAAAATTTCTTCATCTGTTATCTGCTTTGTTACCTCAAGCTTCAAAGGGATTCTTCAGCCATTTGTTAGTTAGTTAGTGGTTGGTAACTTACAGTTGGTGCCTTGTTGCTTACATAAACAGTTGAATCTTCTTCTCCCATTTCTATGCTGTTCTCTCACCATTCACCCTTTTACACACACACATACATAAAGGTTATGCAAAGTTAATTCACGTATGTCAAGCAGAAGGATATAAAATGCAGTTTTCAATTTGCTTACAGGACAAGACTAACATGGTTACATTTTACTATTATTACACTCTATGTTAACATCAGCTACATTAGTTCAGTTCATGCTACACATTCAGGCCCAGGCCACATGCTCTATGGGCTCCATAGACTGATCCCATGTACTGAACCTGGCTCATGTAGTGACCCCACACTGATAATCCAGTCCACATGCTAGAAAGGCTAGACATCAATGAACTATAAGATCTGTTGAGCAATTTTTCAGCTTCATATTTCTATGATTATCCGATTAAAAATACAGACTCCTAGGATTTGACAGTTTTACTTAGTTATCCTTGGGAATGTAACAAACTTGTTTTGGGAGAAAAGTCTTGAGAAGGGGTGGGCAAAATACAGCCCCCGCAGGCTGGATCTGGCCCACCAGGTAGTTCCAGCTGTCCTGTGGGATCCCTCTGTAAACCCTCCATAAGCCCTGGCCCTCACTGCCCCTCCATGTTGGGGACAGGGGGTGCAGCTCCAGTTGCTAAGCAACCACCCTCCCACCCCAGCCTGGCCTGACCCAGCCCAGCTGGAGCTAGGGGGTTCTAGAGACAAGAAGCCTCTGCCTGTCTTCGCCCCTCTAACACTAGCCCAGAGCAGCAATATGGTGGCATGCTGAGTCACGTCATGTTGGATTTTAAAATAAGCTACTGACAATGTCTGCTCTTCATGGAAAAAAAAAAAGATTTTTAAAAGAAAAAAAGCTGCCAGCTCCACCCTTCAGAAACAAACCGACATTTTCCACAGAAGAAGAAAATAGTTTTTCAACTTTGTTTGATGGTTATTTTCCACATGGCTCCAGAAAGCGCCAGGTCCTTAGAGCTAGTCATCTGCCGAAACCACAAACTCCAACACTAGTAGAAGCATTTTCTCACTTCTTTCCTCACTGCTCCTTGTTCTTCTTTGCTTGCTCTGCCTTCGTTTCTCTATTAATCATTCCCACTGCCTTATATTTAATAGATATAAAGCCCTCCCTGCACCACAAAGGAAAAGGAGTAAACGTAGTAAAAACAGAGGCCACATACAGCTGTTATGTTTCTACAGGGGGAATTGCTGCTCTCCCAGTAGAACCTGGAAGGTACAAACATTCAAGTGTGGATCCAAGGGCAGATGCAATGAGGCAGTCGTGTTGTCCATTGATTATTGATCCACACAAATTTTTAAATCAGCTGCCTGGGACAGGCCGCAATATTTTTATTGAAGTGCTGAAGGAATCATTTGACTTTATAGCTCATTATAATCTACTTGATTCTCATCACTCTCTCTTCATTCCACAGGTGTTAATAAACACACTCTTTTTTTAATTCTTGATGTTCCATTAATTAACTTATTCTTTCTTCTTCAATGTTGCTGTCTGTTAGCCATTCTTGGCAATCTCTCTCTTTTCTTTCACAACCCTGAAGACTGTTGTTAAATTCCAACTAAAACCATTAACTCAAGTATGGTAATATTAACTCAGGTGAACATTAACTCAGGCATGGCAATGACTGAGAGTGAATGGTTGGATTAACTGTCAAGATGCTCAAGAAGGCTAGATTATGCTTTGCAAAGATGATTAAGAGATGAAATAATTAATGATAATTTGGTGCACATTCCAATAACATTGTATTTGATTGCTTTGATTTTAAATTGAATAATATATTACGGGGCCCATAGCATATTAGGAAATCTAGTTTCTCTTTAACTGGAAAAAATATCTATTAAGCTATATATGATACTGTATCACATATAATGTGTTATATGTGATAATGCACCCTCCTTTTCAAAATCCATGTAATTGTTCATTTAATTTCTCCCAGAGAAAACATATCCCCTCTTCCAGGTTATCCTCTGTAAGAAAGTTTCTCTCACAAGATTGAGCATTTTACTGCTTAGGAGGAAAGTGGAACAGCTGCCCACTGCTCACCACCTCTACCCCAGATTATGGACTGCCTAGTTTGAGGAATAAGATAGGAGCTTTGCCCCACTGCTCCTCTCCTGTACCCAGTATGGTCTGAGAGGAGATGGTAGCAGCAGGACAATGGTCCCTGGTTCTTCCCCAGATTAGAGGTTGCCTGGTTGAGGAACAAGCTGGGGGCTTTGCCTCAGCTTCTTTGACTTGTACAGAGTGGAGGAGGCAGCTCCCTATTTCCCTAACCAGGGGTCAGTCTAGGGATGATACAGCTGCTGCTCCCCATGCCTTTCCCAGATCAGGATCACCCTGGTTTGATGAAAATACAGAGAAGCAGCTGAATGGCTGTATGGCCCCTTCTCCCAGAAAGATTTCTAGCAGTGTAAATTTCTCATAAATTTCCACCTGTTTATTATAAAAATCAGATCATCTCCCATTACAGGTTTTCCTTACTTTATGCTGTACATGCATTCCTGGAAAACAGCATATAACTCCAATTCGCATAAAGGGAACCCACTTTACAATATAACAAATAGGGACGCATTCCAAGACCTTGGCTGTACTGTCCCTTAGACCTATTTCTACCACTTTTCCAAGACAATTTTGGTACTCACCAACAGCAGCCAGCACACACAAGCACAGAGCACTATCAGAATGGGGATGGCAACTACAGAAACACATGTTACAGACAACAAGTAAGGTACACAGATCCACACGAGACTATATTTTGGTGCATGTCACTCCCACAGCTCACCACGCAAAGCAGCTGACTGCAGGCTTTGACCACACTGATCACATACATGTTAATTTACCTTGCATATAACATTTTTTTTTATATAAAAGGGTCATTGCGTTAGAGTGAATTCATACATACAGAACCCACATAAAACAAGGGAAACCTGTATTAATGCAATTCCTGTGTGACCCACTTCTCAACTAAAATGGGTGTCTGAGATTTTTTGTTTCAGTTGCTGTGGAAGTATAGTGCCTACCTAAAATTAAGTGTACCATAACTAGAAATACAGAATTTGTAAAAACCTAGAAATATCAATTTTAAGAATGGCTTCAAAAACTGTTTTGAATGACCTGAAACTACTCAATCTGTATAAGGAATTCTTCTAATATGACAGGGGCAGGAGTAAAGGAGGGGTGGGGGAGAGAGAGATACAAACAGTTTAAAGATGTAACAAAAAAGTTAATCTATCCCATTTAATTTGGCATGCTAATTACCACATTACAAGCAGATGCAAAGTTTGTGACTATATTTAAAGAAGATAAACCATTTGTTGTGATGCAGTGATCATAGAATGATTCTTGTCTACCCATTCATTAGTTGTCTTGGTTTTAATTTGTTTGCTCTGTTAATTGTCATTTAATTTCCTCTCAGCACTCCAAACAGTAGTAATTTTAACCTTCAGGAAGACAAATGCAGTGAAGAATATGGCCTCCTAATTAAATTCATTTCAGAAAGCCCTTTACGGATTAAGATTAGCAAAACCCTCCTACCCAGCAGTGTAGCAAAAGCAAGGAGCATATCCAATGCTGTTTAGGGCAATCCTTTTAAAATAAAATGAATAGAATGACAGGTGCAAACACTAACCTAATATCTTATCCATTTCTAGGTTTTAATAATTTAAGATGACTGGGAGGGTTGAGCTACCAAGCATTTCAGCCCCCCATTCAGAAGCATTTAGAAGGAATATGAACCCATGAATATTTACACATTGAGAACACCGTAATGATCATTTTACTATATAAAAATAAAATGAAAGAAGTGGTTGAGTTACATGATCAAGACCACAGTCCCAGTTATTAACTGCTCAATTCTTATGCACAAGACCATCCCCCATCCTTCCCCCCACTAGAACTCATGAATCCAATTATACTCTACGATAACCAAACAGGTGGAAAAAAGTGGACGTTTTAGTTCCTGTTGATATCTATTCATATTCCCTTGAGCCAGGGAAATGTTCATACAACATGTTCAGACTCTTTTGGCAGGAAGCTAATATTCAGCTCATATTCAGCTTATACAGAGCCCCTCATCTCTCATGCAGAGCTGCTCTGTTGTCTTTACTGAATAAGATGCCAATTTAACCAAAATCTACTAAATGTAAATTCAGAGCAAATCCTTCTCCAGGCACTAACTTCTTGAATTTTTTCCTCATTTCATAAATAAAATTACATACAAAATATAATTTAAAACACAAAAACAAATCAAGAAAAAAACAGAATTCAAACAATGGACTTCTGTGTCCCTCCTAGCAGATGTCCTGATGAGAATCAGATCCTGAAATTTAACAGCTTCTGTCAGTTATTTACAGAAAGCCAATCAACCCCCTTCTTTCGAGTTGGTTGCCTGTAGTAAATGCTCACCATCACACCTTCCCTGATCTTTTTCCCCTCTGACCTCCTCCTCTGTTTCCCCTGTCTGCCTATCCTTCCTGAGCAGGTTATAGCCATCCATGAGCATACTTCAGTCATTTGAACTATTGCACCATGTAGCTCTAATCTCAATTAGATAGTAATTTCCTGAGTGCACTAAGACCTCTAATTCTTCCTATTTGTTCTCCATGCTTCTCACACTGGTGTATAAATATCCTTATTGTCCTATCTTCTCCCTGTTGCCAAATCTCTCACACTGATTTGACAATATTACACTTCATTCCCCAAAATCTATCCTACATATTATATCCCTTAGAAAATTTAAACCCAAGACGTGAAAAAGAAAATCCAGTCAATTAAAAAGTGCCAAGTGAAAAAGCAGTAAACAAATGACATTAAACAAAAGAGGATATTGGAGCAGAGGTAAGTAAAATGCACGTAAACAACCTAGGAATAGTCAAACTTCTGTGCCCTGAAAGCAGAACTGGACTAGAAAAGGCTGTCAAGGTTTATTAGCAACATTATTGGAAATATGTTTGTGCAAAAGGCGGCAACATGAATTCAGATGCTGTTAAGAGGAACTTGAATCCTAAGTGAAGAATGTGGAGGATGGTGTGGCAGAACATTAAGATTAAGTGTATGCAAACAGAAGAAATATATACAAAAATTATGTGAAGTATTAATGTACATAGAAGTTCAAAGGTCCTACTGGCAGTCTTTTGATAAATATAGTGGTTTTTTTTAATCTAGCTGGCTATGTTTTGAGAGTAAAACAGAAAAGTCAAAACTGGTAAGATAGCCTTTTCAATTTGAGTCAGAGAGACAGCAGAGAAAAAAACAAACAAGTTGTTTATAGAGGAAAATGTTGCTCAAAAATGGCAAAATATCCAAGAACACTTGATAGTACAATGACTTCAGATCATTTTTATCTATTAGAAAAGTTACACAGCTATCCATCTTGGCACCTTTTCAGAGAAGAGAACAATCAGTCTTCTGAATGTGACTAAGACCATTACGAAGGCCCATCTGCAGAACTGCAAAAGCATACTGTAAGAAGAAAATTATACCAGTTTTATTAACCCCTAATTCATTTTATAAAAGAATGAGAGGGACAGTATGATGAAAGTACTACAAGGTATACACGTAACTTGGCTGGATCATTGTGCTCAATGAGTAGTCATAAATAGCTCAAGGACTAGTCAAAGGGTGATACTGAATGTGGTCCACCTGGGGTCCAAGATTGTTTAATGTCTTCGTTAATGATTTGGACTATGGAACTGAATGCATGCTTAGCAAATCTGTGGGTGTAGGGTGGAGTTGCAGAAGCTCTAGAGCGCAGAGTTGGGATTCAGAGTTACCTGGATAAAGTGGAGAAATAATCCAAAATCCATCAGATGAGATTCAGCAAGGACAAGTACAGAGTACTGTACTTATACTGGAATGAACGTATGCATAAATACAGGCTGATCCATCCATACGCCAGCACTCAAGATGAGCCTCAGAATCTTTATGCGGCTTGCCCTCCAGTGATGTCAGTTCTGGACCTTCACACCCCTTTCTCTTCCATCAGTTCTGCTTTTGTTTTGATTAGACACTGGGGCCTCTTGATTTTCCACTCTGAGACATCTGTCTAGTAGCCTAGTGATTCTGGTTGGCTCTGTAGACTACCATTGTCCCTTGGCACTACCTGCGTCCCCCTGCAGAAACCTCAAGAACAACAGACGACAAAGTAATAAATGAGAACCTACACCAAAGTAAGGAAAAAGGAAAGAAAAGGAGGAAAAGAAAGGAACTGCTCTGGTAAACTGGAAACACATGCAAAACATTTTTAAAAAAAGGAAACTGAAGAAGGAGAGTGTGATGGCAGCATGCCGCCGTTGCGGACACAGAGGGGGCACAGAGAGGGTTGTGGAGCAGCAGCAACCTCTTGGGAAGACCCCGAGCCGACTCACTTACATGCACAAGAGGCAGCGGCAGTGGAGCCAGGAACGCGGCAGCAGCCGCAGCTGCCATTACAGCCGCGTGAGCCGGCATTACGCTGGCTGTTTAAACAGCTTTTCCTGGCAAGAGAAACAGCTGAGCCAATTGTGGCAGCCGCTGTGGCTGCCTCAGGAAAGTTTAAGAGACCCAGCAGACTCCACGGTGGGGGAGAGCCAGGAGAAGAGGGAGAAGGCAAGCAGCATGCCAATGTTGCTGCAGCTCCCCTGGAGGCTGCCTCTCAGATAGGCAGCCCGGTCTTGGCTCAGCAGCTGAGGCGGGCGATAGGAGCCTGGGAAGGGGCAGAAGGTTTGGTCCCCTGTAATTGCCAGGGCCAACATGTTGCTCTGGGAAGCCTCTCCACCCCGGAGGGATGTTATTTCTGAGTCAAGAGGAAGAGGTCCCACGATAGTGGGGAAAGCAGTTGGGTCTGAAAGCAGGCTGACTTAAAGCAGTCATCAGCCTCGACCCGATGGTCAGGAACATCGACCGGCTGGCAGACCTGTATTCAACAACAAGGTTCCATCTTACCAGCAAGTGACCGGTTGGCGAGTGGACAGAGTGTAGGGTGGCGGAGCCCCGTGGAACATTGGAGACTTCCACCGTGAGTACCCCCTCATTGGGAAAACCGCTCCAGTAGAAGATCTCCACTGAACCCCTCCTTAAAATCATTCATACCAAAGTCGTGGCAGACAAGATGAGGGGGAGGGGCTACCTAATGAAGGGCGTCATCGGGTGAGGTCCACCAACGTCAGAGAGGGATTGATGGGCTAAACAGCCCTTCTTCCCCCTGAGCTCTATCCTGAGTCCAGCACATCTCCCTGACAGTTCCGCACCCTTGCCCCAGCTGGGGTCCTCTTCAGCTCCTCTCTAAGCCAACTCTGCTCCCACACACCAGTGCCGTCTGCAGCCAATGCAGGATGTTCTTGCAGCCTGTGCTGCCACTGATGTCTGCCTCCCCATCAGATCTCATTGATTCTGCCAGTGCTAGGTGAAACCAGTGTGGGAGATGCTTGCAGCCTCTCCTGGCATCCCCACTTGCTTGCCTGTTCTCGGAGCCGTTTTTTATTTCCACTGGGTCGTGTCAGAGCTAACTGGTTAAAAAGTGCCTTGACACAGCTGCGTTTCAGTACTATGCGAATACCTGGTGCAGGGATTTCCCCTGCGGCAGGAAATAGCTCTTGGTGCAAAATCAGCTCCCGCCAAAAGCTTGCAGCTGCACTGTTGAGTGCATGCTTATGTTTGGCTCGAAGTAAATTATTCACACATGGTGGCTAGCAATTGGCTCGCTAGCCGTACAAAAGGCTTGGGAGGTTTCCGCCCAAGTTGGAGGAGAGCTTCACATGCTCGTTACGAGAAATCCTTGCATGCATCCCAGAGCCACATTGGAAGCTCTCTCAACCACCAATGACTCCCCGTCCATGAATTCCCAATCTACCCTGTACCCTACAGCATCACTGTGCCACACAGTTTTCTACTCTGTTTTGCAACTCTTCAAAGCATGCCTGCACTGCATACCTTGACGCAAGTCCCTGTATCACAGCTTTGTAAGTAAAGTTTCTTTTGCAACCACTACACGTGCTGTGCCTAATTCCACTCCATTGGCGGCCCCATTCTGGCCCATTTCTTGGCCCCCACATGGCATCACAAACAGGATCGGTACACGGGGAAGACGCAATGGAGTTGGAATTAGTTAAGAGTTACAGCAGAAAATGCCACGTGCTGAACACCGTGGTGTTAGGCGCACACATCGCCTATCATCAAGCGGGTGGAACGGGTAGAAGACTTGTGAGCGGTTACCTCTTGCTCGAGGGAGAAGGGGAACCTACAAAAGCGTGGATGATGCGTCTCCACCCCGGAGAGTTCGGATGTGTGATGGGGAGCGAGCAGGTTCTAGTCAGACCCCGAGAGAAAGGGGGGCATTGAATCCTTTCCTGAACAAGAGCCGGACGAGGAGACTATCGCCCTCAGCTGAGAGTTTGCTCCGCTGTGTGAGCTGTGTACAAGAGAGTAAAGAGCCAGCACTGACTGATTTGGATAAGGCACCTGAGCTAAGACAATTGGAGCGTCTTTTTGGGCTCCATGGAGGAGTGGAGACAGAGGGTTATCAGCTCGGAATATGGGAAGGGGAGAATGCTGCGCATGATGTTCCGCACAGTTGCGACCCTGATGCAGGAAAAGGCAGAATTGGAGGCCCGACTGTTTGCCATTCACGTGGCTGAGCAGACTGCAGCTACAGGGAAAGGCTAGGTCCCTCGTCATCGCAAGATAGCAGTGAAATGGAGGGGAGCCGCCATGGAGAAACGGAAGAGAAGGGTGGAGCTATTGGCAGACAGACGGAAGAGAAGGATGGAGATATCGGCGGGTGAGCGGAAGTAGCGACTCCACTCCCCTAGATGACATCGATCCCCACAGGTCCCCCCTCGGGCCTTGGTGAGGAGACAACAGGAAACATGCTGCGTCCGAGTTCCCCATCGGATGCAGCAACGACTCAGGCGGCTACATACCCTGTGGCAGTGAGAAGCTGAGTGACTGGTGCGCAGAGTGTGGCCTGCACCGCTGCTGATGCCTATCATGCCAGGACCTGGACTGAATTGCAAGCCTTGTGCAAGAGGTCCAAGATGAAAGCAGATGAAACCTGAGCTATGTGGATGGGACATCTGGTTGTGGAGTTTGGGTCCAACCTAGTGGACCGAGAGGAGGCAAGCTATTTAACTAAACAGGCCTCATGGAGCAGAGGACAAGCCACTAACATCAATATGGTGACATGCAACGTTCACTGGCCCATCCCATTACCAGTGCTTGTCGCAGGTCAAGCTAGCTAGAGATCACATGCATGGCATGAAGGATGTCCACCAAAGGTTAGCGTGGAACTGATCTTGTTAGCGATCATTGTGATTTCATACTGTACATAGAATCCTAGATTGCATCCACTGGGACTGGCAACAGCTCAGCAGCGAGGACCGTGGGCTCAGTGCTATTTGCAAGATCCTGAAGCTGTTCCAATAACGCTAAGGCATCGAGACCTGCATTGAAGCATACAGAGAAAAAGTTGTCATTGCCCTCTGAATCCTGCTAAATCCACTGGCCGGACAACCTGCAGGTGACCTACTGCATCAACTGCCGCGACTGCAAGCTCTCATGAAGCCAGACCAGAGAGAGTCCAGTGACCCAGAGCATCGACTATTTGAGTCTAGCTTGCGATGATCATAACCAACACAGAGAGCGCCGCAGGAGTGGACCATGTTTGGATTCCTCCTGCGTTACTCTAGACTCTCAAAGAAGCAGTTGCGAATTTTACGACATGAAGGCCAATGGAATCTGGCTTATGAACTGGGATTCCGATGTCCAGATAAGGAGTCATCTTGTGAAAATGATTAGAATATAAGTTAACTAATTTTTCTGAGAGTTTCTTTCTCTGCAGGTCCACTGAGATGTAAGCAGACCAGACCAGAGAGATAGAGAGAGAGAATATTTTGACACTATGACACCCACCGAAGTCCTGATAATTGAACTCTTTATAATGAATTTGTTAATGTGTAGTTGTGTTCTAATACGTTACTGTTTAATTTGATCCTTGGAGAACGAACTTGCTTCATTGTCCGCTTTTGTCTACACGCATTTGCCTTGTGAACTCATCGGACGGAGCGATCTGGCCGACTCACATGTGCTCCAGCTACAACTGTGCCATCGGCAAGGGGACATGTCAGAGCTTAATGGTTAAAAAGTGCCTTGGCACAGCTGCGTTTCAGTACGATGCGAGTACCCGGTGCAGGGATTTCCCCTGCGGCAGGAAAGAGCCCTTGGTGCAAAATCGGTTGTCGCCAAAAGCTTGCAGCTGCACCATTGAGTGCATGCTTATGATTGGCTCGAAGTAAATTATTCACACGTAGCAGCTAGCAATTGGCTCGCTAGGTGTACAAAAGGCTTGGGAGGTTTCCGCCCAAGTTGGAGAAGCGCTTTGCCTGTTCGTTGGGAGAAATCCTTGTGTGCATCCCAGAGCCACATTGGAGGCCTGATCAACCACCAATGACTCTCTGTCCATGAGTTCCCAATGTACCCTGTACCCTACAGCATCGCTGTGCCACAGTTTTCTACCTTCTGTTTTGCAACTCTTCAAAGCGCGCCTACATTGCATAGTTCAATGCAAGTCCCTGTATCGCAGCTTTGTAAGTAAAGTTTCTTTTGCAACCACTACGCGTGCTGTGTCTAATTCCACTCCATTGGCGGCCCCATTCTGGCCTATTTCTCGGTCCCCACAGGTGGCATCTCCTGCTGCCATCACCTGGCTCCAGCTGCAGATAAGCAAGGTTAATAAACCGTGTGGGTGTTTCCTCCAAGCGGGTTACTTCTGGCCCTAGGCATTCTAGAATGGGTATTTTTCTCTCTTTTCCGGGGTTCTTCCTTTGGGGTTGGGTTACAGTTGTCCTGGGTTCCCCTGCAGGTAGGGCTCCTTGCTCCCCCACACTTGTACCCCTGGGACTGTCCAGTTATGGGCCCTACCCTTCCAGAAAGATGTGGACAGATTTTAAAGTTTCCATGGAAACCGACAAAAAATATTAGAAATCTGGTAAACTTGGCTTATAAAGGAGAGGCTGAAAGAAGTAAGAAGATTTATTCTAGAGAGGAAACTAAAGAGGTTGAGCTTGAATAACAATCTTCACAAATGTGAAGGTTGATTATAAAAGAGGATGGAGATTGACTCTTCTCTGTGTATTTCACTCTGTGTAGTGCACTCAAGGAATTGAGGTGCAGGGGATAGGTTTGGAGCAATAGTCTCAGTCACAAACTACAGCAGAGAAAAATTAGGTTGGGGAGCAGAGAACACTTGCTGACAAGAGTGTGATTACATATTGAAACCGGATAACTATAAAAGCTGTGAAATCTTCATTCTTGGACATTTTTAAAAGCAAGATACACATATGATTGTAATGGCTTAGTCAGGGATGATCCTGCCCTGAGCAGAAGGCTGGATTAAATGACTTCCTGAGGTCCCTTCAGGCACTACTTTTGTATGATCCTCTAAAGGTTTGTGTATAATTTAAACTGCTAGACTGATGTAGACTGCTAAGGCATCTTCACACGTGCTATGGGGTGGGGGACTGGGTGCTTTAATTAGAACAGTTCTCAGGAGTGATTCTAATTAAAGTACCCACATCTCTTGTATTCAGTGCCCTGCACTTCAAAAATGTAGTAGAGGTGCTTAAACAAAACTTGTTTGATACGCTTATTTTAAATTGCCCCTGCTGCCATTTTGAAGCATGGGGATCCTGAATACAAGATGCCAAGGCTGCTGGAGTGTGTCAATTAGCACACTCCAGCAGACTCAATTAATCGAATAATCAAGTCTGCTCCAACGTGCTGTAATTACAGCACACTGCATCCTGCATGTCTCCAGGCACCCTGAGAGTCAACCAAGAAGAAAATTAAATGCTAATCCAGCAGGAGTGCCAGGATTTAATCTCCACCAAACAATACACTTTTAAGCTTTTGGGTTTGTGCTAAAGGCCATAAGCACATCTCCATGCCAGCTTTCTTATATCTATCATATTTTCACACACTGGCGATGTGTAGGGTATGCACGTGAGTGCAACTACACCCCCTGAGCTTGGCGTGCACCACCTGTCAAAAGCACTGCTGACACTGCTGGCAGTGCCTTGCAGGCACTTGTCACTTGCCAACTCTCCCCCCCCTCACCCCCCACCAGCAGCATTTGTAAGCTGGCTCCAATCTCACCCTCCCCACCACTGCCAGCAACATCTGCAGGTGGTCATCAACTACTGGTCAGCACTCATTACTCCGCACTACCGCTGACACCACCATGGCTGCCTGCAGGAGCTCCCTGATTGCTGGTGACATGCTCCCGCTGCCGACACGACCACTGACACCTGTGGGAGGCTGTTGTGCCCCTCTCCCCCCCACCGCAGTGTCCAGGCGCACCTGGTGTTCATGTTTGCACATGTCTTTCTACCAACAATACCAGCCCTGATGTCTTCCTCATTTTCTTCTAATACTTCCAGTTTGCTACTTTATTCATAGGACACTTACTCAAATCTTTTCAACCCTCAGCACTTCATTCAAATCTTTAGCAATAATTCTCTCTCTATCTAGGCTAAAAAAGAGAATTTGATTTACACAGTCAAAATTAGCTTTATTTTAAACAGGGCTATTAAGATGTATAAACAGCACTACAAGTTATCCATAGATGTTAGAATTGTCACCTTTCTGAATGTTATTTATGCTCGCTTACTATTCTTTGTCTGATATTACACTGAAAGTTTCTTAAAGTCTGGATCATGTTATTCTGTTCAACTTCAAAGTGTTGCATTTGGAATCATATAAATAGAACACTACAGTGGTAAAATATAGTTAATATATATGCCATATATAATTTATGACCAAATTACTAAATATAGCATGCATTTATTTATCCAGAGAGTCTTAAGTGCTATCTTGGCATCTTATTTCCAACAGGGTGGACTTCTGGAAGTGTGCAGATGGGTGGCTGCTGCACAACATGCCTAGTAGTTATCAGTCTTGCTGTCACTTGATAGATTTATGTCATTATGAATATGCATAGAGTCATGTTGTTCTACTGCCCAGGAGCCCAATAGTGTTAAAGGAACAACATAAATCAATGACTGTAAAAGAATAAAGAGAGATCAACATCACTGTGAACCAACCAACCATAAGAGAAACAAAATAAAGTGATATAAGTGTAGTACTTCTGTTTTTTTGTTTGCTTCCTAACAGCAAGGCCATATGCCTAAAAGAGAATGGACTTACCAATAATGGCTTCTTGGTATACATTGTCCATATGCACACCTCAACCTTGGTGCACAGAAAGTGCTCAAGCACTTAGCTGGAGCTTTTACCTTAGAAATACCCAGAGAGCACACAACTCATTGGGGCCAGGCAATGGGAGCACAGAATGGTATGCATGTCCTGGTGTTCAATTTCTTCTCAGACAAGAGTCTTATATTACCTATTACTCAAAGCAAGAGGGGAAGGAGAATAGGATGTAGATGTCAACATGATAACATCTCTCAAAGTGTTTCAGTTAATGCAAACTTCACTTTCCTTTTAATGAATATCCATAGGCACATCATCAATATGGGTAACTCCAAAGCAGCGCCCACATAGCTTGTTGTGGATCTGGAAGATGAACAACTGCCTAGTCAAACACACCATTGACTGGAAAACTTCTGTGATTGCATGCTATTTGGAATGAGCCTACCTCAAGCTCAACATGTCTATCTTGAACATATCATATCAGTTATGAAAGCATTAGACACAGATACTAAAGACATTACCTGCATTCTGCTGGAAAGTGCTTTGACCACAGATTTTCTTGCCATTTTCTAGTTGGTCTAATAAAAGGTAACATTTTGGAACCAAGAGTTCTAGGTTTTTGTATGTCTTTTTGACCACAGATGGAAGTTAATCTAAGCCATGTCAGAAAAAAAAAAACCCCACACATATATGGCCATTCTGAGAGTTTTTATGCCAATACTACTGTACCTTTGGAACTCTTGATTAAAGAAACATGTAGCTGTGAAGACTTTCCAACAGGATTAGTCACATGTAGGTAGAAGTGCAAGACTCTCCACCTTACAGCAAACAGAGGGTTGTCTCAGATTTGGAAGAACAAGGTTTAGGAAAAAAGCTCATTTTACTGACTAAGAAATCAGTAACCTAGAGATACCTTATCTAGGTAAAAGAACATAAGCTGCCATTCACCCTCCTTGCTGTTGTTATGGAAAGAAAGATGTTGCCATAGGTCTGAAGGTAGCCCTATCAGAGACATAAGCACCAAAGTTACATCCTATTCAATCCCAGTGTCTCTTACCTGTGGGTATACTTTAATCAGTTCCCACAAGATTCTCGGCTCTAACACATGAGAATACTCATGCTGACTGTACACTAGAGAAAGGTGGGATGAAATGGCCGCCAGGTGCACTTTGAACTTACGGACAAGTTTGTATGTTTGAGTTTCAGCAGATGGTTGGAACAGAGGACTGGTCAATGCTAAAATGTTATGCCTGACATGAGCTGGAGAACCTGGTCCACTTGTCACACGAGTTGCACAAATAGAGTCCTTGTTGCTGTGAATGAAGATGTCCTTTATTTGAACAGGGAAAGGGATTCCAAGCACCTGAAGTTTGTCTGAGGCACAAAAAAGGCACAACAAGAATTTAAATGTAAGTGATTCCTCAAAAGGAAAATATAATTACTTAAAAAAGAATTAACACCTCACCAAATAAGAAGAAATTCAAAATTGGAATGAGGAATTTTTCTCAAAGAAATCATTCTTCCTCAGTGCCATTGTCTGGAAACAGCTTTCATGTTTTGATGGAACTAATTCTGATTGACTTGATCTACTAAATTGAATTCCTTCCAAATATCTCTATAGCAACAGAGCTGATGGACTCAGGTACCATATCTATCAGTTGATCCTATACTGTATATCCTATATAGTTCATCCTAGCCTTCAAACAAGTACTGAACCTTGCTAATCTCATCACCAGAAGTAAACCTCCTACAGCTCAGAACACACCAAACAGATCCAGACTGTGCCATGACAAGAAATGCAAAACCTGCTTACATATCTCCACCACCCTCACAATTACTATACCCCACAACAGAGCCATCAGCATTCCTGGATCTTACAGCTGCACCTCCAGAAACGTAAAATATCTCATCTAATACACCAAATGCCCTAATGGAAAATACGTAGGAGAGACCAAACAATAACTGCACACCAGAATGAGTGCACACCAGAAACATATTAAAGACAGGAATACCCAATTACCTGTGGGGGAACATTTCTCACAAGGTAAAACCACTGTCTCTCTGATCTCTCAATTCTGATCCTCAAAGCAAACTTACAAAGCATTTTTCACAGAAGAGCCTATGAACTTCACTTTGTCAACCTTCTGGATACAAAAGTCAAAGACTAAATATAGACATTGGATTTAGGACACGTTATAGCCTGCCTGACATTTGACACCCCAGGTACCTCTCCACTATTTACCTGCTACATTCATCCTCCTTCCCCCAGACTGTCTCTCACCCACTGACTCCTCAATTTACATCTTCAATGACTAGCTTTCTTGCATGCATACCAGCCTCTGGCTTCTTTACCATTCATTCCATCCAGAAAGAGCACACACCAACTGCAGATGCTTCCTCAGCCTGACAAAGCATTTTTAAACTTGAGCTTGCTAAGAAAATATTTTATAACTATTTAAATTGGTCTAGTAAAAGATATCAGATTTACCCTGTAGCAGGACAGTAAGATGCCTGCTACTGGAAGAGCCAGGAAGACTCTTCAGATGCTGGTTGCCAAGGCAACCAAAGGGAGCTAATGGCTTATACCTGCCTAGCCAGCTGAAGGAAGGGGCCCCAATATATAAAGCACAGGCCAGAGGCAGTTCTCTACCAGCAACCAAGGCAGAAGGAACTCCCTGCCAGAAAGAAAACAGAAGCTAAGCCAGGATGCCAGTGCAGCGTTGGTCACTGCAGGGGAATAGAGAACCCTGGTAGGCCTGAGCACAGTTTGGCTGGAGGCTTATTTTTGCGTTGTAGCCCAGGGGCTTGTGTTTATGTTACTGTTTGTTTATGACCGGTGGTTTGGGTGAGGCTATAAGGGGATGGAGGAGGCCTCATAGGGGACTCATGGTAGAGTGAGGACCCCAGCCCCAGAGAGGGCACAGAGTTCGGGGTGTACAGACCCCAGTTCCAGAGGAGAGTCCCGAGAGATGGGGCGGCATCCGGAGAGGGCCCCGGGAGAGAGAGAGAGAGAGAGAGAGAGCAAGAGCAAGAGACCGAGAGACAGGGCTGAAGAGCTTGAGCACTAAAGAGGGTGTGAAGAGAGAGAGAGAGAGAGAGAGAGAGAGAGAGGGACAGAACAATGTCCCTTTTACATCTGTGAGGCTTGGAGCATGGTATTGGGGAGGTAAGAGCCATGCACAGCCGATAAGGCTTGGGTACATGGGACAACCATAGACAGGAGGGCCATGACCAAGAGGACTGAAGGTAGCCTCCCTATAAAAACACAGATATCATCAAAGTTGTGGCGGGCAAGAATAGGAGGGTGTGAGTCAGAAGCTTGGCATGGTAAAGGAGGCAGAAGGGTAGAGCACGGTGACCCTGACGTCATTCCTGTCACACACCCAAACAACCTTCTCTGCCTATGTCCTTAGACCAACACGGCTACAACCTACACCCCTGTTATATTTCAGTTCTTACTTTTAAGGAATACTAAGGAATGTTCTCCTCATTTTTTTCCAGCAGGAATCAGGAAAATATGTACAAGAATAAGCTCTCCATGATGACATGTGTAGGTATGGTCCTTTCAATTAAGTACATACATCAGACCAAAGAAGCCAGCACATCCTTACCTTTTTAAATGGTGTAGCAAATCCTGATGTTCTGGACTAAACACATAAACACCATTTGGACAGGATACTTTTTTAAGCACCTATCTGCCTCAGCAGATCCACTGGTTATTAAAACAATGTGGTTTTTAAGTCTAACTAAAGCTAGGGAGAGACATTCAAAAAGCCTGAGCCTGAGTTGACTCAATCTTTGCAGGTTAATCTGACCCACCTAGGCTGAATCAGTTTGAAACTAGACAGACATCCTTGCTGGACTGAAAAAAATACAGGGACATGCCTACAGTGGCTCCAACTAGATGCTGGGGGATGCTAGAGCAACCCTTTCCCTCCCTTCCACAGTGCTGAGAGGAGGGGGGAATGGCCAGGCCCTGGAAGGACACTCTGATTAGAGCAGGGTAACCCCACTCTTGGCCAGCCCAGCAGGAAATTGATAACACAGTGTTTTCCACCCCCTAACTCCGTGTTTATCACCCCATTAAGAAAACAACAGAGGGACATGTTGAGAGATGTCTGTGTAAGGCAGAGGGGTTGGGGATCCCTACTTTAGCAGGAAGTGGTGAAGGGGTTGTGGGGGGAATAGGAGGAAGCCAGACAGATGCCAGCAGTCTCTGCCAGAGCTGCAGCCAGGGAGCAGAGGGGAGGGGCCAGCTCTGCTGTGGAGCAGGAAGCCCCACCCAGCCCAGAGGGTATGCCAGGATGCTGAGGGAGTCTGTTTTAAATTAAACCAGCAAGGGGCCTGGGATAGACATTGCATAAACCAGTTTGACCCAAATCAGTTAAGTCAGATGCTATAGTCAACCAGTTTTATTTCAAACTGGTTTCAACCATTTTCAAACTGGTTTATGTGCCCAGAGTATCTGTTGTGTTACAGGTTTAAACTAGTTTCTGATCACTTAAACTGGTTTATGTCTAATGTCTGTTCCTACCCTAGGAGTTTATACAAACTCACTTTAGCTATATAGTTTTAAAAAAATTGAAAAGTTATAAAACTCCATCTGGACTGTCTTCCTACATGTATGCACAGTAAATGGATGGTATTACCTCTGCATATTGCGGGGGGCAAGTATAGCCAGTGGGGCTGTTGGTACTTCGACCGATGGAGTAGAATTAGGCACAGATGCGTATTGGTTGACTTGAAATAATTTTACTTACAGAACTGATGTACAGGGACTCGCGTCAATGTACACAGTGTAAGCACCTTCCGTAAAGTTGAAATCCAGGTTAGAATTCTAAACAACACACCGATGTTTTCCAGGCATGTAGGGTACAGGGTACGTCGGGATAGTCAGCAACGGGGAGTCGTTAGTGGGTTATCAGGCCTCCAAGTTTGCTCCGAAACGCACGTGGAACTCTCTTCCGAAGTACACACGGAGTTTTCCGGCTTGGGTGGAAACTGCCCTAGCTTTTATACAGCTAGTGAGCCAATTGCTAGCCACCAGGTAGGAATAATTTACAACAAGCCAATCGGTAGCATGCATTCAAATAATGCGATTGCTAAGTTTAGCAGGGACTGTTCACTGCACCAAGGTTTTTCCCGCCGTACCGAGGGATTCTTTGCACCGAGGAATCACGTTGTGCTAAGAAATTTCACTGTGCCGAAGCACTTTTAATCAGAGTACAGACGCATATGAAGCTCATTGCAGAGCTGCTAGACTTATGACTTTTCAATTAGTGCTCAAATGGCTGAGAAGAAAAAAGAATCAACAGCTACAGCAGCACCATTTACCTTTCAAGCTGATAAAAAATTCTCCCTTTTGCTTAAGTGTGGGAAGACAGATGTATTTATTTTTTTAATAGAGCTGATAGGTTATAAATTCTGTTTCCTGTTCTTGATATCTGCATTTTGCTTATTGCTGTAGTTTCCATTCATATTTGTTTATCGGCTATGAATGAGTTATTATACCAAGCAAAAAAACCCCCAAACAAACAAACCAAAAATCCCCAAACCATTAAGTATATGCTTCATTCATAATTACATTGTTATTAAAGTGTTCAAAACATAAAACTTGTAAATTAATCCAGATTAATTTCTGGGGTGTGTATAGATGTAATGATATTTAAAAAGAAGCTGGAGCGCATGTTGTCATAACCAATATAACTGTATCATCTGTTCCCTTTTAGGCCAATGTAAGTGAAGCTAATAAATGAAACAGACTTAAAGTTACAGTGGTTTAGAGCTCCACTTACACCACTACAGGAATGAAAAGTAGTAGTTGATGGCAGTGAAAAAAAACAGTGCAACTATTTTGTCCATCCATATCCCCTATCAAGCACATGATGCTTTATAATTTATTGTAATTCACATAAAAATGTAAGTGCTTCTTCCTTATGTACTTTCTCCCAATGGTTGTGATAGGACCTAGTATCTTACCAAATATAACCTATCTGAGCTATATATTTCCATGTAAAGTGTTCCTTTGAAAGTCCTGTCAGTGTTCTGCTGTGCTACTATACTAGGCCAGTTACTGAAATGGAGTTTCTGAAATGGAAGACTTGCAATATATCCTGGAACAATAGAAATAGAGCAGTTGGTATCGAAATACAGCAGTTATTTGGGAAATTCACTTGATTACAATTACAGCCCTCTCAAAAATATACTGAAAATACTTGTAATTGATTCTTATTTTTAATTCTGCATGAGGCAATGACCTAACTGCCCCAGTGAAGAGGTGGTATAGCTTTCTTTCAAGCATTCTTTTTTTCTAAAATTCTATTTAAAGCCAAGCCTCTGAAAGAGTTAATTAAAAATAAAATAAGAACATGAAAGATGGTGAATGTTCTTTAACAATTCACTAATCACAGTAGACCCTATTTCACCACTCACTCTCAGCAATTGCTTCATGAGTTGTCTGATTGACTCACACATGCTGAAGTACTACTTAGACTGAGAAAAGGTAGCAGAACCCAGTCTGGTATTAGCTCCCGCGATAACAATGACAGCTGACTGCTGGTGATCCAGCGTTCCAAGTGAAATAAAAGTCCATAATAACCACATTAGAAGGGATTTTTAGAATTATTTGGTGGCACAGTTGCCTTGTGATATACCGTATCTTCACTAATAAACTGAGCAGAGAATTAGGACTTAAACTCATGTGGTTTAGCATTTGTATTAAGTTAGAGAAATTATCTTGTTATTCTACAGAGTAAAATATATGACTGATTATACAAACAGCTTGCCACTTAAGCTATAATCAAAGTTGATTTGCTGCAGGTTGAATTTCAGGAAAACTAAGCAGGCAATCTTCTCCTTACCCAGTCCTGAGCAGCATGGTAAGGCAATTGTCTCTCATGGGAGCCAGTGCTGGATGAGCTCCCAGGTAATACAGCACAATCTTTCCCATAGCAGGCAACTTAGACTATGGTGCCAAAATGTGACTGGATCAGCAGCTCTCAGCAGCCCCCAGCAACATCTTCTCTGCCAGATAAACTGTCAGGATGCACTCAGCTGAGAATTCATCAGAGCTTTAGGAAACAACTCCTGCTTAATAATATTTAATCACTTTCAAAAGTCTTATGAAAAAGCACCATCCTCATAAATCGTTGTCTTTAGCAGCTCTGCCAGCCTCTATTTTTATAAGCAACCACCTTATTGTTTGTTGACATTCCCAAATATCACTCCTAGTCCTCCTGCTTTACCCTTGCATGTGTATACTTTATAACAGTTGTTTGTGTGTCAGAAAGGACACTAGAAGAAAAAATATATTTAGCCCTTACTCAGGTATTATTTCCACTACCTTTCAGGGATTTTTTTACATAAGCAGCAATTTCAGGATTTGACTCTATGCTAATGTTATATTGTATCTTCTGCTAATGTGGATCTAAGAGTCGAAATATTAGAGAGGTCAGAAGTGTTGAAGAATAAGCAACAGAAAATGTAAGCACACAGAAATGCTGAGCAATAGTATCAAAGGCTATGCATTGAATGAATATTATTCAACATTTCATGGTGTATCTTTTAATATGAGGAAGCATGCTCATATAAAAATATGCTTCTAAATGTATTTAATTATATGAGCATTGAATAAAAATAATAAATTTACTTTATATTTTTAAGCTGATTGAACCAGAAAAGTTTTGGAAACTGTAAGGTGAAGCATGTATTTATGAGTATAAAAAGCACACTTATGGCAATAATTCTGACAGAAGAAGTCTAGAATCGTTCAGCTTTGTCTCAGTATTTGATCTTAATGGGGAGTTTGCAGACCATGAGTAAGCTACTGACAATGCAAACAATGAAACACTACTTGTGGATTAGAAGGGTAATTCTCTATTTTAACATCATCACCTTATATCAAACCTTTACCCCCCAAAAAGTGTAATATAACTGCTAAGAGACAGTAAAAGGAGATATAAAATACTTGTTACAAATACAAGGAATTTAAAATGCCTTCCACAGGATAGCATTCTGTTACAGATTACTATGCAAAATTGTGGAATTCAGGGTGTTAACAATTATTTTTTCATCTCCCCTCTACTCTACAGATGAACATTTCTGTCCATAAAAGCCCTGCCCTTGTGTTTTCTGGCTGACATCTCATGGAAAATAAAAATGTTTGCCAGTTTCAGGCTTAACCAAAAATAAATCTTAGTATTTTTTACATGTATCAAAGTGACATTCACACATCGTCCCAGTCACAGGCAGTTGGCATAAAAGCAAAGACTGTTTGATACATGCTGGCAGCCAAAACGGTTTGCTTGTGCTTGTACTGGCAACAACTCTTACAAAGAAAAAGGTCTCTTCCTTGTTGACCCACAGGTTAGCAGACAACTACTTGCCTCATTAGCTTCTCTCTAAATATTCAGACATCAATTCCAAATGCATGAACTCCACATCCATGCCTTAAAAAGGTTCCAAATTGCAGTTACTATTCAGATATGAAAAGTTCCAATTCTGACAACACTGTCTCCTACACTGTAATACTACTCCTGTAAATGCTCTCTGCATCCTTCCCACAGGTGGTGTTTTGGGAAAGCTTTGCTCAGGAAGAAAAAAAAACCCAAACATTATTATGCTGTCCCACAGTACTGGCATGGAGGAGTCACTGCATCAAATGAAGACAGCCAAGACCACTGCCTAATCTGTGCCAGGTACAGAACCAGCCTTTAAATAAGAGAGTATCAGGGATAAATCTAAGATACATAATCTTGTTACAAGCCATTGATTATTATCGTATAAGAGAATATCATATAACTGATGACCCACAAGGGGCTCATGTGCAACCTTGGGTTCCTACCTAACGGCTGCTCAGACTCTTACTCCAGCTGCTACTGTGGCCCAAGTTCTCCAGGCTCCCCACCCCCCAACTCAGGTTTTGTTTCCTTGTCCTAGTCCTGGCCCTGAGGACATGGTGATACAGCCTGAAACACTAGGAGAGCCCATAAAAGGGTGCAGCAAGACCACCAAGGTGGGGGCTACCCATGTTGCAATATATGAAATAGACAGTAGAGTAGATTTAGACAAATTCAAATGGAAGCGAACTTATGGTTGTTAAAATTTGCTAATTCTCTGGCATTATTAATCTGATAACTCTGCTGAATGGTGTGGTAGCTGTACATTAATCTTTAAGACTACTTACTAAAACACCACCAAAAGGTCTTGAAAAGGGGAATCCTCCTAGCAATATTGTTCATTGCTGACTCTTGTACTACAACAACCTACTGCAACAGAAGTCATTAATTAGACTCAGGAGAGGTTCAATGTTTGGTTTTTTTTTTAAAAAAAAGGACAGACTGCATCCTGTTAACAAGGAGGTAAAAATCGTTTTACTGTTTTTTCTGCCATGACAGCAATGACAGCTGAGGGAAAGATCAAGGAGAAAAAAACAAGTGGAAATGAGACATCAAAGAACGTTATATCACCACTCTGGAAAGCAATTGGAATCTGCCTCGTAAAGAAAAATGTATTGTCTTAAATGAATGTCAGTGTAGAAATGAAGAAGAAAAAATGTTATTTAACATTTATCAGTTTAAGAATATATAAGAAAAAAGAGAAGACATATGGACTTATTTTTTAGTTCTTAGAAGAATTATTGTGAAGGTCTTGGAAGTCTAATTCTAATGTGAACCTATAATTTCCAAAAGATTGTGCTGAAAAGTAGTTATACTTTCATTTCTCCAAAACAAATGCTGTACCAACCTCTAAAAGTTGTACAAAAGAGAAATTTTATGAGGTTATTTTAACCTAGAATGGTTTGGATCATGTGAAAATGGATACATATTTTAGGAGGCCAAACTCCTCTGAAGTTATTAGAGTTGTGCCTGAGATAAATAGACAAGAACTCTAAAGTAAATGTGTCCTGAAGTAAGTGAACTGCACCAAGATAGTCTGGCCTCAAGAAGTTCAGAGACATATTTTCTCTAAAATTTATATTTGTGATGGCAACGTGCCAACAACACGGACACAGGCTAAGGGCAGGAAGGGCTGAAGGGTGGATACAACCCTGAGACAGAACCCCGGGCGGGGGTACTTAACTTCAGGAGAGATGGCGGTGGCAGAGCTGAGACTGTGGCAGCAGCTGTAGCTGCAATTACAGCCGCGCGAGCCAGCATTACGCCGGTTATTTAAGCAGCTGTTCCCGGTGAGGGAAACAGCTGAGTCAATCACGGCAGCTGCCACGGGAGAGTTCAAAAGCCCCGGCAGCACCCACAGGGAGGGGGAGCGAGAGAAAGAAGGAGAAGGCGGGCAGCACAGCCGGTGTGCTTTCCCCTTGGGAAAGGCACCAGCAAGGCTGCGCCGGACCCACGCTGAAGCTGAGGCAAGGTTTGGAGCTCCTGACAGAGGCAGGGGGAGGCTCGAAGCCTCTATCAGAGGCAGGTGGCAGGAAGCTCCCTGTCCTACCCCAGGTAGGGAGCAGAGAAGCTCCAGGATCCCTCTTGAGAGGAGAAAATCAGGGGGAGCAATGAGGCTCCCTGCATGGAGAAGCAGGTACCCTAAGGGAAATAGGGACAGGGATAGGTGGAGCCATCCCTAGGAAACACTGGGTCCTGGACACCAGTACAGGAAGTCTCCCTGCCCAGGCAGAATATTATTTCTAGAGGAAAAGGAGAGGAAGAAGGACTGCCAGAGCTAACTGAGGAGCCAGCAAGAGTAAAAGACAGGCTAGCCCAGTGATATCACTAGGCCTGGGTCCCCAGAGTCGGAGGAAACCAACGGCAGGCCTGCAGTGCACCGCAGGCCACCATACCACCAGCACATGTTTGGTTGGAGAGTGGACAGGGTGTAGGGGTGGTGGAGCCCCGTGGAACAACAGAAGCATCAACCGTGAGTACACTCGCACCAGGGAACCCCTCAACTAAAGAACTCCACTGAAACCCCCTCACAAATCAAACGTAACAGCAAAGCCATGGCAGGTGGGATGAGGGGAGGGGCTATCTAGATGATGGGTGATACCGGATTCAAGACATCCATCATCACAATAGTATATGTGCCAACCCTGTAGCCCTAGAAACTGGCATAAGAAAGAAGAGGAAATTCCTATTTTTATATCAAAAACCACAGGGGACTAGGGTCACAAGCCAACAGGACAAAGGACAGAACAGGTAAAAGATAAAAAAAACACCAACACTGTGGAAACACCACTTAGCACTTTAATTCCTGCCCCCCCCCCACACCTTTGAAAGTGTCACCAAATGAACCTTTAGTTCCTACAGCACTCAACAGCAGCCTGCAGCTACCTCCAGGACTAAGTCCAGCTCCTTCAAGCTACAGTCTTGGCTGACTGAGCCTGCGGGATCTCCAGATCCACTGTGCACTCCTCTGTGTAGGGCTGACCTGGTTCCACCTGCACATGCCTCTATCTTCCCTTTACTCCAGCCTCAAGCTTGCTCTTCCTTTTTCCCTTTTCCCACAGCCCTTGGGGGTTTCTGGGAGTTGTAACACAAATTTATAGTCATCACAACTCTGCATAGTGCCCCCCCCAGTTCCACCAGCTGTTACACACATTACATTCACATTACACAGAACTGGAAACATTTTGGATGTGAGTCTGAAGAAAAGCAGACTGGTGCCAAAGAGAGCTATACTAGTTGAGAGCATGTAGGTAAAATATTTCACTGTGAAATGCTATGTACAATTGGTTCCTGACTTCAACTATATAACAAAAAATAAAAGTGCATCCAAGTATGCACTATTCTTTCTCAGGACATTTGTCATGCAGACCTGATTTAACAACATGCCCAGCACTTGTACCCCAAATCCAGGAAAGCAATTAGGCAGGTGCATAATTTTATTGGCCTTAATGGGACACAGACTCAGACTTGGACACATACACAGACACTTTAAGCACCTTCTTGGGTGCTTTGATGAATCTAAGGGTGGTGGCACACGTTAAGCCTAACACTTACTAAGTGCAGTTAAAACACAAGCAGACACACATTTGAGCAGTTTAGCTCACATTAAGTACCTTCCTGAAGTTGTACAATTTCCAGAGATGTTGTCCACACTGGCCCCTGACACCCAAGATCAGGACCCCATGGCCCTATATCAGGCCATCTGCTAGCCCTTGCCAGGCCCCACAGCTGCCAGACAGCTCCCTGTTAACTCTGCTACCTCCTATACTAAGAGTAGGCAATGTTTTTGGCTGGAGTGCTGAAATACACGTCTACCTTGTAAGGTGCAAGAGTATGTCAGCATGTCACAAAAAGAAAACTGGAGGAACGAGGGAGAGAAAAAGAAGAAAGGAAAAAAAAAGGAAAAAGAAAGAGGGTGCGTCACCTGCTGCCCATGTCTTCTAGCACTACCAGCTGTGACTTGGGTCTGCTGGTCCAGGGCAGTGTCTGGTGGAGGGAGGCATCGACACCTTAGCAGCAGCTGCTAGGACTGGGGTGCTCAGGCCTCCCAAACAGTCCCAGAGCAGGGGGACCCTAGATACAAGGATGGGAAGGGGGGGTGGGATCTGGCTGGGGCTCAGGCAGATGAATGCTCTGTCCCGCCTGGGTAAGGGCAGCACTGGGACACCGAGTGCTGAGGTTGGGCTCTCAGAGCTGGGCCTGGGTGGCACAGGTTGAAGCAGGCATGGGGGAAGGTGCTGCAAGCAGGCCTATCTGTCCAAGCCCCATCTGGACCCAGAGCTCGCTCACCCACCCACACAAGGGCCCTGCACAGTGCCTACCCAAGCCCTGGCCCTGCCCCCCACAGCTCCCCTCCCGGGCCCAGGCCAGGCTGGGGAGTGCAGTCCGGGGACAGAGAGTGGGGTCTGCAGAACCAAGACTGTGACCCTGCCTGCGTTCTCCTAAAAAAAAAATGTTTTAATAATTTCCTCACATGCCTCCTGGTGTGTCAGAGAAAATGTCTCTGCATGCCACTAATTGGTACGTGTGATGGAGATTGCTGATTCCCATCTTATACTAACTTCAAGAGGTCACTACATTCCAATGATTTGCAGCTCTTACAAGTGAACAAGCCTTTAAGAAATAGCTACTCAGCAGTGTACTGAACAGTGAAACAACCCCCCCCACAAAATAAAAATCACAATTTAGCTATATGTATAAAATGAAAGGTTTATATACCCCTCTTTTATTACATCTTGTTTTGGAAATAAAAGTGAAAGACTGCACTGTGTATTAAAGCCGTGGTGCTAAACATCAACTGTCAATTCACTTAGAGAGTGAAGGAATGAGGTGAGGAGCTGCCAGACTGCCATGAGAGGGACAGCAGCACTCCAAATGCCTGGACTAAGCCCTCACCATCCCTGCTCAGCCCCATGGCAGCCCAGTAGCTCCACATTCCCTCCCCCATCCCTTCTCCCCTGGTGGGCAGTTGCCTGGCTGCCACTCAGGACTGGGACCTGTGGCAGCCCAGCAACTTCACCAGGGGATGCACAGGCTCAACCTGAGCACACAGAGTGCTTCCAGATCCACCTGCTCCCCTCCCATGGCAACTTCTCATCCCCCACCCTTCCCTCTGCCCCTTCACTCTGCAGCGAGCTGTGGGGCCTGGCAGGGGCCAACAGAGGGCCTGATTTAGGGGATCTGATCTTGGGTGACAAGGACCCGTGGGGGTAACCTGGATCAGCAGCAGTCAATCCTGGAGCCAGCAAGCAGAGCAGACCTGCAGCAGACTTTGCAGACTGTGCCTCTGTTCACTGAGTCATTTAGCTCCAAGTCAGAACAGCATACATTGCAGAGGGTTTTAACCCTAAACAGCAACTGCTTACAGCATGTGCTAACTTTGGGTGCAGGCAGAAGTTCAAGTCCCCACTGTAAACTCAGACTGCTTTTCAAGAAGTGTTCTGAGTTACAACAATCACCCAAGCCAAACAGAAGTTCGGGGGCAAGAAACAGAAAATGCTGTTTTGAAATGTCTTCATCTACACCCTTACACAATCACTTTTTAAGCTACCTGCAGCCATGTACGTGTATTTGGTCATGGCAATAGACTAATTTCTGTGGCCAGACTGGGCAAAAACTGTTACTTCTGTCTGCACCCCTTAACACTGCCTTTAACAGTCCTTGGAGTTAAGTAGGTTAAGTAAGCTAATTGGAACCTGTGATCATATCCTTAAGAGATCCAGGGGCAAGGTCCAAGTCACAAGCTGAGTTGAAGTTCAACAATCAGAGATTCAATTACAAGATTTGATGAAAAATCCAAAAATTAGAATCCAGAAATGAGCAACCAGGGTCAAGAAACAGATCCAAGGGGAAATCAAAAGCCAGAGTCCAGGAAGAGATCCAAAGAGGAGTCAGAGAGGCTTGGCAGAGCAGACCTTCAACAAGAACTGCTGGCTAGCTTGGAGAAGTTTTTGTCCCAGCAGCAAATCAAGAGGCCCAGACAGTGGCCAACTGGAGTCATTAGACCAATTTGGGCTCCTAAGCTAAGCCTCAAGCAGGTATGGGCCACTAGGCAATTAGCCTAGGCTAGGCTGCCTGTTAGGGTCCCTGACAGGTACAAAGCAGTGTTAGGGTCCAAGCTGTGCAATGAAAGTCAACAGAAACTGAACATTTAATTCTCATCTGCCTTTAAACATTTCTTCTTCGGCCCACTGGACTAGTCACAGGTATTCGCTGAATGTGGCATTTAAAATGACCTATAGTATCTAAATGTATATTTTTAATCAACTGTGTTGTACTTTGGAATTACTTTCACTGCTGCTCACAGATAAAAACATATTGACCACTTTGCATAGTACTATAATAATGGAACAGCTTTACTATATCATATCAGAATCTGAATCAGCTAGTGAATCTTTTATAAAGTTTTAAAATATTTTTAAATATTTTCTCAATAAATATGATTTTATTTTTTGCATCATTTTCCAGGGAACAAAAACCTTCAAATAGTGATTTGTAGTTCTGCCCACTAGACAAAATGCAATACTTTCATTTCCTATCAAAATGAAATAAAAATATCTTATCACATATACAGTGGAACACTTAAAAGCAGATTACTTTGCATACATAGTAGCAACTATGAATAGCTTAAGATGATCACTCTTACACATATTAGCTTCTCCAAACTCATTAAGACTTTCTCTCATTCCAGTAATTATAACTCAGATGCTCAATTCATTTGTGATTAACTCCTTAGAGTGTAGGAAATAAAAAGCTGTGAATCAATCCATCAATCCATCTCTGATTGCAAGGTATTGGATCTTACATTTGTCCAAGGTTAACTATTGCCTTTCTGTGATACTGGGCCAGCAGAACCATAAAATGAAAGTAAGCAAGACAGGTCAGCCAAAGCAAAATAAGTATCTCACTCCCTCCCACAAAAGATATCAGGATGCTGGTCATAGAATGGGTTACCTGCTCATCAGATTAAAAAAAAAAAAAAAAAATCAATTCATCCACTTTCAGTGTGGAAAGCTACTAATTAGACAAATCATAGAACAATCAGTAAACATGAGGCCACAGTGAGCACATTCTACAAATATGCTTCTTCGGAACTAACATGGGCACTATAGGAAACCAGTAGCTTCATAAAAAGGATCTGAGATAGTTGCATAGCAGGTATTAAATTCGTTAATTATACATAAACAGTTTCATCAACAGGACAAAACACAATAAAATAGCAACATGAGAATCACAACTAGTTCTAATTGTTAACCTGGCACTTTTCAAAGTAAGCAGATATTCTGGTCCATCCAAATATAATGGTCCATCCAAGTATTTTCATGTTAGGTTCACAAATTGGTGATTTGTTTGTTTGAGTACTCTATGAAGAACAGGATGCTATATGCCTTAGGCTAATTGATTACTCTGTTTAGACTGACAACTACATTAAGAGACTGTCTGCTGACATCACTAGTACCTTAGGCTAAATACAGACATACAAAAAGCCCCTGGCAGAAAGCTCTCTATTGCACTTTACTTAAAGTGCTATAAGTCAAAGCATGTTCCAAATGAATAGATATGCATTGTTTGAGGGGAGCAGGGTGTCAGTGCCTGCCTGCATTGACCAAGGCCAGCAGTTTGGGAGCAGTCCCACACACCTCCCAGGAGACTTCTGGAGTAGCCCCTATGAGCCTTGTCCCCCACTCCAGCTGGTGACTATCAGCAGCCGTCGGGAGTGAAGAAGGGAAGGAAATGGACCCCCTCGCTACAATAACTTGCTAGCTCTGGGGCCTCCAGCAGGGGCAGACTGGGTCCATGCAGCAGAGGGCATTCTTCCCCACCATTCCAGCCCCAAGTACAAACCTGGCTAGGAAGCACACCAAGCCCCTGCCTCACTCTCACCCTCACTATGGGGGCCTTGATCTGCCCCCCCCTTCCCCTTTTACTACTTCCCCCCTCCAGACTTACCTGTGGTGAGCTGCTCTCTAGGATGCCTGGCTGTGTTCCCAGCCAAGTACATGTGCATAGGGATGTACATGCATGTGACCTGGCACCACCTGCATCCTGCTCCTGGCAATCCTTTGCAGCCTGAAATGTTGCCAGCCTGCAAGGGGAAACCCACTGTTTCCCACAGATCCCTGCATGAGGCTGCAAATCCAGGACAAATGCTGTCCCAGAGTAATGCAGCCTGGGACCAGGACTTGACCTTCCCATTGTGAAACTCTTCTGCCCAATTAGGGACAGTTGGTCACCCTAGGGTGGGGGGGGGAGTTCCCTTTCCCCCCCTGCACCAGCCTCTTGGAAGGGGGAGCCAGCAGCTTCAGCAGAGCTGACTGGTCACACATTTTACTGCACCAGGAATTAGGGAGGGGGAAAGGAAATCCTTGGGCTGACTCCCTGAATCCCCATGCCAGCAAGCTGGGGGCGGTGAGAGGGGGGCTTATGGCATAAGGACTCCCTTTCCCTTCCTGCCACAGTGAAAAGCTGGAGCACTGCTCTACAGCTTCCATCTGCAGCTGCCAGATCACTCACGTGGGAAGGAAAGGTTAACAGAAGCCTCTTGCAACATGGACCCGGCCTGGCCCAGCTCCCCTACCCCCAAACCAGCAGGCTAAGAGGGGGACCTCATGGCGGAATGCCTCCCTTTCCCCTTCTAGACACTGGTGACAGTTGCCATCTGGCTTGGGAACAGGGCTGGGAAGATGGGCCACTCCAGCAGTAGCTGCCAGAAGAGGGACCCTAGACTCCTTTTCCTGCAGTACGCCCCCAGCCAGGCTGTACCATGCCATGTGGCTGGGATGGCTGCAGATAGAGAAACTCCCCCTCCTGACCCCCATCCCAGCTAGGCTGTGTATACGGCTTAGATAAGAGGCTGCCACTGTCTCAGGTCAATGACAACCACAAGGGCAGGACCAGCCCAATGCTCAGGTACAGCAAACGAGCTATGACTGAATCTAGAGCAGCCCTGCACAGTGCCAACTGAGATGGTAGCAATTATGCTTTAAGTTAACCCTCAACGTGATCTGGCACAGACTTTCGATAAAGCACTTTAACAGAAAGCACTTTAGCTTAGTACATATCCATTGAGGGTTAACTCAGAGCAGTGGCTGCCATTGTTTAAGTACTTTGCATGACATGAACACCTGTTCTGTTATGGCTGTAAAGCATTTTCTGTGTGCTTAAAGCACATTGAGTGTAACGTCTGTACCTAGCCTTAGTTGTTAAGCTATAATTATATTACATTGCTATGAAAATTTGTGGGTTAGAATATAAATGGAAGAGATATAACAATAAATATGACAACTGCTGTCCTGCTTTATCTTTAACTTTTACACTGGTTGCTATAAGCAACAAACAAATTTATGTTGTTATCCCATTTCACACTAGTTCTTATAAAAATCCACTAACCATTGAATATCCTTTTTAGAAAAGCAATGAAAGGATTGTAGAAACAGTTTCTTTTATTCACTGACCGTGTGTAACTAAAATAATCTTTTAGTCTCCTAATATCATCCAGAACAGTTCGGTTCCCAAAACTAAGTGGTTCCTAACTAAGTGATGCTTAGTTGCTACATAAAACCCATTATGACGCTCCTTTATAAAAAGGACTTACCATTTGTTTCCCTTCCCATTTTTTTTTTATTACATGGCCTTCTTTGCTAATCCAGAATTCAATAAGAAAATGACAGCTTATATTTGGCAGTGTCCTCTGCAAAGGCAAGGATTCTATTTTATATTGACAATGACTCTTATTTGATATCATCTTGATGCTTTTTTGCAAATGTTAATTCAAATAATAAAAGCAAAGTGCCACTGTAAATTGAACTAATACTAGTGGATCAATTTCTAATAAGTAAATATTAAAAATTAAGATTTACCAAAAATACATATTAGCTAGTTAGGGTTCCATCTCCCCCAATACCATAAATCTAAGAAAGTCCTCATGGAGACAAAAAAAAAAAAAATGTTATGGGTTGCTTTTTGCTAAAAGTTAATCAATGGGAATTGATTGTTTTTCCTAAATAAACAGAAAACTCCATTTCCCCCCTCTTATCAGTGTTATTTTTTTTAGGGTGGGGTAGGAAGAAGGCAGAATTTATTATTTTGTTTTTTTTAGTAGAACCTATAAATGTATCAAATAATGAATTCTAGAACTGAGCCATAAAATGGCACCAGGTCATCAGAAGTCATGACAGAGTAAATATTCCTGAACATAAATAAGTGGCAATCTAAGCACTGGTATTTTCTGTTTCATTTGTGTCCATCACTGGATGAAGCCATAGACTGGGAAGGAGATGTCAGTCCACTTCCTGTTGCTGCAAGATGGAGAATAAACAGGGCATCATTTGGCAATTCTTTTTGGAATGCAGAATTAAGGTCTGAATATGAGAGGGCAAAAATGACTGACACTGGTAGCTAAGCCACACATCTGGAGAGTATTAAGAGGGACTTCCTTCACTCCCAGTGCACTAAGAAGTCATGTTCATATATGGAACTGACATCTGATTTTACACTTTGCTGAAAGGAAAAGGGAGAACTTGAATTAAAACACACCATCAAAATATGCACATTAAGAACAAGGTTTTAATAACTCCTTCATAAAATATAAATAGTTAGCTAATGCTCTGAAATAACTGATTAGACAATGGAATTGAAAGCTGCCATATTCATTTGACAAGAGACTCTTAGGAGAACAAATTAATTCAGCAGCATCTATGACAATGAGATGTAACTTATCATTACAAATGGATTCTGTGCCAGAAGACTGGTGGAATGATAACATTACCTGTCTTCAAAAGGGATTCCAGAGGACACCTTGGGAACTACAAATCAGTTAAGTCTCATGTCTGCCTGGTGAGTTGGTGGAATGTATAATAAAGAATAAAATCAGTCACATGGGAAAATACAACATGTGAGAGGAGAATCAGCATGGGTTTTAGTAAAGAGACATACTACCTCACAAGTCTGCTGGAGTTTTTAAAGCATGTTGACAAGGGTATCTAGTTGACATAATATATTTTTATTATCAAAAAACTTTTTGATAATGTTCCATATTAAAGCCTCTTAAAGATATGTTGCAATGGGCCTGAAGAGAAGGCTTTTTTGTGCAATGAGAGTTTGTTAAGAGACAGGAAGCAAAAGGTATGGCTAAATGGAAGGGCTGTGCGAAGCTTCAGTAGCCAATTTGATTTGGAGGAGATTCAGCCCAATTCAGTGGTCAAATCTCCACATCTGAATCAAATCAGGAGACCCATTAAAAGTTCTGAATTGAATCAGAGGCCTCCAAATTGATGCAGGGAGAATTGGCACCAATTCAGAGATTCAGCTATAGACTAAACAGGCAGCAGTCCTTGAGGATGCTGGACACAGCTGCATCCAGCTGGTAAGTCTGTTGTGGTGGGCAGAAGGGGAGGGAAGGGGCATGGGAAGGGGGGCAGATCAATGCCCCCACAGCGAGGGAGGGACTGGGACTGAGAAGAGCTGTCTAGCAGAGGCAGGGGGGACACAGGACACAGGAGTGGGGCTCTTACCAATGTGCACTGCGGCTGGTCTGGGAGGGTATAGGAGCAGATCTGAGCAGGGCTGGGCTGCATTTGACCTTGCTAGTAACAAAATCTAAATCGAGGACTGTAGGAGCCTACCCCCAGCTGCCTCTCTCTGGGTTGTACTTCACAGGACGGGTGGAGCCAGGGCTGTGCTCCAGGCGGCAAGCCCCAGCCACAGCCTGGACCGCAGCCCTGGCTCTGTCCACCCTGCAGAGCACAGTGCAGTAGGGTCTGTGGGGGGGCTTCACCCACCCTAAAATTCCCCATTGTCCCTGCTGCCAACCCCTCCCTAATCCAGGTGTACATGTCCACCACCATGCCCTGCTGCTGCTCACCCTGGCTGGGCAAGTGGCAGGAGGGCATAGCCCCCACTCCCAGCACCTTCTGCTCAGAGTGAGCCATGTCTGCATCAGCCTCCCCCCACCCCCGAACCCTGGCTAGGCAAGCAGCAATAGAGTGTAGCCCCCGCTCTCAGTGCTACTGGACTTGCATTCCATACACCCCCCGCAACTGGACAAGTGGCAGGAGGGCAGAGGCCCCACTCCCTCTGCCTTCTCCTGCTCATATGGAGTGAAGCCTAGCCCAGCCCGCCTCACACAGATCCGTGGGCACACACCTGCTCTCATGCCCTCTCAGACTTGTGGTGCAATGTGGCAGGAGTCTCTCTCCCCAAGTCCCACATCCCCCTGCTTCAACTGGACATCTTGTCCCAGCCCCAGCCCCAATCCCTCCCTCACCGTGGGGGCATTGATCTGTCCTTGAACTCCTTCTCTCCCCCCTCCACCCACCACAACAGAATAACCAGCTGGAGGCAGCTGTGTCTAGCATCCTCGATGACTGCTGCCTGTTTAGTCAATGGCCAAATCTCCAAATCAGCGCTGAATCTTCAGATCCAAATCTGCTGAATCAGATCAGAACAGAGATTCGAATCACTGAATCAAATCACTGTCCCTCCGAATCAGTCAAATCCAAGTCTGAATCAAATACTTGCTTCTTCACACTGGCTTACTAAATGGTAATTTTTCAGGATGGAGGGAGGTCAAATGTGGGATCCGTTAGGGATTTGTGCTGGGCCTCATTCTGGTCAATAGTTTTACCTGGAAAGAGTGATCAGAATGAAAACTCCAAGTTTGCAGGTGGATCTAAATTATTCTGGGTAGTTAAATCCCAAGCCAATAGAAAGGAGCTGCAGACACATCTTACCAAGATAAGTGAATGGGCATGAAATTTACACATGAATTTTGGTGCTTACAAATGCAAGGTAATGAACTCGAGGAAAAGTTCATTACCCCTTGTGGGGTCTGCTCCCTTTGGGGTCTCTGGCATGCCAGCTGGAAGAGCTCCAGGCTGCAGTCCAGAGACTCTGTGCAATCAGGGATTGTGAACAGGAGATTGACTCCTACTGACAGGCCCTTCTCCCCCGGGAGCCGGAGGGTAGACCCTGATCTCCCTCCAGGACAAGGAAGGACTCCGGGACCTCTCATTCTGTCCAGTCAGGGGGATGGACCAAGGTGGCCAAGGGCCCTCAGGCCCACCAAACCAAGGCTCCTATCCCACCGGAGATTAGCAACAGGTATGAACCTCCTGCAGCCCCAGCAGAGTCTGCTGAGCTGCCAGCTCCTGTAGGCAGCACAGGCCCAACTGAAGCCACTGTCCTTACTCTCCCCAAGACAAAATGTAAAGTGTTTGTTGTGGGAGACTCCATCCTGAGGGGACTGAAGGGTAATTTGCTGCCCCAACCTCTTAGCCTCAGAAGCCTGCTGCTTCCCAGGAGCCCTCATCCGAGACATTGAGGACAAGATTCCTAAGTTCCTCCAGCCCACAGATGACTATTCCATGCTCCTTATTCATGTTGCCACCAGTGCCACAGCTCGAAGCTCTCCCAGCTGAGTTATGAGGCACTACAGGGATTTGGGAGCAGGGCTAAAGGGTCTGGGGGCACAGGCGGTATTCTCTTCGATCCTCCCAGTCTCAGAGTATGGCCTGAGGAGGGAGAGGAGGATCCAGGTAGTGAACCAAAGACAGCCATACTGGTGTCATCGGGAAGGCTTTGGCTTCCATGACCAGAGGCCGCTCTTTGGCAAGAGAGGCAGGAAGCTGCTGGGAAGAGATGGCCTCTGCCTCTCTCCCCTGGGGAGGATGCTCCTCTCAGCCAAACTGGCTGACCTGCTCCACTGGGCTTTAAACTAAGCCTGCTAAGGGACAGGGGGTCTACCGTCACTGCTGGCCCACTGAGCAACACTTGCAAAGCCAGTCAGCCAAGGCACTTAAGGAGCCCACCCCTGTCCCAGCCCTGATACAATTTGTGGCCAAGGCAAGAGCCCCCAAGGGGACACTTGCCTGCCTGTACATAAATGCCAGGACCTTAGGGAATAAGCAGGAGGAACTCATCATCCTGCTTAATGTAAATAATTATGATATCATAGGGATAGCAGACACCTGGTGAGACTCCACCCATGACTGGACCATGGGTATAGATGGCTATATCTTGTACAGGAGAGATCGAGTAGATTGAAGGGGTGGAGGTGTAGCTCTCTATGTTAAAGAAAGCTATGCATCCTTGAAGATGATGTTGGCGACCAAGGTGGGTAACTGGAGACCCGCTGGGTTGAAATCCATGGGAAACGCAGCACAGGGGACACAATGCCGGGAGTCTATTACCAAACTCCCATTCAAAGTCAAGAGCTTTACCAGGAGGTCGACTGGGAACTTGCTAAGGCTGCATGCTCCAGGACCATGGTTGTCATGGGTGACTTCAATTACCCAAACATCTTGTGGGAGGATCGCTCAGCAAAATCCAGGTGGTCACAAATCTTCGTATCATGCATAGATGACCTCTACCTGACTTTAGAAATCTACAGGCCAACAAGAGATAAAGCACTGCTCGGCCTGGTACTGGCCACTGGGGATGACCTAATCAGTGACCTAGTGATCGATGGGAAGCTGGGTGACAGCGACCATGAGCTGATCACTTTCATCATCCAACATAAAGGTGGCAAGTCAGTTAGCAACACTGAAGTCCTTGACTTCAGGAAAGCCGACTTTGACAAGCTCAGGAGGCTTATCAGTGAGGCTCTAAGGGACCACAACCCCAGGGGGAGGGGAGTCCAGGAAGAGTGGTTGCTCCTCAAGGGAGCAATCCTCAATGTACAAGATAATTCGATTCAGCAGACCTCCTGAGGCTAAAAAGAAAGGCCTACAAAGGATGGAGGATGGGATTCACCTCCAAGGAGGAATATTCTGCACTGGTCTGGTCCTGCAGGGAGCAAACCAGGAAAACCAAGGCTGCAACTGAACTCCAACTATCTTCGAGCATCAAGAACAATAAAAAAGTCCTTTTTCAGATACGTGGGGAGCCGGAGGGAAAGCAAGGGCAACATTGGACCCCTGCTAAACCAGATGGGACAACTGACAACTGACACCCAGGAAAAAGCCAACCTATTAAATGGGTACTTTGCATCGGTCTTTCATCAGTCCCATGGGATGCCCATGCTCACTATCGGACCAGGACGTCCACGTGAGGGAGATGTTCTTGTGAAGGAACATCTTGAGAGTCTGGATACCTTCAAGTCAGCTGGCTCTGACAATCTACACCTAGGGTACTCAAGGAGCTGGCGAGCATCATAGCCCAGCGTCTGGCACAAGTCTTTGAGAAGCTGGCGCTCTGGTGTAGTGCCCAAAGATTGAAAGAAGGCCAATGTGGTGCCCATCTTCAAGAAAGGGAGGAAAGTGGATCCAACAAACTATAGGTCCATCAGCCTGACTTCTATCTCAGGGAAGATCTTAGAAAAATTTATGAAAGAGGCCATTCTTAATGGATTGGCCGATGCCAACATCCTGAGGGATAGCCAGCATGGGTTTGTTGCCGGTAGATCTTGTTTGACCAATCTCATTTCCCTTTTTGAAAAGGTGACCTATCACCTAGACAAGGAAGAAAAGGTTGATGTCATATATCTTGACTTCAGAAAAGCCTTCGATCTGGTATCCCATGATCACCTCTTGGCAAAACTGGCCAATTGTGGCCTCGGGTCCACCATGATCCACTGGCCGGGAAATTGGCTCTGTGGTTGGACCCAGACAGTGGTAATTGATAGAAATCAATTGTCATGGTGCCCTGTGACCAGTGGGTTCCCCCAAGACTCTGTCCTTGGACTCAGATTGTTCAACATCTTCATTAAATGATGTGGACACTGAAGTCAGAAGTGGACTGGCCAAGTTTACCAATGACACCCATCTTTGAGGCAAAGTATCCACACCTGAAGGCAGGAGGGTGATCCAGGCTGACGTGGACAGGCTCAGCAAAATCGGTGAATGAGAACCTGATGGTGTTTAACACTGAAAAATGCAAGGTTGTCCACCTTGGGAGGAAAAACCTGCAGTATCCTCATAGGCTTGGCAGTGCTACATTGGCTAGCACTATGGAAGAAAGAGACGTGGGGGGGTCATCATTGACCACAAGATGAACATGAGCCTTCAATGCAGTGCTGTGGCTAGTAAAGCAACCAAAATGCTGGCTTGCATCCATAGCTGTTTCTCAAGCAAATCCTGGGACATCATTCTCCCCTTGTACTCGGCCTTGGTGAGGCCGCAGCTGGAGTAATCTGTCCAGTTTTGGCCCCGCAATTCAAAAAGGATGTGGAAAAGCTTGAGAGAGTCCAGAAAAGAGCCACATGCATGATCAGAGGTCAGGGAAGCAGACCTTACGATGACAGGCTGAGATCTATGAGGCTCTTTAGCCTGGAAAAGCACAGGTTCATGGTTGATCTGATGGCCACCTATAACTTTATCAGGGGTGACCATCAGTATCCTGGGAAACGTTTGTCCACCAGAGTGCCCCAAGGGATGATGAGGTTGAACAGTTATAAACTACCGCAAGACCGTTTCAAGCTGAACCTAAGGAAGAATTTCTTTACTGTCCGAGCCCCTGAGGTCTGGAATAGCCTGCCAACGGAGGCGGTTCAAGCACCCACATTGAACACATTCAAGAGTAAATTGGATGCTTATCTTGCTGGGATCCTATGACCCCAACTGAATTCCTGTCCTTCAGATAGGGGGCTGGACTCGATGATCTTCTGAGGTCCCTTCCAGCCCTAATGTCTATGAAATCTATGAAAATAACCTCAATCACACACACGTACTTAGCTAGCTAGCTATCACAGCTAGCTTATGGACTAGCTTATACAACTTAGGAAAGAGGCCTTGGAGTCACTGTAGACAATTCTCTAAAAACTTCAGCTCCATGTGCAATGTCAACAAAAAGAAAGCCAATTAAATGTTGGGTAGAACTGAAACAAAACAGTAACATCATCATGCCATTATACATTTCATGGTGATCCTACACCTTAAATACTATGCACAGTTCTGGTTTCTTCATTGCAAAAAAGGATATAGTAGAACTGGAAAAAATACACAGAAGGGCAACCAAGATGACTAGAGGTATAAAGCAACTGCCATATCAGAAGAGACTAAAAAGATTAGGACTCTTCAGTTCAGAAGGTTGAAGGAACATATGATAGAGGTATATAAAATTGTAAAGGGTATCGTTAGGGTGACAATATTTGGATCTTGGGGAGCACTGGGTATGCAGCTGAATAAAGGCTTTTCTCTGTGTCTCAGCAAAAGCTGCTGGTCACAAGGCAGGATAATATACTAAAAGTAACTTTTCAAATGCTTAAGTAGCTTCCTAACAATGGGATAGTGTGCAGGATATTATTCCCGGCATAAGAAGAACAAGATGCAGCCTACCAGCTGTCATCAGGAGATAAAGCAGAAGCAAGACCTTGGAGATGAAGGTGGAGTCTGCAAGAAACCACAAAGAACCAGCAAGTGAATGAAAGAAGCAGAGGTCAAAGTCTTATGCATGCACTCTTAGCAGAGAGGCATGTAAATTAATGAAATGCATAGGCAATTCCATGCTAATGAAGTAAACAGTAAACAGAGGCAGAGCTTGAGGTAGGAGGAGGTATGGGTGGAACCTGAAGAGGAACATAGGTGGAGTGAATGTTAAGAAGTGTAAACCAAGGTGTATACAATGTAAAAAGAACTAATGTTCACTGCTGCTCCCCGTGTTCACAGGCTGTGTGTCTGTGAAGGAGCTTGCCTGAAGCTGTCTCTGTTCTGAATAAAGCTGTTGCGAGCAATGGGTGCTTGTGTTTGCTTCCTGCTTGCTCTGGCTAATGAGTAGCAGAATCCATGAGAAATTAGATCGTCATCTCCCTAGTCGTTGGGCGTCGCACGGAGTCAGGGTTTAACAGGTATGTCCAAAGTAAATAGAGAAGTGGCATTCAGTTTCACTCCTCTATTCTAAGTGAGTAGGGAAGTGGTATTCACCAAGTCTCAGAAGAGTAGAACTAGATGGCACCCAGTTAAATTAATAGGACACAGGTTTAAAACTAACAGAAAACTCTATTTATTAATTTATTTTGTTACACAGTGCATAGTTAACTTGGGAAACTCATTGCCACGCTTTGTTTGAAAGAGAGCATAGCCAGGTTCAGAAAGGGATGTGTCCCTGGCAGTCATGGATATATTCCATGACATCCTTAAAGCAATGCCAGGATGGGTAAGACAGGTGACAGATCACTTGAGATATACCCTGTTTGTACAACATTGTCAGAGACAGGCTACTAGAGACCATTAGTCTAATACAGTATGTTACTACTTATGTTCTTATGAATAACATCACTGAATGCAAGAAATCTTGCCAAATAAACTTAATAAACTCAGTACACCTAACCATACATCTTAATGAATTGTTGGAAGAATTCAGATAACTCACTAGACTTCAAAGATGTATGATTCTATCTTCAATAACACGGCAAATTCCTCATTTACTTAAGTATGGGAAAACACCTGGACTTCAGGTGCTCAGTTGAGTAACAGATTAAAAAAAATGGGGAATATGTTACAGCCCTAAAATAGAACATGTGCTTTAAACTGATGCAGTTTAAGATGTTCATCACTTCTATTGGTAGACAGAATAAATTTAGACTAGAATATAAAAGGCTCTAATAGCTCTATGATAGCTCTAATGCAACTGTTCACAAACAATCTACCAAAAACTAATTTAAAAAAAAAAACACTCTCTCTCCCCCCACAAACCTCTTAAATCCCTTATGACTTAAACACTAAATAATTTGGATCTGCTAATATCAGTTAAGTCAGAAAAAAAAATCCCTACTGCCTTTCTTCTTTTCATTCTGGCACACTTCCTGGAATAAAGAAATGTTCAATACTTCAAAGTGTAAAAACTGTCACTAACTTTATTGGAGATTTTTTCCATGAAATGCTAGGATACAGTAGGACCCTACAAAAAGCTCACATCCAAACTCCTCAAAATCTGGTCAGGAGTAGCATTAGTAGAAAATACAATGCATCCTATTCCTCTGACCTGGAAGGATGACAAGCCTACATACTGGCTTCAGTTGCCTTATCACTATTTGTATTTTATTTTCTAGCATTTTATTTTCTGAATTTTGAATACATAATAAATATGCAGTCCCAGAAACACAGGCTACAACCATTACTCTCCTTTCCTAGGTGACAACCATCATTAGCAAGCTACAGTATCATGCTCTCTCTTGCATTCTTCAATTCTGCAGTGGATAACACTTTCATCCCAGCTTTGCCCTTAGCCAGGTCATTAAAGTACTTCCCTGAAAAGAAGGAAATGTGGTTTTGAACTGAGCACTTCTCACAGTGTCCTCCCAAAGGGGCGCTTGCTCAGGACCACCGTGGCCTTGTCTGGTCTCTGAGAATGCCCGCTTTAATACCAGATCAAGCATGGCTTCTAGAACAGTGAAGAGCCCCAGTTCCTTCCCACTCTGAAACCCTAGCCTTTTGGATCTTTACCCTCCGTGCTTCTCTGTGATCCTGGATCAGGAAGTTAGCATATAATTCAGCTCCTGAGAGAGGTAGACTCATCACTTGTTGAAGAGAACAAGCATAACCAGACATTCCAAGCAGCAGACAGGGGGAGAATTTCAGGCACACCTTTCTGCTCAGCATTTCCTAGCTGGCTTTAAATGCATGTCCACCCCCATCACCACTTCACACGCTTCCTCTTGTGCATCGCAGTTCTAGTCACCTACTTTTTCCCATTCACTATATATAGAACTAAGAAACTAGCTTTGATTTCTTCATTCCACTCTTTGAATCTGGCACCTCAAGATCAGGCATAGCAATGTTTAGTCACCATGACTAAATTCTATAAGAACTATACCCAACTGTTTTGCAATTTTTCCTTCAGGCTTTCCACATAAATCTAGCTGTCAACTGTTTAAAATTGTCTTCTACTTCAGGAAAATAGAAAGTGGAAGTCTCTACTTTGGAAGTTGGAATACAACCTGAGTTCACATCTAATTGTTCCCTAAATTAAGTTACATTTTAGAAAAGCTCTCATATTTTCTACTATCACATAGAACATATCCCAGAGCAAATTTTATGACCAGGCATCCTCCATTTACTAAATTGAATATGAAGTTCTTGTCTTGCTCACTGCATATGTTATGTGCATGTTCTCCTGCCTTCTCCACTGTTACATTTTGTTAGGTTTTTTCTTCTCTGCTACCATTAACATACTTGAAGATGAACTGATAAACAAACAAGTGGTTATTGATACTGCTAGCCCTAGAAATGTGCTTAACTCAGATTACTGTCATCAAAGAGTGCCTTGATCACAGGAAGCTACACAGCAGGGACATCTACACAAGACGCCGTAATGCATAGTAGCCTATTCTACTGCACATTAGTGCATCATGGCAAAACCTGTGCTAATGCATTAATTTGCAGCAGAATTAGTCTACTGTGCATTAAGTGTCACAGAAAAATCCATTTGCCTTTGCTACTGCGCATTAACACAGGCTGATGTGCCTTTACATAGTACCTCATATTAGAGGTACTAAACTTAATGTGCAAAGTCACATTAATGCATGTGTAGACATGACCAGTGTGTTAATGGAAGTGGTTTGTTATTTTTTTAAAATATCCTATATAGTTCAAAAAGACAACCTGTCATACTACTTGACATACTGCTACTCATTAGCATCTTAATGTATATTTATGTTCTGTAGGTACTTATATGGGGGGGGGGAGAATTTCAAGAACATACTTCACCAGAATCACATGTCCTACAAGCTTCTATCTCCAGAGCAACTAGTATTCAGTGTCTCAGGACTAATTTAATGGTAGTTTTTATATAACCAAAAATGAGTAGCGAGGAAACTTAACATTCACTTGGAAATATCTTCTCTTCAGGAATTTGTGGCATTGCCTCTTCCAATGATGCTGTAGATATTCTAAGAGTAGAGCAAGATTTTAGACCTAACCAAAGCATAGATGTGGGCAATACTGGTCACTGAGAACAAGGAATCTGTAGCAGGATCAGAGCTTTTATGTTTAAGGAAGTGTGAGTTTCTAGTTACCACTCAATCTCACCTTATTTTGCAAAGAAACCTTTCACAAAATGTCTTCCAAGTCTTTAGGCTTGCTTTGTGCATAATATTGTGATAGCCGGACAGGAATGTATTATACTTATTGCACTATGTTTAGCCAAAGATAAAGAACCTGGGAAGCACTACTTATGAACATTTCAGGATCTTAAAGTTTTTGTCTGGTTATGAAAATGTGTCAAGCTTCTATCTCCAGAGCTGGTGTGGCTCTCACTGGCACAGATACAAAAAAGTATGTCATATAGGGAAAAGCTCAAACATGTCTAATTGTACAAGATAATTATATTTTTATAAATAAAACATAGGCTAACATTTGATCTTTTACACAAAGATTTGGTACACAGCATTTTCTTTCTATATAGTAAACACTGGAATCCTATTAGAGCTGTTCATGTAGGCATATTAAACACAGTAGGCCCTTCAAGTAAAACTTCAATAAAAGATTTTGCTTGTGCAAACTGTTAAATGAACAACAATCAAGCAGTGAACTATTCACACATTTTGTTTCCTAATTCACTGCAATTGCTGAAAATATCCTATTATTACAACAAATACAGAAAGCCATTTGTCCTCCATCTGATCTACATTAACATTAGAGAAAACACATTAAAATACAGTAATTTCTTCAGCATATCGCAAATGTACCTGCTCAGATAACTTCTGAGAGATGTAACCATGTGAAGTTTGGTGTGCCACCAGTTGGTGGCTATTTCAAGATTATTACTCTAGAGAAATAATATAACTGACATCAAGAAGCAAGCACAGATGGATAACATAATAAGCATAAGTTGCATTAGTTTCTCAATTTACACTTGCTTTTAGGGCAAGAGTTTCCTAAAAATACCAATTATATTGTGCAGCTAAGTACATGAAATCAAGGGGAAAAGATCACTGTACCCCACAAAAAATGTGATTCTAATTCAAGCCCCTACTGACCATTATGTTTACACCACATGTTAACTTATAAAGAACCTTGTATGAAATTCCTGCTTTTGAAGAGAGCTGAAATATATGCCATCTAAAAAAGAAAGGTAAAAATTAGGTAACTATGCAGGATGGTTATTAAAAATAGATACCAGAGAACTAAAAGAAAAGGAAGGCATTAACCATTAAGAAAGAAAAAAAATATGTACTGATTGATTAGCTCTGCTAACTTTTTATAACAGGGAAAGGAATATTTTTCTGACAGAGTTAGGGGTGTGAAGGCACAGGTAGGTCCTAAGGGGACTGTCAACAGTCTGCTATGAAAGCCAGTAAAAGAAATAACTTAGAACGTAAAAAAAAAAAAATCAGGGCAAAGTCTAAAGCTGTTAAGAGCCCTGCACCCATGCAAATCTGAAGAAATGCAAAATACAATTGCTGTCTCAGCTTAATCATGGGAAAAAATAATAATCATATTCATGCTGTTTACACAGAATCAGTACTACTTCCCTGATAAGTACACCCAAGACTACACACTTGAAAAGATGGGCCTGACCAATCCCACTATACTGTTCTTAGTCCCCAAATGCATTTGGGGTCTGTTCACAGCTGCTGAACTTAGCATGGACAGAGAACATTGGATTCATAAAATTCTTGTGAGTAGCCAGGGTGATCTAGGTAGAGCCTTAGGGAATCTCACCCAAGAGACGTCTCCTTCATACGCAATTTTTGAAGAAAGGGTTGGTAATCCCAAGAGTAGACTTCTGAGCTACCTTATCAGACATGTTCCAGATTACATGCCAAAGTATTTAAATACCTCATGGCTCAGGCTAAGTCAATGGTACGGAAATGATGCCTGAAGTAGCACAGGATGACTGTGAAGTCAGTTACTGTACAAAGTTCAACTTGCCACCAATCCTTACAAGTGAATTCTACAGGGACTCAAAAAAAAAACCAAACTCAAATGCTTGAAGGAGTTTCAAGTAGAGGACAAACAATGCCACTGTCACCTAATTAAGAAAAATGTCAGCCAACCTGAATAGAACTGCTAAGATAAAATAGATAGAACATAATACAATTAAATGAACAAAAACTTTACACAGAACCCAAAGGTTTCTCTCATGTAACAGTAGCTAGAAGCAAACAGAAGAATTAGCTATTTGAGTGAATATCAGAGAGTACTGACAAACTTTTACTTGGGAGAAAAAAAAAAGACAAGACCTCCATCTCTTACTCTGTGGGAGTCAAGTAGAAGTAACCCTGCCCAGGATGTGGCACAAAAATATAGGACAGTCCAGCAACAGACAACTTTATTGTAATGCAGGACATGGAGCTTTCTGTATATAACTACATTGTGCAAAAGAGCATTTAATGAAACCAGAATACTAACAAATGACCCGAAACAAACCCACAAGCTATAAAAGGTACAAGGACACAGCACTAGGGACACAGAGATTAGGGACAAAGTAGTTAGAAATATCAATAAAAGTGATGGAACGAAAGAGATGTAGCATCAAGCTTTTAGTCATTTAAGTCCTCTTTTGGATCTGGTCCCAGATTTCTTGATAATTTTTTATTGAAAGTCACTAAAAGTATTACAATATTAGCCCCAGTATCCTACCCTTAATCAGTTTAGTAACATTCTGTGTTTCTCCAAAACCGTAACTCTCCACTTTACGGCCCATGGGCTGTATGTGGCCCATAAGGTGTCAATTTGTAGCCCATGAGGTCCCAGCCGGTGCTGCTCTTCTCATTGCTCTAGTTGCTGCTGCTCCCAGGGTTTCCCCACTCCCTCATCTGGCTTGTGCTTCCTACCCCTGGCCCTCTCCTTTGAGTGGGCAGGGGGGATGGCAGCAGAGGAGCCTACAGAGCCCAGTAATGTCATTGTGGGGGGACCCGTTCAGCCCCCCAGCCACTCCAAACTTGGAAAGCCTTGTCCTAAATAACCAAAGTTTGTGCCTGCTATTAAGCAACTAATCAATCACCTTTCTCTTGGAAGTGGCTGCAGTAAAGGAAAACCTTACACATTTGCAAAATACTTTAGGGGAAAAGCTACAAAAATAAAGTCATAGCTTGAGGTAAAAGCCAAATAAAGTAACTGTGATTGCACTGTATTGCACTTTTATACATTGTACTGTATTGCATAGTATCTGCATTGCATTTTTCAGTACAGAATCTGTAGATGAAATCCGTAACTGGCAGTTCAAGCAGTGCTTGTTACTCCAATACAGGAAGAGCCCATTTTCAAGAGTAAAAATTACAAACCTAAAATCTTAAATATGCAAAATAAAAAGTATGTATGAAATTTTTAAGACATAAGAAATGGCTATAAAGGTAAATGGAGAGAGAAAATGGAAACCTCACTTAAAATGCTCTACATATGACATGCTATAAAACATGAACAGTAAAATTTTACTGATCTGGATATTAATATTAAGAACTTGAAGTTTTTCACCACCATCATCCAAATCCTGCAATTCTTTTGATTTGACTCAGTTATTTTATAAGTACTTCACTTACTTTGTTTCCAGGAGAAAGGAATATTTTTTAGGAAATATTAAAGAAACGCTTTAGTGGGCACAGGGCTGATATTAAGTCTTAAGTCACTCTCAATGGGCAAATTTCTCCTGTAAAATGGTCAGACACTGCACTGAGTTCAATAATGTTCCCCTAACAGAACAACAGTATATTGTCTAGTGCTTTAACTTCTTTCATCTTTTCAAGCTGATCCATTTCATTGCACATGCAGAAACAAATATTCTTGAAGAGCACATTCTTCACAAATGTGAAAGTTGAGAGAAATTAAGAAATATTTGGAATTCCAATTAAAAAAATGCTACAACAAATAGTATGACCTCAACAAAAATGTTGAGAGCAAATTCTAATGTTTTGTGCAAAATGTTAGGTGCAATTTTCTGTTACACAAAAGATGCACACAAATTCTTTTATCACCAGGTTGTCCTAAATGTCAATTTCCCTGCATTACTTTAAACTGATATCCTCTGAAGAAATAGTGGAAAATATGAAGATTCACCAGTACTTATAATTACAAGGATAGGTGGGTCTGGAGAAGTCACTGTTACCCACCCCCATCCCATTAACTCTCCACCTCCTAGCTTCAGGCTCCTCTTCCCCATCTAAACCATGTCTCCCCTCCACTCTCTGCCCCCCCCCCCCCAAAAAAGTCTAGAGCAGGACTAGAAGCCTGTTCTGCATCACCACCTCTCTAGTGGCAACTCAACTATACTTCCAGTTCTGGCCCCTGCTCGCCCGTCCCCAGTGGCAACCTGCTCACCTGTTCCTAGTGGCAAGTCACAGCTGTGAGGTCAGGAACAGACAGAGAAGGTTTTTAGCTTTAAGACAGGACTGTTCTAAACTCAAGCTAGCACTAAGATTGTTCAACATTTGAGGAGCTCAAGTGCAATGTGTAATAAGGTCCTGTGTTTCAGGGAAAATGCACAAATTTAAAAAAACAACTATTTTTCATCATTGTTTTATACTTTTTTTTTTTAATTGGAATATGTGTTTGCATACCTGGAAAGAAGCAGGAATACTGAAAGCCAGTGTCCATAAGAAAAAAAGCCAACATAGTTACCACCATTCTTCCTAGAAGTACTCTTTGGGGTGTTCCCTTTTGCAAAAGCACATTAAAAAAAAATGCAGTGGGGAAAAAGTTTACAGTAGACAAATTTATCACTTACTTAGAGGTTAATATAAACATTTTATTATGCAACTTTGTTTAAAGAATCCCATTTCTTTCCACAAGCTCTATTACCACAGGATCCTTTGAAAAACTAGCAATTTAATTATAATTCTTGGCTGTGTACCAATTCCAGCAGTTGGATCCTTTAGTCAAAAATGCCCCTGGTACATGCAGCATTGAACTCCAGTTATTTCAGAACATCCTTGCAATTAAAAGTCAGTTAAGAGAAGTCATGGTAAACCTAAGTGGCCTAAGTATTGCTCCAAAAAGCCAGGAGCTGCTTTATCTCAAATTCAGAAGATGCAAAGATGTCTCACCCTTTTAAGAGACTCAGCTCAAAACAGGGCACTTTATTCACTGGAGCAATTATGGTCATCGCAATTTATGTGATGCTTCCCATTTTACTTATACAACTACAATTTGAATATTGATGTGCTTTGAGTGTCACTTTTAATGTGGCCTCCATAGCAAATGTGAATAATCTGTTTATCCTCTGACGAACAGCAGCTAACTACTGTTTTAAATGGGCTTCTCTGTAATTTTGACCTAATGACTGTTACTGTGATTTGAGTACTTCAAGATGCATTCTCTGGAAAGCCTAGAAAAATACTCCCTACTTCGGCCAGCTTCACACAAAGAAATACATGTCTATCACTTACAGTTAGAATACAGGGGCCTGTTTTGTAACTGAAGGTCTTACTTATAATGTCAATGGGGATGCTCCTTAATCTTTCTAGGTTTCAGTCTCCATCTCACGTACTAAGAAAAAATTGTGTGAGTGGTTTCTAGTAATTGTATAGGCACACAAAGAAGAAAATCTACAGTACATTTATACTGTTTTCCATAAAAAACAGAAAGTGATGTCTTAGTCATAAAGTCCTCAATAATTGCAGCATACAGAACAATCCATAATCAACGTGTCCATTCTGTAAGGTGCTGAGTAGCCCATTTATTTACACCAATGATCTTCAGTTTGATCATTTGCAATCTGTTATGGCATATCTGTGCTACAGTGAAAGTATTACTTCAGCTCTTGGACATGCATCTAGTTAACTTAAGCTAACTGCAGAAGCGCCAGTCTACAAAACCCTAGCAAGAAACTGGCCAAGTATTCAAAACTCTAGCTCATGCTGAAGAGACACCTTTGAGTATTCAAAATTTCCAGCAATCTTACTGGGCCTTCAGTTACTCTGTACATCTGATATCCTAGCACCTTGGGCCTCTACCACATGTTACTCTTAAAACATAATTAACCAGGTAATCACCTTTGAACACATGGCCAAGTGAAACAAATCAGTTAATGGTGTGATAAATGGAGCAATAAGTCAGAAGGATACTCTGAAAAAATGTGTAATAACTAGGGATCCTGGCTTTCCCTGATAAAAATCACAAATACTCTGATAAAAACCTTGAAATCTGTGATTAAAATTAAAGGCCTGCACAGACATCCGGGAATGTCTCCTTGCTAAGAGGGAGGCATACACCAAATGGAAGCAAGGGGTCATTACCAAGAGGGACTATGATACAGTCACCCGAAGATGTAG
>JAGPOW010002673.1:5526517-5540368 GCA_030014935.1 Caiman crocodilus
CTAGCCTGGGGATTTTTAAGAGGAAGTTAGATGAGCACCTTGCCGGGGTCATCTGACCCCGGTGCTCTTTCCTGCCAAGGCAGGGGGTCGGACTGGATGGTCTGCCCAGGTCCCTTCCGACTCTAGACACTATGATACTATGATATGATACAGCCTTGCTGGCCTGTTGGTGCTCCTTGCTCCCCAGCACAACCCTTCCTAGTCCTGCTGGTGCCCCTCACTCTGCCCCCACACCAGCCCTTCTGGGGCCCCTCACTCTACACCCACAGCCCAGCTGGTACCCCTCGCTCTGTACCCACAGCTCTTGCTCCCCCAGTACTGGTTCCAGGGCTATGGGGCCAGGGACCCTGGTTTGCAGCCCCCTGGCCATGGCAGGAGGTGGCAGATACTGGAGTGGAGTCCAGTTCCCACAACTCCACTGCCTGCTGGGCTTGGGTGGGGATGGAAAGCTCCCCACAGCTCCACACACTCCCAGGGGGCAGGGGAGAACTGAGCCCCCAAGATCTGTGTGTGGTGTGGGGGTGAGTGCACACTCCCCACTGCAGGCTCAGGCTCCTGCCCTGCTGCCCTCCCCCAGGGACTCCGCAGCCCTGTGGGTACAACCTGGTGCTGCAGGACAAAGTGGGGCTATGCAGGAAAACAGCTTGCTGCTGTGAGCTCCACACTGCCCTGGCAATGCCCCCCTGCATGGTTGGCAGTAGCAAAGGTGGTGGCATGGGGTTTTGCACATAGGGTCGCCTTGGCAGAGCATCATGGAGCTCACAATGGTAAGCAGCTTTTCTGCACGGCCCGACTCTGCCCTGCTGCACCGGGTCACACCTGCTGGGCTACAGATGCCCCCATGGAGAGCAGCACAGCTGAAACCCAAGCCCACAGCAGGCAGCCTGTCCCAGCCCCACAAACAAATTTGGGGGGCATGGGTCCCTCTCTCCCCTTGGGAACTGGCCCCATCTCTCTCCCCCTGCACAAGCTGCCCACAACCCTGTCCCTGCGGCTGCACATTGCAACCTCAAGCCCCAAGCCACATGCACTGCCTGACTGGGCAGCAACCCCAGCCCAGGTTTTGGCCAATTCCCTCCTACCCTCCCTATTAGGTCCTCAACCCCCACCCCTTCACTTACCTGCGGGTAGAGTTTCCAAGCCTCCCAGACTGGCCAGAAGTCTACCAAAAATCAGCATTGATCTCCTGGTGGCTCTTGAAAGCAGTCCAGGAGACTGATATTGTGAATGGGTTGAACAGTACAATTAATGACATTACATCATGTTGAAGAAAAAAAAATCTCCCGAATAGCTTCAGTCATAGTTGGAACCCTATCTGTAGGAGCTGCATAAACATTCACATGGTACCCCCCTCCTCCCGCTCCCTCCCAGCCCCCTGCAGGTTGGAACTCTACCAGCCTGCAGAGGGCTCATTGTAAAACTGCAAAATCCATGGGTTTGTCCGCTAAAATGAGAAATCCATGATTTCCTTCATTAAAAAGTGGAAAATCCATGTTTTACGCCATTTTTCTGTGGGAAACAGAAAACCCAGATCCCTGGTAATAACTTTGTGGCTGGTACCTACCACACCATTAGCTAAATGCATGGCCAAGGGCTCCCCTGTGGCTGGGAGCCCTGTTAACTGATGGGGCTCCCTTCTGTGGGAGCACATGCCTTTTGCAGCTGGAAGCCCTAGCAGCTGATGGAGCTCCCAGCTGCAGGGATACATCATGCACCTATGTACCTTGACTGGCAGCCTGAGTACACTGATGGGACAACCAACTGTGAGGATGCACGGTGCTCCCTTATGGCCGGAGCCAGTGCATGAGGAGCCTGGAATCATGGGGAGTGTTTCTAATTTTCAGAGTATGGGGATCCTGGGATCACAATCCCATTGTGTCTTATTGCTGGTGCAGGGAGAGGCCTGAGATCATGATCCCAGGCCTCTCCCTACACCAGCATTAAGATATAACGTGAGCTAATGTGTAATCCCACAATCATGCATCCTGCCATGCCACATGTGTATGGCAAGATGCATGACCATGGGATTGCACATCAGATCCTATCACACTTTTACCTTTGTGTCTTGAAGAGCCATTCAGTATCAGGACCTAAATCTTTATGCCATAAATTACCACTGTGAAGTGAGCACTATTCTATTTTCAACATTATATGGCTTCCCTAAAACTATGCTGGGACTCATTTCAGAGCTGGGTTTAGAATTCAGAAGTCCCTAGATCACAGCCTAGTGTTTAAAAAAAAAAAATGGTTATCTCCCTCTTCTCTATTTTCAAAATATATGGTAAACTTAAGAGTGTTACTGTAAATCCATTGCTATGGTTTTATATTATTGTCAATTCATTTGTGTGAATTATAATAAAGATGATGGTATTAAAATGCTCCTAAAAGCAAGAGCATAAAAAAACACAAAGAAGAAAATCTTTACATGCAGTCTGCATCTGGCTTTAGTATTATATATTATATATAGTGATACACATCCTTCTTTACTGTGGTAGAAGTGAAGCACTCTTCAAAATGTCTTTTCAAATAAAAGAGGAATAAAAGCCAATAGTGAAGTCAAAGTATTCTTTACTATTTTTTTCTTTAAATTTAGCACCCAGGAACTGTGAGGCAGTATGACCACTTGATAATTCTTCATCTGAATAAAAGGAAAAGAACATCTCAGCCTGAAAGGAGACTTTAAATGTGCACTCTTACCAAAAATAAGTTTTATGACACTGAACTGACTGAGAAAGTGACGAATTACTAACGTACTTTCAGGTAAATGGAAAAAACATGTGTTATAAACTGATTATGCTGAGGTAATCTTACCTGGCATTTTAAAGTAAAGTAACTATTAGCTTAAGGTAACTTTTTACGCTATAACTTAAGGAAATAAGTAGCTAAGAAGCCAACCTGTAGTTCAAGCTGCAAACATGTAAGAACAAAAGACATTTTAACTTAAAAATAGACAGTACAATGATCAGTAATAAATAGATATCCAAGGTGCCCATTGTCTACCTTAAAAGATAAATAATTTTTTAGTAATTTTCTATCCCACTATTGACTTCAAAATAAATTGACTGCACTACCAGTTTGATTCGGTGTTGCTCAACAGTAGTATATCCGGTGTTCATTCCCAACAAGTAAAAATTAAGAAACCAAATATACCCAACCTATTTTCTACTGCAAATGTGTTTAATAGAAGTGTGCCAGCAAATATTAATATGACACCTGGATGCACTAAACACAAGTTCTCAGACCTCCTCGTAACACCATTCTAACAAACTGGAACAGGAGTTTAAAGCTGCTTCAGCCATGCCCATTACTTCCGTCCCATAACGTTCCTGTTTGAGGAATCCTCAAGTCATCAAATGAGATTGCTTTACTGATAATGTTTTACTTGAACAGAGGGACAAAGAAACTGTATTAATATAAAATGGTCAGAAAGACATTGAATTTTTCAGTAGTTTCTGTACTTTATGCTCTTTTAGTCAAGAACAAACTCACAAAATGTTGTATCTAGGGTAAAGGCATATCTACACTGCAGTCAAACGTATTAGTGCAGCATGAAATAGACTCCCAATTACTTAACCAGTTTGTTAGTAGGGTTTTGCAGTCTAAGCTGTTAGAGTTAAACTACGGATAGTACCTGAACAAGCCAGGTAGCTAGTGGGCCTGTGTGAAGCTGCTAGTATTCGCTTTGGATTTGGATTCGGCCAATTCAGGGGACAGTGATTTTAGCGATTTGAATCACTGTCCTGATTCAAGTCAGTCCAATCTCTGAATCAACCAGGCCAGGCCCATTCCCCGCGCCCCCCCCAGCCTGGCAATGGCTGCCCTGCCCACCCCAGCTCCCAGCACTTACAGAAAAAAAGCCCCAGATCAGTGGGTGCTGCCAGGTGGGGGGCAATCAGTGCTACCCCCCACTACCCCATTGTGCATGGGGGGCTCTGCACAAGCCCCCAAACCTCCCCATTGCTCCCCTAGTTCCCCCATGGGTGTCCCGTATGTGCCAACTCCGACCCATTAAAAAAAAAAAAAAGAAGAAACTCCAGGACTCGCTGCTTCTGCCGGCAGGGGCAATCTCCACTGCCCCCACTATGTGTGGGGCTCTGCATGAGCCCCCAAAGCCCTGAGGCTGCACCAGGAGTAGCAAGTCCCAGGGCTTTTCTCGGCTGTTATTTTTTCTGAAAGGGCAGCCATGGTGGGGCTGGGAGATCGAGGTGGGGACTCAAGGGGGCTCATGCAGAACCCCTCATGAAGTGTGGGGCAGTGAGGACTGTCCCCCCCCCATCCCCAGCAGCACCCAGTGAGCACCAGGACTATTCTTTAAACTACCAGGAGCTAGGGTGGGTGGGGCAGACATGGGGGTGAGCTGGGTGAGCAGGCAGGGGCCAGGGGGGGCATGTGTCTCCCCATGGTCCCCTCCTCTGCCCCTAGTACTTACCAAATCAGAGTGGCTGCACTTCCTTGCTGCAGCCACCAGGGACTGTCTGAACCATCAAATCTCTCCAAATCTTTTCCAATGATTTGGAGAGCTTTGAATCAATTTGGACCTTTAAATTGGTCCCCTGATTCAATTCAGATTCAGAGATTTGGCCACTAAATCAGGCCAAATCTCCTCTAAATTGAATCACTACCTGAAGCTTTGCACAGCCCTACTAGCTAGCTGGTTAAAGCCAATGCAAATATGTCTCCAGAGTTTGCAGTAACACCTTCAATGCAGCACAGACACACCATAACAGATTTCCAGACTATCAACATGAATCGCATCCTTGTAAGTAAATATATTACTCAATACCTTTCTAAGCAGTCTAAAGCAGAAATCTATAAAATAAATAACAGCAGCTTCTTGTTTCAAGGAAGGCTATCCATCTGCTCAGGACATGATGATCCAAGAGTTCCTTGCTTTCAGTCACCATCAAATTTTGTGGCTTTTTTTTTATTCTCTCATTGTAGAACTGTAATGAACTACACAAGAAATGATTGTTTATTCAGTATTGTTTGTTTCCCTGCTCTCACCACCGAGCAGATGCTATTCTAAGTGTAGTCTACCATAACTCACATTCACAGTAAAGCTATGAATGTTAGTGCATGTTGGAAGCTGAGTGGACTTAACAAAAATCAGTACAAATAGCTATTGTGAGGGAAGATGCATCCTCCCTATCATATAAGTCAAATTATTTTGGTATATAGCTTAGCACTGCACAGAACAATGAGCAGTGGCAGCTTACATTTGCCAGTTATCTGCCTCTGTGACTAATTAACCAGGGTGCATTTGTATTTGGCAAATAATTAAGAAGCACCATGGTCTAGTCCATGTGTTCTAAATCGTAATCCCAATTTGCTGGGTTGATTTTGGCAAATCAGTTGACCTTTCTACTTAATTCCCTTCATTTATAAGGAAAAGATCTTAATAGCGTCTTCACCATGAAAGTGTACCAAGGATTAGTCAAATGTTTACAAACCTCAGCTATGACGAATACATCTCCTTATATTTTACTGATGTTAATTAATGATCATTGTGGCAACCGTAGTAGTGAGCAGGCACTTTGCCTCCCCCTGCCTGCCCCTCCCCAGGTGTTCCCTGCCAGCTCAGGAGCAGGTGCAGGGAGGGGGAACATAGCCCCTGGCCACTGGCACTCTTGCTGCGTCTCCAGTGAGTGCAGCCCCCGCACAGCACAGCTGGAGCTAGTCTCACTCCCAGGACAGCACCTGGCAGTGGCAGGCAGGAGAGGGTGGGGAATTAGAGGGGAAGGCACAGAGAGGGGAGGAAAGAGACCCTTCCTTGGGACCTAAGTCCTCACTGCAGGGGCCTCTGCCTGCCCTAATGGAGAGGAGCAGGAGGCTGGGAGAAGAAGAGGTGGGGTGAAGGTCTCCCTGCAGCACTGGTCCCTGCAACTGCACCCTGCATAAAATCCTGAAAACATTTCTGGAAACAGCATGCACATTTACATAGGCTAGGAGAAAATTTATCACTGACCACGAAACAAAAGTCAACCATGCATTACTCAAAATGAACTTCAGCATTGTATATGTGTCCATTAAAGGCAGTGACAATTTTTTGAGCTTCTAATACTAGTCACTGTCAAGATTCTTTGGATCAGTTTTCCAATCTGCTTTCAATTCCTCTGAAATCTCCAAACCATCCAGAACTCAAACCTGGTGCACGGTCTGGTTGCTTTCTTGATAAGTGGAGCGTTTCACCATAAGCCATGTCCTACCAATGCTTCATCATCCGTTTTAGCCCTAGGTAGATTTCTGGTGATATTGGCTTTAGCATAAGGCCCTAAATGGCTTCAAGCCTGCTCTTTTGACAATGCAATGACATACTGCCATAATGAGATTAAGAGGGCATTTACTAAAGACATGTTAAGAAAATATTGATTATGCATTCTCTATAAATTCATTCAGTTTAGGAATCTACTTAGGCCTACTTTGATACATAACAACTTGAATCTAGGGAATACTGCAAAGCCTCCTGTTTTCCACATAAAAATTTGAAAATCAAGGGGAAGACAAACTAATTTACTGGCGACTAGAATGTATGTTTAGTTGCAAAAATGAGACACAAATGGGAAAGTTCGTTTTTGAGCCAAAGTCTGTCTTTCTAGGAAAATGAGAACAGACAAGGCCAAGAGGAAAGCAAGGGTGAGGTTTAAATAATTATGTTTTTGTTTCTGTTGAGCATGGAAACTAATTCTGTTTGCTGCACCAGGGACAGAAAAAGAACTCAGATCTTTCACACTTGTCTATCTTAATACAGCCCCATGTGTCATGTTGGACCTACTTGTCCTTGCACATGATTTTCATTACTGATAAAATCAAATTTTAACTCAGATGAAGTTGGAGAGTATCTTAACTATGGCCATTCTAAGTTTAGCACCTTTTTTAAATAGGATGGCAGCAAAAAGCAATGTCGTGGATATGGCCCAAATAATATTAAAACTAGTTTCTTGACATACATTTTAGTCCCATACATTTTTAGTATTCAGGCAAGCCTATAAAAACATAGCCGTCTTAAGTTCAGGATATTTGCATATCTGAAATGTGTTGCTCAAATCTTTGTTAATTTGTTAGGTCATCAGTAGTATTCATGTTATGCAATTTGAATCAGTCCTGATGCTAATATTTTACAGAGAAGTAATACTGCTCAGGAACATGGGGAGGATTTTCCAAGAACTACAGAAAATACGAACAGGTTTGTGGATTGCCCTATCCAGGTTTTCCCCTACAAAGTTGCGCTCACAATGCATTCACTACAGCTGGCACAGTATCCCTACATGTCTACTAAGCATTCTATGTGTAGGAGGCCTACCCAACCCAACTGTATAATTGGGGAAGTAGCAAATAAAACCAAAAAAAAAAAAAATGCACTGGAAAAAAAAAACTGAAAAATTTACAACCACCTGCTCTCTTTTAAAGCAATGTAAGCCATTTCACAAATGTGCTATGTATGTGCTTTAAGTAAAATAAGAAAGCAGCCTTTCTTCCCCATCCCCAGATGACTGTCTTATAGTCAACAGTCAAAGCAAAGCCCATTATGACAGTCTTACATAGCCTTGAACATCATCATTAACCTACTTTCAGAGTTTACAAGGAATTCTAAAATCATGCTAGGAGAACTCTGTCAAGCCTGGTTTTATTATTACTTCATCTTTTGCTGCTCCTAGGAACAGCAGATAGGTAATTAGTGTTTGAAGCTTTATCATTCTTGCTGAGCAAAATGCCATATAGAATGCTAAATGTGTCAATGAAATTAAAAACCAGCCATGCTAATAGATTATACTAGATCACTTGAGAGCAAACAGACATAGGATGAGGCAGGCATCCCAACTAATGCTCTATTACATGTTTTTCCTTAATTAATAGCCAATGCATAATGTGAAAAAACAGTTCAGTCTTGATATTTTCAGAAACTAAAAGCAATTTTTGCAATGGAAAACTGTTTTGTTTTTTTTAGTCATTAGGTGCAAGGAAAGAATGAGTAGATGCATATAGTTTTGACTACTATACAGTTGTTTTGGCAAAACTCTGGCTTGTTTCATATAAAATCCATCTTAAAATTGAGACAGAGATCATAATTCACACAGCTAAAATTAAAATATGAAATTTAACCTGAATTTTACTAAACACTGGGCTCACACTTTTAATTGAAGCTTTTCTGTTCATCATCTTTAAATTTATGTTCCATGTTAATCACCTGAACTTGCAGATATGCCACATACCAGGTATTAACCCACAAAAAGATGTTAAATGTTTTCATACCGGCCTTGAAGACATCCTTAAAATATTTTTTTCTGCCCTCCTTTTTAGGCATCTGGAGTCAGATATACAGATGATATGAGCAACCCAGTGAAGTTGATGTCAGAAGATCATTGTCTTGATACTCATGATGTTTACTTGAGAGGTCTTTAATGTTGGTGCACCTTTGTTCCCACCAGATTTGAAGGATCTTGCACAGGCAGCTTTGATGGTACTTCTCCAGTAACTTGAGATGTCTCCTGTATATTGTCCATGTCTCCGCTCCATACAGCAAGGTGGGAGACCATGACTACTTGATAAAACATTAGCTTGCTTTCAAATCTGATGTTACAATCTTTCAACACCCATTTCCTCCGGTGTCCGAAGACTATACTTGCCCATTTGAGGCGATATTGGATTTCTTTCATGTCAGCCTTCCGAGCTATGGGAAATACTCAATGTTCTCCAGAGTCTCATTGTGAATCTCAGACTGGTTTAAGATGTTAATCCCCTCCCCCCACTGAAAAAAAATGGCACTTAACTTCAAACATACAAATGATGCAGAGCTGGGTCGAGTTAATGCACTGCTTCTGATAAAGCTTTTTTAAAAAAAAAAACATGCATAAACAGACTGAATTACCAGAGCTGGGCATTGCTCATTAAGAGCCTGTTGATGGAGAACCCTAGTCTTCTGAATGTTAAGTGTCAGTCTATTTTCTTGCTTTCCTCAGTAAAAACATCAACAATTGCTTGAAGATCTGCTACTGAGTAAGCATAGACTACAGCATCATCAGTGTACTGGAGCGCCATGATTGAGGTCAAGGTGGTTTTGGTTTTGGCTGAGATTAAAGATCTTATCACCTATTCAGCAGTTTAACTCCACTCTGATTGGAAGCTCGTTGGTGGTCAGAGGTAGCATAAGGGTAAGGAATATTCAGAAGAGAGTTGGAGTGATAAAACAATCTTGCTTAACAGTTCATATCATAGGACAGGATATCGTTTCACCCCTAAGACAAATTCCGGAACCTAACAATGAATATTTGGCATGGTTTATACATGAGGTTGCTCATGCCTGAGAAACTTTATAGCACTCAATCTATAGCTAAATTGTGACGCAACAGTTGTTTCGATAATACTGACAGAATACCCATATTGAACCCAAATACTTTGCACTGTTTGAAAAAGATGTAAGTGCCTCATCTATAAACAGCTACAATAATAACCTTAGAGAACACTAAAAACTCTTATTATTACACTTCAATTTGTTAATACATGCCTAGGGCTTAAGAACAGAGCAGAAACAGTATAGTAAGCATACCCCCTTTATTTTGATCAAAATATTGTGGATCCAAGATCAAGTTATGTAGAACTCTATAACAGTATTACTGTATAAATCTCTGACACCAAGAGCTCAGTTTTAATTTTACTGTCTTCAAAAACTTAAAATAAGCTCTCTCTATGTAACCCTAACCAAAGCGCTACCTGCAGCCATGTCTGGATTCAGGATCCTGGGGCGTCAAATAGCCTTGGTCAACCTCCCAGTCCCTTAGACTGGGGCCACCTCTCCGTGAAGTGCTTTCTTGTGGTTTCCCCACACTGAAGTACATACATTCTAACTATTTACACAGTTTATTATTTACAAAACGGTTGACATATGAATAACCTTAACAGCAAACAGGATATAAATAATCTAATTGTCAAAAGCAAGTATCAATGAACTAAAACACTCTATACAAATTGCATCAAAGACACCCTCAGTAAAATTCCCCAGCTTAAACCTTTAAACTTCAGTGAATTTCAGCAGGACCGCACAGGGTTAACACAAACATCAGCTCACCTTCACACTGGCAACACAATAACCTTGGCTGGTGCAGCTGTTTCAGAAAATCCTGCTCTCTGCTAGAGCCTGCATGGGGAAGAAAAGCTCTCTTCTGCTCTAGCTGTCTGTGGTATCTGTAAAGAAACACACACTGTCCCCTTACCCCAAAAAGTACCTTTTTCTAATTCCCAGACATGGCCCCTTCTGATGATAGCTGAAACAATGCTGGGTTTATCATCCACCCAGCCCCAGGCTATTTCTCAGTTAACTCTCCCCAGATCAACACCCTTCCCTCCTAGACAAATCTACCTTACCACTCTTTTTTCTCTACATGAGCCCCTCTGCCTCACAGAGGGGAAAAAGGATACCAGGCATTCTTTTCCTCATCAGTAAGGGCAAGTTCACTATACAGGTAGGTTACAGTGTGGTTCCTCCCTTATCTCTGTGGTCCTAGGGCTCCTTCCCTTCCCTGAGCCTGGCTGAGTCTTGGGGGCTGAGTTCCCACCCCTCTCCTGCCTCAGAAGCCAATCAAAAACATGCATATGCTTTTGCAAGCAACAACTTTGTGCAAACTTTCCTGTTTGCCTTTGCTGGGATCCTGAGCCATGCTGCAAATCCAGCAGCAGCTGTTACATCTATGTCTGTGGAAGTAACAATAGATGACAAACAATTCAACCTCTAAAGAAGCTGACTGAGAAAGCAGAAGCTGTGAACATTTGTTAGTATGGTGGGAAATATGTGCTTCTTACAATGCAGCCACACAAATGATAATTACTGAAAGAAGGAGGCGTCTCTCATCAGCTGCCATTGTATTAGGAAAATGAAGTATTATTTTTGTTTAGAAGCTAATAGAGTTTACTACAGTCCCCAGTGAAGAAACAATCTACAGTCCATTAGCTACTACAATTTAACAACATTCTGTATTACCACCATTCTTAAATCTGCAGCTGTCACTGGTGCTGCTGGCATTGCTGTATTTCTTCCTTAAGACCCTGTCTTTGTAATGGTTTTGCCAGGCTTGCATTTTGTTCTCTCTCTCCAGTCTCTTTATACTTTGATAAATATTTTGCGAACTCTGTTAATATTTTGATAGTGGGGACAGGATACTCAGCTCCTATACTGTTCCTCTGCTCTGTTTATTCCTACATTTGAAAACAGTGGTTGCTGATAATGATAGAATTCAGTTTCAAATTTCAAACATCCAAAACTGAAAATTTTCAGTTTTTTGTTTTAGATTAACTCCAGTTTAGAATTTGGATACTGAAATATCTGAATCCTAAGTGCTTCTTCCCTACCAAGCATTCAAATACTACAGTTCAGTTTGGGACCATCTCCCTCCAGGGGTGGATCCAGGGAAGATACAGTTGTACCCAGCTTTGATAAGCTCTAACCAAATTTTTAAACCAACTGCTGGAAGGGGCAGTGACATTTCTATTCAGGCACTTGACTGATGAGAGCAAGTGACTTCATGGCTCTTTACCTACTCCCTAATTCCTGCCAATCTCTCTCCACCCCACACCTGTTAACCACCCTCAATCCTTTATAATGGCCTTGACATTCCACTATTTACACTAAAAATCCTTTCTTTTCTGTTTACCAACATATAGGTTTTAGTCCACAGTCTCAGAATTATGAGAACTTTATTAAAAAAAAAAAAAACACAGAGAAAACAACAATAAAAATGACACACATCTACTTATGACTATATCAACTAAATGTTCCACTTACCCATTCCTTGAAAAATAAAATTTTCAACAGAAATAATCCTTCAGTCAAATATAAGGGTGTCATATTGTGATGAAACATATTTATTTGAGGAGAATAATGCTATTCTTACATGAAGCAGTATAAGAATTGTGCCCTTTGCTATAGTTTTCTTTTAAGTACTTGAATTTTACAAATGATGAGGTAGACATCTCTTAAAGGTTATCACTTTGCGATATTAAATGGCTTTTGAAAAAGAGGCTTTTTGTTTCTGGAATGGTTGGAGCTACTTGATGTGATATGCATCACCATAAGAGTACTCCTGGAATAACTTCACATTTTAAGTCAAATTATAGATATTAAAACCAAAATACTTTCTTTGGCCCCCTCTATGAAATGTGTTCAAACACTATTATTTAGAAATGACTCCTAGAAGCTAGGGTAGCTCTATACATGCTGGTAAATGTGCAATGAGATCTAATGTGTGATCCATGCAGTAGCACTTCCTGCCATGCTGCGTGTGCATGAAAAGAGCATTATATGACTGCATAGTAGATCCTTTCCAGCCTTCTTGCCAGTGCAGGGGGAGCTTGATCTTGGGCCCTCCCTGTAAGAAGCAGGCTGCCCCATGCACCTCTGCAGGTGGGAGTTGCAGCTGTTGCAATAGCCCAGCCCCACGGGTATGTGAAGTCACCAGAACTGGGCAACTGCAGTAGCTGTGGTCTTCCAGACCTGAAGGCCATTGAAACAGCTGAGACACAGTATTCACAGCTGCAGGGGTCTGGGTCCTGGCAGCTACTGAGTGTTGCCAGGACCCAGAGTCCACAATTACTGGCCCTGAGAGTCCCTTTAGCTGTGGGACTCCCAGCCCTGGCTGGGCAAGGTAAACCCATGCAGCCAGGAGCCCTATCAGCTGACAGGGCTCCCAGATACAGGGGAGAGCCTGCTACATGTACAAATTAAAGCTTCATCCCATCCCGCTATAAAGTTGATACACATTTTCAGAGGTGTAATGTTATAGGTGCTTGAAGCTTTTTTATGGCAAGATAAAAATTTTGCATATGTAGCTGGTCTCAATGGCATGTGTAGTAGCACAACTAACCAATTAATTGTGAGATACCTGTAATGTGGAGAGGGGAGCCTAGAAACATATTTAGATTAACTAACCAAACAAATAAAAAAAAAGAAAGGCCATTTTTATTTTACAAGTTTCTAAAAGCTATTGACCTTGCTTTTCCAGGCCAGGGGGTGGTAACCTATGGACTGTAGAACCACTGGATCCAGCCCACACATGTTGGTCTTTGGATACTCTCTCCAGGCTGCTTACAAGGATGAGCAGTGGCCAGGTCCTCTTACCCAGGATGGGTCATTCCTACCCACACAGCCAGAAAAGGTTTCTTATCCCTGTTTTAGGCCACTATTCTCAAGGCCTCTACTCCAAACAAAATTATACAGAAATGCTGCAGAAAGAAGGCTACACTTAAAGCATTTTGATTCAAGGTTTGCTTCTTTACAGAAGGGCTTAGAACCAGTTAAAGGAAGGGAAGCCTGTACTGCAAGGAGACAGAAGCTATCCCTGCAGAGGTAATTTCTGCTCATAACCTCCTTCCCAACTGTGTTATTCTCAGAAGACAAAGGAATTAAAGTTATAAAATAACAAAGCTTGTTTATACAGACAGCCTACTTAGCCTACTGATCTTTTGGTCCCTTCCACCACCCCCAGGCAAATGCAACAATTTCTACATAACACTCATAAAGGTATCTACACATTCCCCCTTTACCCGTAACGTATCCCCATATAATACTAACATTGGCAACTTAGTTCAACCCATAATTAAAGTACATTTTAACAGGTCTCTATTAGTCTTTGTGATTGCTTTTTAGCCCTAAGCAATCTTCTCAGTTTCTCTGAATTCTCAGGTCCTTATTGGTTCAGTCCTTGTTTGATTTCTTTGTTCAGATATCTCTAAGTCAGCATCATTTTCAATCGCCTCTGTCATTTCTTCATAGTATCATAGTATCATAGTACCTAGGGTCAGAAGGGGCCTAGAGCAGGCCATCTAGTCTGACCCCCCACCAATTGGCAGGAAACGAGTGCCAGG
>JAGPOW010002673.1:5540468-5612450 GCA_030014935.1 Caiman crocodilus
CAGGAAGACCGAGGCAAAGAACTCATTGAAGATCTCCACCTTCTCATCGGCCACGAGCACCAGGTTACCCGACGAGTCCCTCAGGGGCCCGACGTTTCCTTGTTTCTTTGATGTTAGTTCTGTTTCCTTTGGTGAATCTTGTGGTGCTGCTTCTTTTCTCCCCTTGAGGAGCTGCAAGTGTTGTCTGTTCTTTCTTAAGACCTATCCTTCTGGGGTGTGATTACTTCATAGAATCTGGGAGCTACTTGATGGGAAACTAATGCTTTTTTTCCCCACATCTGTCCATCTGAAATAAGCACCATACCTTTGTTGTTCAGTTGTTTTAACTCCCTGGAACCCCTGTCATAATACCTTTTTGTTTGAGCGTGTTGAATTTTTTAAATGTTTTTTAAGACTTGCTTTTCATTCTGATGAGCATCATCCACAAGATTTAGCAGCCTGGTTTTGAATTTCTTGTTAAACAGCATTTCTGGTGGGGACCATCCATGTTTCATGGGTGCTGCCCTATAATGTAAGAGTGACAGGTAAACATTGATGTATGACTTTGTAGCTTTTTTTTGACAATTTTTTCATTATTTGTACTCCATTTTCTACCAGACCATTAGATTGTGAGTATTTAAGACGTGAAGTGCTGTGATGGAATCCATATTTGTTTGCAAACTCTTTAAATTCAAGACAGTTGAATTGAGGTCCATAGTCTGTTCTCACAATTTGTGGAATCCCATGTCTAGCAAGAATTAATTTGATGTGAATTATAACATGATTCACAGGAAAGTGAGAATTATAATCCAGCACTAATGCATACTTTTTCCTGCATGCATAAATAAGTCAATGCCCACCTGATACCACAGAGGTATGGGCTCCTCCATGACCATCACATGCTCTTTTCTTTGCACTGATCTGTATTGAGGAACATTTTATAAGCCTTTTTAGTATCTTCTATGTCATTATTTATGTTGGGCTGGTACAGAGCACCCGTTGCTCTCCTTTTGCATTTTTCAATGCCTAGATGCCCCTCATGTTCTGTTTAACATATCTTTCTTTAGCAATGATAGAACAACAAGTTATGAGGCTTTTAACAAAATGCCATCCAATACTGGCATGCTCTTCCTTGAACTGAGAGAAGGTGCTAGGTATATGTTTTCCAGACCAACCAGCACAGCACAAATAGCTGTTATCATTTTTTGCAATGTATCACTGAGTAGTAGCTTCTGCAATTAGTGTCCACATTTTATCTATGACAGAAATCAATCTTTTAATTAGATTAACATGTACTATGTCTGAGTCTGGAATTCTGTCATTTTCAGTTGTGTCATATGCTCTGGACAACGTATCTGCAATAAGTAAATGTTTTCCCAGCCTGTACTGTATGTCAAAATCATATATTTGCAGTTGAAAGAAATGTTTCTGTAATATGGGTGGTATGTTTAACAACTCTTTCTTTGCTATACTTACCAAGGTTTATGATCAGTTTCAATTATCACAGGCTTCCCATGAATTTATGAAATTTGTTTAAGCCATATACCAGAGCTAAACTTTCTTTCTTAATTTCTGCATATAGACACTCTGATTTAGTGAATGTCCTAGGTGTAAATGCTATTGGTCTCTAGCTATCCCCTTGTTTTTGAAGCAAAACTGTTCCAATCCTTTATTTAGAAGCATCTGTTGACAATTTAATGAGTCTTTCAGGATCATAGTATTTTAGTACCAGAACTTTCATTATTTTTTCCTTCAAGTTTTTAAATTTAGCTTCATGTTCATGTTCCCATGTAGACTGAACATTTTTCTGTAGGAGTGATCTAAGGTGTTTGGTCTGCTCTGCTAAATTAGGTAGATATTTACCAACAAAATGGATTATTCCCAGTATTCTCTGTACTCCTTCCTTACCTGTAGGGGGTGGCATGTTTGTAATGGCTTTAACCCTTGCAGGATTGATTTGCACCTGTTTCTCAGACAGCTTTTCTCCCAGATACGTAATTTCTTTGATCCTAAATTTTCATTTTTGTTCAATTTCAGACCTGCTCTGCAAGCTCTTTCTAGTGCTTTTCTTAGCTTCAACTCATGATCTTCCAAAGTCTTTTCCCAAACTAATACATCATTAATATAAACCATAATTCCATTACGACCTTCAAAAATTTGTTGCACCTTTCTGTGAAATATTTCAGATGAAGAACACAACCCAAAAGTGTTGCAATATGAAGCAATACCTTCCAAAGGGTGTATTGAAGGTACATAATCTAGTGCTATTCTAATTGAGTGGCACTTGCCAAAACCCAGAAGAGGCATTCAAAGTGGAGAAATATTTAGCTTCTGCCACTTGCCAAAAACCTCTTCCCTGGTGGGAATAGGAAAATGCTCCCTTTTGGTGTACCTGTTCATTTGCTTAGGATCCAGAAACAATTACAACGATCCATCTTTTTTTTCCATTATGGTCAATGAACGAACCCAAGCAGATGATTGCTCTACTTTTTCTATTATGTCCATGTTAACTAAGCAAATTCATTTTCCAATTTCCCCCTTACTATAAGGGGTGCATTTTTGGAGCATGTATGATGAGAGTATTTGGTTCTCTTAAGTCTATCTTCCATTCAGTTGAAACACAGTTCCCCTATAACTTGAAACATATCATAAAACTCTTCTTCTATGCTCTTTCTTTCTAGTCCCTCCATTACATCCATTCTCTTAATTAAACCTAGGGTTTTACATGTTTGCAACCCAATAATTAGCACTAGCTTTCCTGGAACTGTTACAAATTGTGTCTATTACCTTGTATCTAACCTGCAGTACAAAAACGCCATTGGCTACAATTATATGCTTTAAATCTCACTTTCTTATTCTCATAGTACACTGGTTTAGTTTTCATTTTTTGAATAATGTATTCTGGAATTACATTGTCCTGTGTCCCATATCTAATTTTAAAGTTACTATTAGTCCGTTGGTGTCCAAGGTGATTGTCCAATCCTCAGAAGAATGAACATCCTGCATTGTGTAAATGAGGAATTCTTCCTTTTCCTCATTGCATAGAACATGCGCCTGCTGTTTCTTTTATGTTGCATCCTGTTCTTTTCTTCAAACTCTTTCAAAGTGATTTAAATTTTTCTATTTGTTGTAGCACTTACCAAATGCAGGGCATTGCATGGGTTTATGGTAGCCCCCATAACATCTTCAGCTGACCACTGCTTCTTCAAGCAATTCTCTTTGGCATCCACTTATTTGGTTCATAGTGAGGTCCTTCTCTCTATAATGTTTGTGTGTTGCCTTAGGTTTTTGTAGTCTTGTAATCCTGTCTACTTCAACTTGCTTTGCTTTTCCCTCCAGCTTCTTTAGCTTGGCATTTGTTATCTCAGCAGCTTGGCATATTCTGACTGCCTCAGGATCCTCTAACAGTCTTTTCCTGAGGCTTGTATCCTGTATACTGAAAACTGTTTGGTTTCTGATCATGGACTCTTTTAGGTCTCCAAAGTTGCATGTCCGGCTCAGCAGTCTGAGGTCTTTGACAAACTCATCTATTATATCTCATTCTTTCTGCTGTCTTATGTAGAAATTATACTGTTCAAAGGTTTGGTTTTGTTTTGCTTAGGTAAACAATACTCAAACTTTTTTTATTACTGTGCCATAGCTTTTCTGTTCTGCTGCTGACAGTTGTAGGCTATTACAACAAGACAGAAATTCTGCTACATAAAAAAAAAAAAATAGCTTTCTTGAGTGGATCTTCCTTTTCTGTAGCTCTATTGTCTGTCATCTATAGGATGAAGCTCTGCTTAAATTTTTTCTGGTTTTCTGCTGCATTGCTAGAGAACTTTAACTTCTCTGGAATGCTCAGATGCTCAATTTTTTGTCTTTCTTCAGACCTCACTCCTGGTACCATGTGTTATTCTCAAGAGACCAAGCAGTTAAACTTATACAATGATAAAGCTTGTTTATTCAGATAACCTACTTATCCTACTGATCTGCTGTACCCTCCTGCCATCCCCAGGCAAATGTAACAAATTATAGATAATACTCTTAAAGGTATCCATGCACCAACTGCCTTATGCTGAATTCTTCTGGTCCTTCTAAGAACTCTACTACAAGTTACATTATGCTTCCACTTAAGTTTCTGTATTCTGTAGTGCAAAATTTCCACCTGTCCCCAATACCACACCCTGATGATATGGGTGGCAGCTAGAAAAGACCCACTAGCACTGGGCAATGAAAAGTGACAAGACAATGGAGACTACATTCCACAAATTGGATAGCAGGTTCACAAAAAGAAGATATGAGTGAACCAGTAGGAAGTGTTATGCTCTGTTTTCCGTTTATTGGAAGCTTCAGGTGCTACAAATTTGTCCCAAGTGAATATTCTTCTACCTTTTTTTTTCTGCAAGATAAACTCTAGTCAAACACAAATCACTGGACTCAATAAGGGATAAGTGCGTGAAACATAACAGCCTCTGAATTACAGGAAGTCAGACTACATGATCTAATGGTCCCTTAAGGGTTTAAAAATCTATCTACAAGATTCATAGGGCCAACAGTCAAGTTAAGTTTAGAGGATTCTGTGTTACTACAGTACATTGTAGTCTCTGAATATATATACAGAGCCATCAGAACAAATCACACATCACTATGAATGTCAAGAGTTATATCAGCACCTCTAGAGACTGCAATAGCTGCTGAACAAGAAACATCCATATATTCTTTTAAGAATATCAATTGCTCTAAAGCCTCAGTACTAAGATAGACTTCCTCAGTTGTTATCAACTTTTACAGATCCTTTGAAAATATGTCTCTATTAAATGAAGGAAAGGTGAATGGATGATACAATTGCCAGCAGTTGTAGTCCAAGTTAAAAATGCATTGTACATCCCAAAACAATTTCAAAAAGAGGTTTTTCTATTCTGTTGCAATTCAGTATTGTTTAAGTGATTTCTACCTAAATTAAGCTTACTTTATATTTTATTCTATGTATTTTATTTATTTATTGCAACTGTGTGTTTTAAAGGCAATATTTCCATATTGTCACACATAAGACAATTTGTTATTCTACATCTTCAGTCTCATCTGTTGGGCTAGTGCACTGTCTCTCAGCAATTCTTTTACACTTTTAAATGGGCAATATTTGGAACTAAAATATGAATGCTGCTTTTTGATTCTGCACCAAATCAGGAAGACCAAATTAATTAATTAAAAATGAGACTTGGATTGTCTCATGCAGTTATGTAGCTTGAGAAAATGGGAGCATAAATAAAACTATCAATTTTACAGTAGCACTTACTTCTACACATATTTTTTTCTTTTTCACCCATGAAATTAAGTACAATCAAATTAGCCATTTGTATTTGTTGTATTGGTTCATTAAATCTTTCTATATAATCCCAGCATTCTTTCCCAAACTTGCCACTAAAATTTTTGCTGCCAACTGTGGGTTTGTGACTTTTGTTCATTACACAAACAAATAACAGGAAGAAACCTCCTGAGTATAACAGTCTGGAATAACCATGTTCACTTAGTTTATGCAAGACCTGGTTACACACACATTTCTTTTTTGATTAGTTTCTGGCTGCAGTTCAAATGCCACTAGAGGGCTCTCAAAACTATTTTAATGATATAACTGTATTCCTAAACACAACAGGGCTACAGCTAAAAAGACCAAATGTTACCAAGTGTACTTTAAAAACACACATTTCCCTATTAAATATACAATCCACCGTTCTGGACTGGCATTGTCTTGCCCCAAACATATTACTGACACGCTGACCCCATTTGCCACTTGGTGTTTCAGAATTCCTTGTATTACTTGATGAAGGTTTATTTGTTGGTCACAGTTCTTCAGAATATTTTCATAAAAAACAGGGCACTGGCACAGTTGGTGCATTAGCAAAATAAACTAGAACTCTATCTTTTCTCTTGGCCCCTCACCTTCCCTCTACTGTTTAACTCACTAACTGTTCTTCTCACTTGATGTGCAGCTTCCTTGGTCCTTGTACAATAAATCATTTGAAATACCCAATTTTCAGCTGTATTTAAACATTCTATGAAAACTTACTCACCAATTTCATATATGCTTATAAGTGAAAAATTGAGTACCGACTTGAACAGTTTTTTAAAATAGTACTAGCTTACTGTCAATCAAGGATTCCATCAGATCATGCTCCTCAGATGATCAATACCAGACTCTGAAATGTTCCTCTTTTTAAGATTTCTGCATAGACCTACTTACTAATAAAACATCCATATTTTAATTATAAGTGTGCACAAAATATAGAAACTATAGCACACCATCACCATCTTTTGCATAAGATTTCATGCACCTTGTGGAGGGGAAGAAGACTGCTGGCAGGGTTTTTCCCCATCCTTCCCCTCCTGCACAAATGGGAGAGTGATGTTGGCTCCAACATGGTGATTTCACAGCAGCTGGAGCCTGTGGGTTGTCAAAAGGGAGTGGGGCCCAGAGGATGAATGAGCTGGAAGGGAGAAGACAAAGTACATGTTGGGGAATGAAGAATTGGGAAGTGTCAAGAAATCACAACACAAAGGTGGAGGGAGCCAGGGAGAAAGACCTAGGAGCAGCTTACTAGAAAGGTGGGGCTACCTGGAAGCCTCTAGGGAGAAAAAGAGCCAGTAACAAGCCAGGGAAGAGATGGTAAACATTGCTGCCAGAGCCTGCAGAAGTGGGACAGAGCTGGGAAGTCACACATGGTTCACTCTGGGTGTAGAGCCAGTGGTGCACTTTGGTGAAGAGTAGGTGGGAAGTCACAAGCAGCTCGCTCAGCAAGCTGAGCCCGCTGTACACTCCAGTAAAGAATTGAGTAGAGGAGAGCCCTGAGCCCCAGTGAGATGGGCAGTGTTGGAGCCCAGAGGTAGCAGATAGGGAAGAGTGGGGATAGGTGCTGGGAGGAGAGAAAAGACCCTGAAGGGAAGCCCCAGATGACCCAGAGACAGGGCTCAGCATAACAATGAACAGCCAGGGCGAAAGCAGTTTCCTGGGAGGGTCCAGGCCACAGGGAACAGATGGTGCTCGACGCCCCAGCCAGAATTGTGACTGGGAGTGACAGCCGAAGGGACAGTTACCTGAGAAGACCTGTGTGGGACTAAAAGGGGACACAGCTAGGTGCTGAAGAGCCCCATAACTTAGATGGTGACAAGAACCTGCTGGCTACCAGGTTATCCCAGTGAAGGATGGCCAATTAAACTTTGAGCCTGTAGTTAAAATTGTTGTTTAAAGAACTATTATATTCAAAGCTGCAATGAGGCTAGTTGTGGGAACGTTTACACAAATCAAAAAATGGCTGAAGACAAGTCGACAGCCAGGGGACAGCCTTTGCCAACAACAGGCAGTGCTGGTAAGAAGTTATCACCCAAGTCAGCTGATGCTTAGACGAGGTTGCCAGTTTCAGTCCTGGATGTGGTAAAGATAGGGTAAAGGGGAGGTTGGAGCCCCACAAAGAAACGAAAGAGTCAGATCTTACAGGATATCTGTATAGACTGTCTCCCCATGGGAACATCAAGATGTGGAAGGTGAGAAAGAATGAATGACAGGACACACAGTTAATACTATGTCCAAGATCTCACCTTGATGTCACAAGTGGGAAGAACACCAGGTAAGAGAGCACTGAAACCTTATAATAACTACCAGCAACACACCTTTATGTCAAACTTGAAACAAGCTGAGGACCAGTCCTTACATATGCCTACATAAACAAAATGCAAACAAAGGTTTCTCTCCTTAATACTCTATTCCCTTCATATTTCATTTCTAATTTAAAAGACTGATTTTCACATATGAGAGCATTAAGTAATAATTCTTAACACTATAAACTTATACATTGAAAAATAAGTAACATGGAAGACCAATGTATACTGTTAAATCAATCAGTTATTGCTTCAGGCTTTCTGAAGCCTGAATCCTTATGTACACTGTGTTTATTAAGATCTCTTGAGTTTTAGCCTAGTTTAATAAATGACAAATGTTACAATGGAAGCATTTTTTACTTCAGAAATTGATCTTAAGTATATAAGACTGTCTGTCTTTTAGTGTCCTGAGGACTTTCTGTTTAAATAAAAACAAAAACAAACACCACAGTGGAGCTTGTACTACTGTTCCATCGATTAAGGTTTGATAATAATAACAACAACAACAACAACAACAATAATAATGTTGAGCTTTTGCAACACAGAACTGGACTGTTTTTTTTTTTGGGGGGGGGGGGGGGAGGGAGAGGGGAGTTTAAATAGAGGGTTCGAGATACCCTACTGTAAAAACAAGTCTATTACCTTCTTACCTCCTGAAAGTGGTACTGGTCTAGTACCAAATACAGATAAACCATCACTGAGGAAGCAGAAGGATTCAATAAATCTTTCTATCTTAAACTTGGGGAAAAGATAAATGGATAATGATAAAATGTGAGCAAACTTGTTCTTACAAGAGTTACTAAGTAGGATGATCAATCTTTACTCCATAGGGGAAGCACAGGTGGGGACATGTGCCCCTCCCCAATATTGTCCCTCACCAGCTGGGGAGGCCAGTGCCCCCCTGAGATTGTGGAAGCACTGAGAGAAGCACTGGTGGCACTTCTGGGTTTGCCTCTGGCCCTTCTGGTTTTGCCGCCAGCACTTTTGCCAGCGGCAGTGATCAGCTGTTGGGGGATCCCCTTCCCAGTTGGTGATCAGTCACTGGGGGACCCCCCCCCAACCCCCTGATCACCAGTCGACTGCTGGTGCTCCCCCAGTATCTGGAGGCACCAGATGCCTATGCTTTACTCCTTCAGCAAGCACCTTAAAACCAGTTATTTTAAATAATTTGCATCCAAGTATTTTACTGGAGTTGGCCAATGGCTCACTGGTTTGTTCATACTGTACTTTCCCACACATGATACACCCCGAATAGAATACATACCTCGTTTTTGGAAGACAGAGCACAGAAAAAAAGCATTTTTCCCCGGCACTGCCAACTGCGTAACAGACTAAGTCCCCCTGGGAACATAAAGGTCATCTCTACACATCACCCTATGGCAATGCAGTGACATGCTACATTGTTGTATGGTACACTATGGTAACATAGTGGTCATGTGGGTCTATATATGATCACCAGTTATGTCACTGTAGTGGCACATTCCCCCAGTATAGTGTGCCACTATGGCAATGTCGCGGCAAAATCTAACCATGTGCTGTGTGCACAGTGGATTAACCACTTTTGCTGCATCATGCTTTAGCACTTCCAAAAGGAAATACTAAAGCACAGCACCATGTAGATGCACCCAGAGTGTCCATGAAGTGTAGCATCAAGAAGTTCCTCATACAAGCTGCCTCACCAGACTATCTCCTGGGGTGCCACAATTCATGGACATTCCATATTCCCAAAAGAACTTATTCTATGTTAGACAGTTATCTTCAGACCCCTACAAAGGCAGTAGCAAGACTTATGTCTTCACTGTATTTCATTATGTAAGTTCCAGTAACTAAAGTGTTATTTTCATATCACAAGCCTCATCAAGATACTTCCAGCAGCTCATTTGCTGCTTCAGGCACAAGCTACAGTGCTCAGTCTATAATCCTGTGAGAGCATTAACACAGGACTCTCATCTTGGGAGCCACATGGGAAGCATGGTGTCTCTAGTCTTTCTTCTTTTCTGGAAAAGAAATAGTTTCCCTGATTAAAACACATGTCCAATTTTATTGGCCTGATTTGGAAGGGATACATTATATGTGACAAAATATGCTGTTTATTTTCTATAAGTTTTATAACATTGGGCAGTTCTACAAAATTGGAAGAAATTTAATATTGCTTCAACATTTAAAGAGTAAATGAGACAATCCTAGGTTTCATCAGACCAGCATCCCCTCCTGGACAAAATAATAGCATTGCTATGAAAAAAATCTTAACAAATAAATAATAGAAAGAAGGTAATTATAACAACTGAATCCACCGAAGTCTTATGGAAACTAGATCTTGTCAAACTAATTTAATCTAAGATTTAATCTTTTTTATGACAAGAGAAGGAATTTAGTTGATAATGGCAATCATAATACTAGACTTCTGCAATGGATTTGACATTGTAAGGAATATAGCTTTGATCAGGAATCCTGAACAATACAAAGAAACAACTGGTATAGATTAAATGAATGAAAACTGTTCAATGAAATTCAAAATGCAACTGTGAATAGGGAATAGTTGAGTGGTTATTTCTAGTGAAGCCCCAGATGAAGCAGTGCACTTTGACCTTATCTTATTTAACCTTTTTTTTCCCCAGCGACTTGGAAGAAAATAAGACTTCATTACTGATAATTATAGATTTCACAAAGATTGGTAAATAATAAAAAAGACATACAAAAAGACATTATCACAAATCAATCTGGATTACTTGGCAAGCTGGGTGCAAACAAACAATAGGCAACCTAATATTGGCAAACTGAAACCATATACCGTATAGCATGGGACAAAAACTGTAGGTCATGAATGACTTGTGTCCCTGGCAGCTAGTGGGGCAGGGGGTAGTGGGAACATGGTAGTGGTAATTGTGGAGCTTCCAAGGGCACTGCCGACACTGTTAGCAGTGGAGGCAGGGTGGTGAGTCCTGACCAAGGATCAGTGACAACCCACAGCCACCTCTGGCAGTGTCGCCAGGGGCCAGCAAGGATTGTGGACCACCCACCAGTGCCTTTTTGTAGGGTGTGCACTGCCACGCTCAGTGGATGCACATGTACCCACGTGCACCCTCTACATCTTGCCCCTGCTGTAGGTTATGGAATATCCTTGGAAACTGTAACTCTGAAAAAGCCTTGGGCGTTATAGTGGCCAATCAGCTGAACACAAGAATGGCCAAAAGGGCTAATTGTTAACCTGGGCTACATAAGTATGAGAATACCATGGAAGAGATGAGGAGCTATAATTTCATCTTTATTGGCACTGGTGCAAGCACTACAAGAGGCTGACAGCTGAGAATGAGTTCAGAGAAGAACTCTCTAACTCACATTTTATAGTGACAGATTCCAGAAGGTGAGCATGCTTTGTTTAAGAAATTGAGGTAATTTAAGGAGCAACTTGATCAGTGATTATAAATCGCAATTTGAAGGGCATAAATTTAATAATGGGCTCCTGCAGTCTGAGGGACTGCATATAACAAGATGCAGTGGTTGAAAGTTGAAGCTAAAAAATTCAAACTAGAAAAAAAAATCATGGTGAAAGTAATTAACCCTTGGAATAATTTACCAATAGTTATCAACTACTGGCAATTTTTAAATTTAAAAAAAAGTTCAAGTCCTATGAGTTGTATTATACAGACAGTCTGACTCATTAAGTGATGTCATTAAGTGTCTTCCAACCTTATCTAAAAACCAAACATTTTTTCTAGTAGAATCTCAGAGACTAATCAAAATATTGTTCAAAGTAATATATTTGAGAAGAAATACTGAATTACACTTTAGAAGGTCTATCTGGAAGAGCAAAAATGTTTACTTAGATCAAGTTCCACAAATGTGTGTAGGTGTATACTACCCATAACGTTTCTATTCACTTCAGTCCTTGAAAACAAGTGGTATTCATGGAAATAATTACATTTGTTTTTGTATCAGTGACTTCATTCTTCTTCTCATGTCTCTATATCACATTTGACCTTTTAGTTGGACATGTTTGTGCTCATTTATTGTACGTTAAGTCTTTCATTATACTTGTGCCTTCAAGCAGCAGACATTTCAGCAGGTATTGCATAGTCTGAAGCTCTGTGCCACAGTCACAGTCAGTTGAAGAAGTGGAGCTATACCATTGATTCATTAGTTCCTTGGAGCATCTGACTCTGTTATGTAGGTGGTTGAGACATTGCTATCTTTGCCATGGTTCATCAGCCCCTGGCAGTAAGTGACTTAATTATGGCTAGGATTCCATTGTCTCTTTTTATATTTTGCATTGCACAGAATGTAATAACAAATAATTATGCAAAAATAAACACAAATAAATAGATAAGGCTGGAAGAGGCCACTGTGATTACTTAATGAGTCTGACTTCCTGTATAATACAAGCCATAGGATTTCCTTGATTTTTTTTTTAATTGCTAATGGTAGATAACCCATTGTCTCTTTTTGCATGTTGTACTGCACAAACATGTGATCATTTGTAAGTAGGGTGGGGAGGAGTAAGCTGGGATCAGGGCAGGAACCAGCAAGTCTGGAGGTGCAGGGGGCGGGTCCAGTGGGGAGGGGGGGGGGGGGTTGTAAAAATAACCTGCTTGGGGGATGGTAAAAACACAGCTCCAGGGCTGGGCTGAGCAGTTGTGTTTTTACCAGTGCCAGGGCTGCACTCCAAACATATATACACATTCATTAGATAGGGTTAACTCTAGTTAGATTGATCCAAGTGTAACATCTGTATGTACCCTCTGCTCTTGAGATTTTGCTCTCCTTGCCCGCCTCAACAGCCATGCTAAATTCCCCACATACCTAGTCTTAACAAATATTAAGCTGCTTCAGATAACTTGACCACCAGGTCATTTTTCTTGAATGTGCCCAAACCTTTGTGACTTCCAGGTTACGAATATTACCATCTGTTCTTCTGAGCTACTTTTGTAAACCAAACACCTGAACCACGTGTAAGTTTCTTCTTCATTATGTGCAAAGGCTACTAACTACTATTTGCACACTTAAAGCTGTACTGAGTGCATACTTTGATCTCTGAAAGACAGAGTAAACACCAGTACCAGTGACATTTTTGGAGAAAGCAAATTGGAAAGAGATGCAAATGTAATGGGGCAAGGGAATGAAAAGAACTTGCCTACCTCATAAGTTTTTTTAAGCGTAGTCATGTTGGAGAGAAAAGATCACACGCCAGAACCTGCCAGCAGAAGCCTTGCCAGCAAAGCTTCTTTCATTTGGCAGAGAAAGCGTAACGCTCTCTACAGAGAAACTCCTTTTGCAAATTCATCATTAGCCCCACAGCGAAGACTAAGTATGAGGCAATGTTTGATTTAACTATTACACTCCCTTTTCATCCTATACCTCAGCTTAATTTTGCTGAAGCACATGCCAGCTCTGACTTTTCAGGACTTGACATGAAGCATTAAATATCTGGTAAAACCCTGATGAGTAGATGTTAACAGTATTCCGTCAACATTCAATGAGAGTACCATAGTGTTTCTTATTAAAACCAATACACTCTTTCTTAGTACACCATTAATACTCTAGTATCTAATTTCTTGCTCCCAACATTATCAGCATCTGCAACGCTGACAAAGATGGTAGGCATTTTTTACCTCCAGCTTTATCCTATGTTTTACAAATTTTAATCCTGTGAAAGCAGATGATGAATGAACTGAAAACCAGACATTATTGGGACGTGGTAACCGAAGCCAAGAACATTGTTATTTGTGGTTAATGGGTTCTTTCCATCGTGTGTTGGGCTCTAAATCAGGGATATAAATCTCAGTGGTGTCAGGGTCAGTCCACAGGCCCACAGAGTGGCCTTGCATTCCAGTCTGTGGTCCTGTAGTTTCAGAGTGGGTGCCACATGCAGCCTGGTCCTGCTCTGGCCTCTCCAGGGCCCTGCTTTTGCTGCTCCAATGCTTTTTCTACCAGGGCCTGGAACCAGCACTGCTGCAGGGATGTCCTGAATGGTATTTCTTAGTAAAACAAAGACTATATCCAGACTCATGTCCCAGAGCAGTGGAGAGGTTGTGATGTACAATGCAGCCCTAGAATAGCTGTCTGCTGCTCTGGGACCTTGCTGCAAGTGATGGCAACTCAGGGGCATTCAGAACAGCCCTGCAGCAGTGGTGGCTTAAGGCATGAGTCTGGACATGGTCTTTGTTTTACTAAGAAATACCATTCAGGACATACCTGCAGCAGTGGTGGTTCCAGGCCCTGGCAGAAAAAAGCCCTGGAGCAGCAAAAGCAGGTCCAGGCTGTACAGCATGGCCCTGAAGAGGCCAGAGCAGGACCAGGCTGCATGTAGCACCCACTCTGACACTATAGGACCACAGACTGGAATGCAGGGCCACTGTGTGGGTCTGATCTGCCTGTGGACTGACTCCATCACCACTGAGATTTATAACCCTGGCTTAGAGCCAGAGTTATTATGGAAAGAACCCACTAACCACAAATAACTATGTTCTTGGCTCCAGTTATCACCCCCCTTAATGTTTGGTTTTCAGTTCATTCATCATCTGCTTTCATAGGATTAAATTTGTAAAACATAGGATAAAGCTGAAAGAAATTTTCACTTAAAAATTTTTACTAAATTTCACTGAAATTTTTACTTAAAAATACCTAGCATCTTCATCAGAGTTGCAGATGCTGATAATTGTGAGAACAAGAAGTTAGATACCAGAGTATTAATGATGTACTTTGAAAACACTGACTTCATACCTTACTCTAAGTAGTAAAATTGCCACTAAAGCAGGAGTGCAGTCCTTTGCCTTTTTGGAAATGTATAGATACAGAAGCCAAAGCATTTATTGTTAGAGAGCTTCAGTTAATTTATAAATTGAAAATCTATAGTTAAGAAATAGTTACACATCTCCTGTAGGTGTTGATTTTAATTGAAAGAACTGAATATGGAAGTATATTTCTAATACATTTATTAAGTAAGCTTTACTTAAAGCATCCTGCAGCCATTTTTAAATGTGTGAGGGCTTAATATACATGATGCTGTGGCATTTTAATTAGAGCAGCTCCACAGTAACTGCTTTATTTAAAATGCTGCCCCCCAGCCCCAAGCACATGTATAGGTACCTATAATGTGTAAATGAACCATCTTTCAAAAGTAACTTACAGTTCAGATGCAAAAAGTAACAAAACAAAGACCTTAGGCTTCTTCTAAGAAGTACCTGCCCCCCAATCCTGAAGTCATCAATGCCAACTATACCTTGTCCATGTAGAAGAAAAGCTTCACCTGGCAGACTTATCTTTGATAGAACTAAAATCCTCCCATTACAGTGATGCAGGAAGAGCCTCACAGAAGCCTTAAGCAGATGACATCTCCCTTTATGACCCTCTACTCTACCAGCCTCTGTTCCAGAAATGCTGTAAGAAAGTAATTGCAGTAAAAGAGATGGGCCACCTTATCATCGTTGGTAAAGTGGGTTAAGACCCTTCCTTTTTTGGGATAGATTTCTAATATGGTATGTTTGCATACTATCAGTCCAATGCTCATTAGACCATTTCAATATCTTAGCTCTCATTTGTTTCTTTCCCTCTAGTCAGTGTCTTTCATTTGACTTTAGAAGCCTCATCTAAGTTAAGCAATAGTATTAATAGTTCCAGAAGTCTTCAGTGAATCAATGGGGGAAAATGGAATTCTCCTGTATACCTGATCTCAGAAACAGAATTATCCTTCCTCCATTCCAGCTCCCAATACAAACATTTTAATTCACTACATCACTAGCATGGTATGTTAAAGGCAATTTAAAGTATGTGATAGGGAAAAAGCCTAAACAATATTGTGCAATTATTATGTACTAGTAGTACCTTCTGAGGTTATGAACAAACTGGATTGGTCCAAGCTAAATAAGGCCAGGAGTGTGGGAGGAAGATATTTCTCAGAATTAAATTTCCTGCTTCCTTGGAAAGAGAATTTTACATTTAAACAGCATCACACTCAACTAGTTAATATACATTTATCTCCAACCTATGATACAAATTCCATTTAAAAGACGAAAATAAATCCAACTAAGACAAAATAAGGTGAATTTTGACAAATTTATGTTTGTTGGTGGTTGTCATAGTTATAATAATCTTGGATCCTATTTGATTGCAGTTAATCCTTCCAAAAATCACATCTCAGATATTCAAGCTCCTAAGCTGGAAAGTCAAATGTATTTATGTTCTTATTACCTCTCCAGAATTCCTGCATTCTTTTGGTAGCATATCAGTTAAAAAAAAGAACAAAAAGGTCAATGCCAAATGCATTTCAATGATTTAATATCACGCTTTTATCCAGCCAGTTTTGTAACTTGATTGTACTCTTTACTGTGCAGTAATTTTGAACCAAGTAGAAGTATCACCGTGGCAATTTAATTCTTTCTTTCCTGGAGAGTTTGAGTCCATGAGGGAGGCAAGAGACTTTGTTCGGATGCTTTGAAAAAGAAAAACTTTTGGAATTTTTCTTCCTTCTTTCTTTTTTTTTTTTTAATTAGTACAGAGAAGACAGTTCTGTCACTTCTTGGCAGCATCTTGGCTCTTATCTGTTTCCCCGTGTGGAGAAAGTGTAGCATTAGTTAAGATAATGAACAACTATATTTAATTTAATTGAGGTAAAGCCTATCCCATTCACTCTCATTTTCATAGACTAAATGAAAGAGTACTACCACGAGCTGAAAGAATAAATGTTTTAATTGTTTTTATCTGGGCAAAGATATTAAATCATTACTATGAAGTAAACTGATCAAAGTTAAGGGCTCAGACACTTTCCCTTTTTTTGAAAAACAGTTATATATTCTTCAAAAAAGACAGTGGCTTGTTCTCTGTCTAGCCTGCTGTGAGACTGTGAAAGATGTAATTCTGAAAGTATCACTCTGTAATACAGGAGCATAGATTAGTAACTGGTCTTTGTGTGATAGTCTTTTGTTCCAATGTGTCAAGATTTCAGAACCTGAGAGTGCAATTTCCCTTATTGGGTGACTTTTCTCTTTCTTCTTGTCCTGATTTATAAGAAAATGCTGAATTAACAGTCTAAATAACAGGGGACAATATGGACTATTAAGTGGTGGTGGCATTTATGCAGACAGGAAAGTCAAAGGCCAGTTCTGCTCATTCTTTCAAACAGGACTGCTAGTGGGCACAGCTACACAAGATACTACATTGCCACAGTGACTAGCATTGGCAGGTACAAACTGTGATGCTGACACTACTGCGTAGAAGCAACGTGTGCAGTAGGGTCGGAAATGACTCATGCACTACCAGGACTACATAGTAATGGCAGTTACAGCACAGTCATTTAGTATTTGCTTCAGTCAAGTACTAAATGACTGCACAGTAACAACTGAGCAATCAGGCACATGTGTAGACACGCCAGTGAAAGCAAACTTAGTCTACAGATTAAAGCTCTAAAAAATAAGATTAATAGAATTAAGTCCACTGCCAACTTCAAAAGTGAACAGTGTACAAGGTATTTTTCTAGCTTTATTTTTAGTTATGGCATGCTGCTTTCATAGCATATTGCCTGATTTTGAAGCTGTGATTAAGAGTGAAGGTCCTGATATTATGCAAAAGGCATGAATTTCTTAAGGTGATGTATTTTGGGGACAGAGTTAGACAAGCTTGCAAAAGCATTCTTCTTCAAGTCTGACAAACAAGCCAAGCACAGCATAATTTAAACCAGATTCGGGACAGGACGAGAGACATTGCCAGGGGTAGCAGATACACAGTTATCAGAAAAAAAGAAATTGAGTCCTAGGAGATCAAGCCCTATGAAAAAGAGAGGAGAGTCATTCTCACCTTACATATTTGGAAATAATTCAGAAATTAGGTAGATAATAATGTGTTATAAAACCAATACCAGTTTTTTAGTTGTTGGTTCTTAGTGTCCACTCAGCTTATGATTTCCCCCCCCACCCCAAGCTCAACTTTAAAGGTTTTAACACGTCTATGACATATTATAACCTACCTGACTCCTGAATTATTTCCCAACATGAAAGGTGAGAATGACCTTCTCCCTTCTGATAGTCCTTGAATTCCCAGTAATTTACTTTTATTTTGCTAATTGTATATCTACTAACCCTGGCAATTTCGCTTACCTGCTTCCACAGCTGTTTTTTACTATGCTATGCTTGGCTGTTCCTGGTCAGACTCAAAGAAGAATGTCTTGTATTTGGGAGCTTGTCTAACTCTATTCCAACTAGACAATTGATCCAATAAAAGATAGCCTTAAAAAACTTACACTAGGAAATTCCTGCCTCTGCCTTTAAAGTAACATTCTGCCACAACAGGAGTGAAATGAAGACTGATTTGAAACGGTGTTTTTTGAAAGGATGGATGATATCCAATGGTCAAATTATCTGATGGTTTCTGAGTGAGTGACAGGCTTCAAAACGTGCACTATGTCAAACAAAACAAGGTAAGGACTCACACTTAGGAACTAAAATGTATTAATTAAAGTGTGGAGGAAAGCACAAGCAATTCGAGGGGAAAAAAGCAGCAGTGTGTATTATGGAAAGAAAAAGAAAAAAAAATGGTACCATTATTGTGCAATAGTTTTACCTCCTACAAATTCATGCAGCATTGCTTGTAAAGGATTAGAGCTACACACAAGTAGTCATTCATTTGTTATGTTGATTTAATATCTAGAGAGTTAGATAATTGGTTTGAGATAGAGAATTCCCAGGAGAAATATGAATAATTAAGCTGTCTAGGTTAAAAAAACAGTAATTTTTAATTAAAATTTGGGACAAAACAATACATGGGAAGTGTTTTAGAGAATCAGTTTTTGCCACCATTTATTGAAGTTTCCCACACAAGGATGACAATAACACCACAGCAAACTCATTAAGTATTAAGAGGAAGCCCACACATCATAGCCAGGTACACTTAAAAGATGAGCAGCCAACATCATATATAATATAAGAGTAAAACTGACAGTATCCTTTTGCAATACACTGTATTGATTGTCCTGTTTACAGGTTACTTTTATCTCCTGTGAATTATGGCAATTTGTCTAATCTATCCCACAACCTAATAGAAGCAGTTAATGAGATTCAGCTACAAAAATTTGGAGTCCAATTTAAAAAAGGAAAGATAAACAAACTTTGTTTATATGCACACAAAATATAGTGATTTTAAGGGCATCCATGTGAATGTATAAATAAGAAGAAACAGAATCAAGATCTGTCCAGACAAATAGTGCCCACGCACTAATTTAAGATTATCGTCAGAAAGGAAAAAAACAACAATACTTATCTTCATATACAACAAATTATGGCCTCATTTTACCACCTGTACACATGATCCAAAGCATGATTTTTGATGCATATATAAATAAAATAATTTTAGTAAAAAAAACCCTTAATTTTTTTTTTCCTTTTGTAATTACTTCCTCTTACTGAATATTTAAATTTAACACTAAATTCACTTAACTGAGTCTGCTTTTGTCTAATGAAATGAATCATTTAAAAAAGCTAGGAAGAAATTAATCTTTCTTCTTAAAAGAGGCAAAAATGGAAAAAGGTGATTTTTCTATTTTCTATGGACAATGGAAAGACCATTTATTTGCATTCTGCTGATGCATGTCAGTTAATATTTAGGCTAGAAAAAAGACATTGCCCAATAAAGCAAATACGTTATACAGTGTTGCATCCCGCACTGCTGACCCAAACGAAATATGCTGCCCATTGTTACACAAGCCCAATATGCAATATGTTTCCTGCTTCCAGAGACATGTCCCCAACAATCTCCAGGTCATGTCTCAGGCAGTGGGGAAAGTCAGGGTTCCCTGCTTCTAGAGGTGCGCCTTGAAGAGTGCATTGAAAATTGCCAGAGTGGCATCACTAGAATTGAGGAATCCCAACTTTCTCACTTCCTGATCTCCAGAATCTCTGGGGGGTCGCTTTGGAAGCAGGGAAAGTTGGGAGTTCCCCACTTACGGAGATGCACCCTCAGCAATTTCTGCAGAATGTTTCCGAGTGCAGGCAGAGTTGGGATTACAAGGGGTGTGTCCGAAACTGGGAAACCTAGAGTGTTTCAGATGCACTTCTTTTTCAGCGAGGCAAATTAATATAAAGGTCTTCATAAAGTCCTTGTGCACTCTTAAACTTCAATAACTTAGACTGTAGGTATGATAGAAACAATCCGTAAATGGTATTTGAGGCATCCTTGAGTCATTTGGTGTTGGCTTCAGCCAAGGCTTAGGATCGTGAGTGGGGTATGCCAGTGTTCCTGCTGGGACTTCAACACAGAGGTTTCTGACTAGAGGGTCTTACCTCTCTGCTCTGGGTCAGACCAACTGCTGTATTTGGGGTCAGAAAGGAATTTTACCTCGTAGTCAGATTGGTATCTACTCCATTGTGATTGGGATATTGAATGGGAATTTTTTTTCCAGCAAGCATATTTTAACTAATAAATAAGAAATGGTAGATGAGACACAGGCTGATTGGAGCCAGTTGACTTCTCAATAACCACTGTGTATTATGTGAACTATCTGTGAAGGTTCATGAAATTAGTGTTTGTTTGCTTCTTCAGGTTCTCAAAACATATATTTGGTATATCAGGTTGTGTTGCATGACTAATGCATAAGAAAATTAAACGCACAGGCACATCTGTACAAATATTATTCCCACTTTCTCCATTGTAGTACAATAATTTTGCAACAGCAGAAAGCATAAATACATTTTTATTTACACATTAACATTATCTTCCTTCTTGGCTATTTCAGGATATAATTGAAGTAGATCTTGGAAAGGGCAAGTTAAAAGTATCACAAATCTCTTATTTGCTGCAAACCAAAAACAGAAATAAATTTAAAGTGTTTTGAGGCTTCAAGAAACAACTTACAACTTCAGCAGTTCACACTAAGAAATCCCAGGATATTTATTCAGAAAAAGTATTGTGGGCTCTGCGAATTTCAATACAAACAGAAAGCAGTTCAAGTCAGTAAGCATGCTAGTGGATTTAGGAAGTATGTCATTTTCTTAATTTTGTATTACCAGTCCATAACCAAAAAAAGAATATTTGACAGACACTGCATAACTGTATAGCCATGACTACCAGTCTATAACCATCTGTGAATTTCACTAAAAGTACAGGATTTAATTGATTACCCTATTGTGATAATTTCTTCTAATGTATAATAGATTGTTTTATCCTGTTTCGGATCTCGCATTTCATCGCCAAGAATAACACTGCCAACCTCAGTGAATTACATCAGACCTGACTATTGACAGTACCATAATGAATGAAAAGTTTTTTCCAGCCATGGAATAGGATGGATTTTTAAGTAGTGAGCACGTACCAAGATAGGAAATTAAAAACATCTCATCCTCTGTACATAAAGTTAAATATAGCTGAACCAGACAAAGGCAAAAGAGAAAAGCTAAGCTATTTAGTAGCTTCAATACTTTCATCTGTTCTCTGTGAAAAAGGACCTGTTTTGTTTTGTTTTGGGGAGTGGGGGATACCATAAATTAAGAAAGAGAGAGCAGTTCAAATCCAACAGCACAACCGAATGGGTACTGATCATTAACTGAATCCCAAAACTTGCCATATCGTTCTTTTTCCCCAGAAACTGGCAAAAGCCAAACAAACTTTCACATACAATCCACAAGAGTAAAATCAGTAACTAAGAGCAAGGACATAAATACAATGTGAAGTCAAAGTTGAATAGGTATAGAGAAAGGCTGGTAGGAAAATCAGGAGTACGGGAACTTATTCTGTAAGAGGTAGCTAAATAACAGATTTTTTGAAGTCAAATAAAACCCAAGAGTTGATCAAAAGTAGGAAACCGAAGCTTCTTCCCCACATATACAAGTTTCTTAACTTACTGTTGAGCAATAGGGATAATAACATAAGATGCAAAATGCCAATACAGTCACTCTGTACAAGAATAGCAATGACTGCAGCAATCGGAATAACTACCATGACAGTTTGCTATTAAAAATTGTTGGGAAGATCATTGTTTGGGTGGTGCCCAAAAGATTTCAGATCCTTGCTGACTGTATTTACCCCAAGGTATGGTAAGATTTCAGAAACAGTAGGTCCACTGTAATAGATATGATCTTCTCATGCCAGCAAATCCAAGAAAAATGTAGAGAACAAAGGAAACCCCTCTATTTTGCCTTCATTGACCTAACCAAGGCCTTAGAGCTTGTCAGTAGAAAGGTCTCTTCAAATTATTGGAAAAGATTGGCTGTCCACCAAAACTCCTCAGTGTAATCTACTCTTTTCAGATGGCATGCAGGGAACAGTCAGCTATGATGAATCAATATATGAGGCTTTTGAGATTCAAAGCAGAGTCAACCAGGACGGTCTCTGTGCCCTAACCCTGTTTGAGATTTTCTTTTCTCTTCTTCTGACGCATGTTTTTGGGACCTTCATTAAAGGTATTTATCTACATACATGCTCAGATGGAAAATTATTCAGCCTCACATGCCTTAAAACAAAGACTACAGTAAGGAAAGTTTTGATTTGTGAGCCGCTCTTTCCTGATGATGATGCATTGATAACCAACAGAGCTACTTTCAAAGCCTCACCAGCTGCTTCAGCCACGCCTGCCAAGAGTTTGGTCTTACAACCAGCATCAAAAAGATCAATAGGCAAGAACATTGATTTACCAGCAGAGATCAAAACAGGTGAAAATGTATTGGATGCTTAAGTAAATGTATGTACCTTGGCTCCATTGTTACCAACAACATGTCACTTGAGACTGAACTGTATAGCTGTGTTGGCAAATACTCAGACATCTTAAGCATGCTGAGCAACAACGTGTGGAACAACAACAAACTGACTGTTAAGAGCAAGGTCAAAGTATATCATGCTTGCATCATCAACACTTTTGTATGGCAGCAAATTTTGGACCATAGACTCTTCTCGAGGAAAGTACTTAAGTAGTTTTTACTTAAGTTTCCTTCTCCATACTATAGGAATTTTCTGATGGGACAAAGTTACCTACACTGAGGTCTTGGAATGTGCCAACATTATGAGCAGCCATTCTCTTCTCAGTCAGCATGGACTTCAATGGCCTGGTTATGTGTGGAGAACGGACACTGGCTGTATACTCAAGGCTCTCTCGTATGGAGAATTCTTTACAGGAAAAAGATTGTGTGGTCATTCTTATCTCCATTTCAAAGATATTTGCAGGAGAGACATGAAGACAATGAACACTGAGCCAAATGACTAAGAAAAGATCAAAGTGCTTGGAAACAGTCTATAAGGAAAGAAGAGCTCAACAGAGTAGAACAAAAAAAACCTCAGGAAGAACCCTGAACCACATGCAGGAGTAATCACTAAATATGAACTTCACATGTGATAAGTGTGAAAGGGACAGTCACTCAAGAATTGGGCTCCCAGCCACAGATATTCAACAGGCTGATGCTTCAACTCAGCGATGATTTCTGTCTCACAAGACATACAGATACCTATGCCTAGAAAACCCAACATATAATTTAGGTATAGTTACTATAAATATACCAAGGGGTAAGAAGTAAAAAACACAAGAGTAGAGTTATTTAAGCTAAGAGCCATGTTGTTAAAAGAGCAAAATTGATATATCTGCCCATAAATAAATTTAGCTTGGTAATAAGCAGCTTACTTTTCTACCCACCTCTTACTACAAGTCTCAAACTCCTACCTCTTCTAACAAGTACTAAGATGGAGTCTGATAGATTTATAGAAGAGATTTTAGAGCATTGTTGCCAGAAAGAACAGAGTAACTCATACAATGATCAAGGAAGTCCGTTTCAATTATAACATCCCTTCCTTTTCTGATAAGTATTCTGATCAGTGATCCAAATTTGCTTCCTATTATTTCGTTCTTATGCTTCAGCAAGGAAGAATCAAGGTATGCTCTGCTCTTCAAAGAACGTTTAAAAATAGTTTATTGCAGCAAATACAGCACATTTCACTTATCAAACTATGTAGATAAACAGCTTCAGTCATGTGATGCAGTTAGTACTCTATTCAGTACAACTAAGCTGTGCAGTTAGTTACACTTGAGCTTCTTCCCTGGCTTTCAATTACTACTTTTCACTGAACATATTTTTAATATGCTGATTGTTCTTAATCAAGCATTATTTTTCCTTTCACTAAGACAAATAATTCAGGTATGAAAAATGTATCATATAAACCAGAAATTATCTTTCTTGGTTAACTTTTTATCACCTTGCCACTCTTCTAATTACAAAATCATAATACATTTTTTCTTGAAAAGAAGATTATTGTTACGCTCATCTCCTAACTAAGCCTTTCCTTTGCATAGATGCACTTTGGGCTTGGTTCTCAACTGAAAATAACACATTTGCTTTGACTTCAAAATGAAGATAAATATTATTTCCATGTCAAATTTGTTAGCAATTCAACATCTGAGACCTAAAGGCCTTGAATACTGAAAAACAGAGAAAAGGAATTGAACAAATTGTTCCAAAAAGCAACTGAAACAAATCTCTAGATATTGATTTTCATATTCTTCTCCCCCTTTTGTTTAATTTAAAATAGTATTCCACTTCATAACCTATGATAACAAATTAATCATAATCTGTGAATCATAGCTCTTGATTTTTTTTTTTTGTTCTAAATCTGGTAGAGGTAAAGATTATCAAGAAAATCCAACTAGGCACTTCAAGAATCCTGACAATTTATTTTTTAGTGCTCTATCATGCTGAGCTAATTTGATATTAATATAAATTGGGACCAATCATCATTTTTTTTCAATTATAATAGATTTTTATTTTTCATGAATCCAATCATATGTTCTCAGTACTACTTCTTCACTGTAATTTCAGACTAGATAATAGAACTACTGAATAATTATAAAGAGTAGTCAAAACTTTAAAACATGAAGCATTTAAGACCATGCACGTCCTAGGCATCCATCAGTAGGATCTATCTTCATGACTATTACCTTAGGAAAATAATGTTATTTAGGCATCTAAATATGAGTATGGGTACCTGGATGGGTACCTGCTCTAAAACTTGCCCCAGTATAAAAAAGACAAGATATATTCATTCTAATTGTAACAGTAATATATATTAGTGTTTTATGTTCTGTGCATATTTATACAAATAACTATAAGTGTAAATACGTTTAGGTTTTATTTTCACAAGTACAATAACAGCAGCCTAGCTCCATTCCCACTGAAATCATTGTAATGTCCAGCCACCAAAACTTGACCATAAACAAAATCAAAGACAGATGCAAACAATACTTCACAGGGCTTCCAACTTCAACATTACCACCATAAATGTTCATCAAAAAATCTTTATGATATTTTCTCAGTATTTCTGAACTAGGCACTGGCACCTCATTTGAGGTCACCCCCACTGCTGGTGGATTTGGCTACCTGGAAGCTGCACCTTTTCACCAGCCTCAGAGGATCCTAGAAAGAGTACAGCATCTTCCTTTCCAGAGAAAGGCAAAAACCTTTTACAGTCCTATGAATCTGATCAAGAGGAGAAATTCCTTCCTGACCCCAAGCTGGACAATCATTATGACCCTGAGTAACAAAGCAAGATCTTCTAGCCAGGAATCACTTAAGTTTTCCAAGTACCAGCAGGAGCATCAGCAATGCCCAGTCAACCTCTTGCTTCCTCAGGCTTAGCTGTGGACAATGTTTTAATGCTTCAGAGAAAGGCAACCCAGAGTCGGTAACAAACAAGGTGGAGGGGTGTGAGGGAATCCTTCCTGGCCCTTACAAGCAAGCAGCAAAAACTGTGAAGCATGGGATTGCCAGACACCTACTACACTTAATTTCAAAATACTTTGAACTCCCCGGCAGCTGAATGATGAATAGAAATGCCTTGAAATTTCTCAAACTGCAGTCAGATGATTCCTAAGGGAAACTATTGCTCTGCTTCCAAAGTCTTCAGCTCCAGTCATACAGGAGTATTTAAAAAGTGGTGAAATAACATGGCATATAGTGCCAGCAGTACACAGCTGACATCCAGCTATATGTACTCTTCACACCAAGGATGCATAACATCTCCTCTGCCTTTCTCCAGGCTCTGACAAAATTGGCTCTGGGATGAAAAGGGACTGGCTTAAACTGAATGTGGGCAAAAATGAAGCAAGGCTTGTAGGCAAAGTATAGTATTTGGAGGACCCTGCCTTTTAACATCTCCCAGTATCAAGGTCATCGCTTTGATTAAGCTGGTCTTCAGCCTTGGGATCCTTTTATACTGCTTATTTTGATTAAATAACTAAATAACCATAAAAAAATAACTTTGATTTCCAAATGAGACTGACCAAATCTTTTTCATATCTTTTTGGAAACAGCCTTGGTGGGGCCCGCCCACCATTTTTTGGGGCACCAAGTAAGAGATAGCTTTGTCCTGGTGGGGGGCCCCTGGCCTGATACAAAGAAGCCATCGGGGGGGAGGGGGGAACGGCAAGAGGTCACAGAAGCTGGCAGCAGTGGCAGTGCAGAGTGGTGGTGCCAGAGTGTTCACAGCACAGACAGAGGAAGAAAAAAAACTGGGAGGGCTGAGCATGCACGCATAAATCCCCACCCAGGGAAAGTCTCCAGGAGAAGGGGAAAGGGCCACAGGGCAGGGAGTAGCATTGCCCTGCACTGTGCTGGGCCCAGCCACATCCTGGCCACCTCCCCGCCTTGGCTGCACCAGCCCCAGTCCCGGCTGCCTCCCCACCCCGGCCCTGGCTGTGCACGGCCTGGGGGAGACCTCAAGCTGGGGGCTGGAGCACAGCCAACCTCAGCCATACCGCCAGACCACAGGGCTCCTTACCTCCACACCTCACTGCTCCAACTGCTTCAAAAGTGGCAGAAGCCCCACGTGCATCCTGCCACTGGGTGTGCTGTGATGTGCCACTTTTGAAGGAGCAGCAGCAAGGTGCGGAGGCAAGGAACAGAGCGCAGCTTGCACCCCTATGCAAAGATGAGGAAGAGGTGGGCAGGCATGTGCTTCCCTCTCCTCCTCCTTGGCTGCCTAGCGGTGCACATTTGGAAGAGCCATCATGCTCCAACTGTCCCATAACTCAGCCCAGCTGGTGCCCGATTCACTGTGAACGGGGCCTTGGCCGGGCCAGGTCGTGAGGCAATCAGAGCCTGGCAGCTCATCCGGGGCTCTGCCCAGGGGAGCTGGGTGGAAATCCTCCTTCTCCTCCCCCTTGGCTGCCCACAGTGTGTGCAGTGGTGGGACCCACTCACCTACTGACTGGATGGCCTGGCCTGGCTGGGGCCCCAGTCACAGTGAATAGGCCAGATCATGGAACGATCCCCATAGTTCAGCAGGGATCATAGCAGTGATGAATGGTTCTCCCTTTCCATACCCCACTCTCTCCTGCACTGTAGGGGGTCTTGATCTGACCCCACCCCTCAAGCCCAGGGTGACAAAGAAAGATTAAAAGAAACTTACTCGCCTGCGTGTAGCTAGGCCAACTGTGGTGCTGGCTGTGAGTGCAAGATATCTGAGTGTGTGTGTCTCTCCCCGCATCTGCAGTTTCCCATGCCCAGGATGCCCTAAAGCATCCCGCTATGCCTGCTGCCCTCCATTTGGGGCGACTGAGCTGTGTTAGCCCCCAATGTTTGTCACCTATGTTTCACAGCTGCAGAGGGCCCCTTGGCTGCAAGGCCCTCTGCAGCTGTAGGTTTGGCAGGATGGGACAGGCTGGCCCTGAACCTTGCCCATGTTGATCCATATGTTTGTGAAATGCAGGGTTAGGTGCTTCCTCTTATTTCTCTAGGAATATGCAGTGAAAAGTCCCCAGACAGTACATGATATAGCAGTTTTTCTGCTTTGCAAAACATTGCCATAAAAACATCTCTTTGGTGCTTGGTAGTGAAAGAAAAGATAATTCATTCCTAAGGCTGCTAGCTGAAAAGTGTCTCTGATTCTGCTGTAAATTTTAAACTGTTGATAAAACATTCAAAGTCAAAATATTCAGGCCAAAACTTCACACAAGTAACTGCTGTTACACCTAACCTCCTCTCACCAAGAATGAGAGGTAATTAACTGCAGTAGTGTGAAGTCAGACAGAAGACAGGGCAGGATGGTATCTTAGGCTGCCTATACATGCACTCAGTAGTGGCGGAGGCATTTTAATTAGAGCAGTTCTTGGGCTCTTTGTACACTGAAGGTAGCTGCTGCTACTGCCACTGTAGCAAATGTTAGCTCCAGTGTCAGTAGCTCTGTGGCGCACAAGCCCTGGGAGCCATGCTTAATGTCCCATTCACTCCCTGCCATCCATCCCAGCTATGCTACTCAGTGAAGGGCTGTCTGTACTTGTTATGACAAAGACTCTTCAGGGGCTGTAGGAGGAGCACCACTCATTTCATTCCACTTGTCCCTCAGATGCATTGACTGGTGCCCCACTCATCCCCTTCTAGTAACACTAAAGAACATAAAAGCTTTCATATAGAACAGCATCTAACAAAGTTGATTCTTACCTACAAAAGCCTCTCTGAATCAGTTAGTCTGCTCTGCCTTTGGCCTAAGCAAGAGAGGAGAGTGTGTTTGACATGGGAGAAACAGTCCAACCAGAGAGCCCAGACAATGAAGACCAGGAGCTTAAGCCACCCAAGTACTCTGAGACACTACAGAGGTATTTCAGAACCTAAAATGCTAGGGGTTTTCAGTCTTAGATTGAATCTTGATGTATTTTATGGAGAAAAAATTCCAAGAGGCTGTAATTAGCATGCTGATTTGTGAATGGTTTGAACCCACTTCACACGAGTGTAAAGGACTAGGCCAAGCACAAGGCAATGGAGAATAAGCGCTCTTGTAAATAGCATTCCACAGCTCTTTTCCAGGCAGTTTGCATGATTTCCCTGTTATGCTGAAAACAAAGGAACTAGAAAATTATAAAGGTCCCGGTGAAGTGGCGGTTGTGGTGACTGAGAACATTGCATTCTTTAAAAAGTTGTTTTGCCAGTTGCACCCACAAGGTTGTATGCCAGTAGTATCCACACTGTGACTCCTGAAAAATCTTTAGTGCTTTACCTGCAGCTCACTGCAGAAAATATATATGAATTGGGCATGTCTTTCCTACAGTCAGTAAACACTGAAAAGACTTACCATTTTTAAATGTTTTCTTCTGTTGTCTGGTGGAAATGTTAACAAAAGCACTGTAGTTACCTTTTTTTGAACTGGAGAGTGGTTGCACAATTCACTGGAGATATACATCTGATGGGCTTTTTGGATGCTGACTGCTCATGCAGCTCCTATGCCAGTCAGGCCTGAATGGAAATGTTCTCTGTTCTTTCCAAACAGAAAAGGCCTTCTAAATTTAATCTTGAGGCAAGATGGTCAAAGCTCTAGAGTTTTTAGGAGTATTTTTTTCAGAACAACACCAACGACTGACCTAAGATATAGGTTGTAGCTGTGTTGGTCTAAGGACATAGGCAGACAAGGTTATTTGGGAAAATCCAATCATCTTTTATTAAACCAACTCAAATAGTTGGGAAACTATTTAGACTATTGACCTAAGCTTTCAGGGCACTACATCAAGCTATTAGAGGACTAGCTGATTTTGAAGTCACAACTGCCGGTTATTACTTTCTATTATTCTGAGGTACGTTCTTTTTTATTACCTATTTAGGCTTTTAAGATGCTTTATTGAAATAAAAAGGCAGGGTCCCCAGCCAAAAATATTTACTGCCTGAACTCCAATTCAGGATGCAGGTAAAAACAGCTCCCTTTGCTCTTGAATAATCTTGAAGGACTGCAGCCTAAATCAGAAAATTATACATCAGAAAGATAACAACATAAGTAGGGAAGTGAATCATAAAAGTTGAAAATACTGAAAGACATTCAAATCATTTTGTGTAAGAAGCCTTTATGTTCCAACGTTAAGGACGAGGTAGAGCAGGAAGGAACAAGTATGTAGGAATCAAGGTCAGCAGCAACCCCCCCACAAAAAACAACAACAACAAAAATACAGAAGCAGGGTTTAGAAGGGGAATTTGAGATGAGTGAGAATTGTTGAAATTATTCAAGATAGTTCAGTACAATGTTGGGGGAGAATGAAGAAAAACACAGAAGACAATTACAGGTAAAGCTGACAGTGAAGTAACAAAGAGGAGAGTGAGAAGAATATAAGGTGTTTACATGTAGGCAGGGGCAGAGCTGTGCAGCATCTTCAAAGTGACAAAGAGAAGTTGAATTAAATGAAGAGGCAGAGAGCCAAATTTTTCTTAAAAGATAAATAATGCAAGAACCAAGAATTGTTATGGTGACATTTTTAACAGACCAACTGAATAGTTGATAGAACCATAGGCAAGCCTTGAAGTATCACAGCACCCTTCCCTAGGACTCCAAGACAGAAGCAGAAACAACTCGGCTAAATATCAGATAGAACAAAAGCTTGTTAAATAGGGTCATCATCATCTGTGAAGTGCAGGGGTTAGGGGTATCCGAAGATTATAATAGGCCATTAAGTCCTTGCCTATGTTAAATCCCTGGTGGTTAGTGTCCAATAAGCTGATGAATTTCTGTTCCCACGCTCACCTTGTAAAAATCTAAGGGGGAATTACTTTGAGCACTACAACTATAAGGTCAAAAGGAGAGTGTTTTTCATAAGAAAATCATTCTCCTATCTTTACTCTAATGTCTCTGGCCTTTATCTTTTCATGGTGGTTATTAATTTTGCTGCAGAGTTTTTGTCTGGTTTCACCCATATAGTTTCCATTAGGGCAGTGAATAAGGTATTCCACATTTTGGGATAAGCGTATGTCTGATCCATGGATTCTGATGGTTTTGTAGTGGAGACTGTTGATTATTGTGGCAGCAGAGATCTACTAACAGATTTTACACTTATTATTGAGTCTTAAAGATATAAAGACATTCTAAGTGGGCACATCTATATATGCATTAATGCACCGTAATTACAGCACATTAAGTTTAGTACCTGTAATAACAAGTACCAACTTAATGTGCTGTAATTGGGGCTACTGCGCAGTAGTGTCACTGCATGTCTTTTAGGTGATGCTAATGCTCAGTAGACTAATTCTACTGCGTATTAGTGCACTAGCATGGCTTTCACCATGATGCACGAAAATTAGTGCAGTAGAATTAGTCTAGTGCACTTTTGGCATCTCGTGTAGACACGTCCAGTAACAAGAAAAAAAAGCTGGAATTACTGCACAGTAGCATTGGTGAATACCTTTTAAGTGACACTATTGTGCAGCAGACTAATAATGCTACACAGTAGTTTATTAGAATTGTTCATGGTAAAACAAGATACTGCACAGATTATTCAGCTACTGCACAGTCCGCATCTCATGTAGATGCACCCAAATATATGCTGCCTGATTTAGTTTGAGAAAGGAGAAGTATATACAGGAAAAATATTAGGAGATATATGATGCTATACAAAGGAATGAATATCCAAAGAGGAAGAGAGACAGCAGCATAGAAACAGAAAATGAGAGTACCTAAATTATCAGGAATGTAAAAGCAAAAGAAAGAGACTGGGTTTGAGAACAAATCCTTGGGAAACAAGAATAAAATGAGGAATTGGGTAGTGTAATGAAGGGGAGGTGACCAGGGCAACAACCACAAGGGATGCCCTAATTTGGGGAGGGAGGCGGCACAAAAATAATCACAACTGCAACAGTGGCTGATCTCGCTCCTGTGTTCAGCACTACTGCAGCTACCCCAGGGGATGCACAGTTGCTCAGGGCATGTGACTGACCTGTTATGCCCCTGAGAGGACAGGTCTCCGTGGCCCATGGGCAGATCTAGAATTTTGGAAAGGGGAGTGCAGATGATTAGGTGCATCCTCACATATAAAATAACACATTTTTCTCCAGTTAAAAATAAATCAGAAGCTTTATTAAAATGCTAGGAGCCTAGGGCAGGGTTTCCTCTAAGCTGAACACGTGCACAGCTGGACAACCTTTAAACCATGCCACGCACAAGTTCATTAGAGCCACACACCTACCTGGTAAGGAGTTGGGTTGTGGCTTCGAGGCAAGAAGTGGAACATGGCAAAGGCACCTACACCAGCATGGGAAAACTTACCAGCAAGCTCCAGGCAGGCTGCTGGAGGTGAGGTGAGGTGAGGCAGGGATGAAGACGGGGACAGGGGAGGGGCTAGAGGCTTGGAAACTGCTCCGCTTCCCAACCCCGGCACCATGTGCCTCCTCGCTCTCAGAGGCATGTCGAGGTGGGGTCTGGGGCTGGTGCCGTTCCTGGAGATGAGGCGATGCGAGGCTGGGGCCAGAACCAGGAAACTTCTTCGATCCTGGTGGTGATGCGGAGGCCGGGACCGGGAAACTGCTGTGGTCCCAGCAGTGATGCAGGGGCTGGGGCCGGGATCGAGACTGGTGGCAGTGTGAGGCTGGGGCCAGGAAACTGCTCCAGTCCCAGCAGTGATGCAGGGGTGGGAATGAGAAACTGCTCCGGTCCCACCAATAATACAGGGACTTGTGCTGGGGCCAGGACTGAGAAACTGCTCTGGGGGCTGCAGGTGGGGGCTGGGAAACTCCTAGGAAAAGAAAAGGAAGACATTATTATGGGGAATGCTATAAGAATGGTGGCAGCTGCTTCGTTATTCAGGTATCCAGGTTGTTCAGGTATCCAAATTCTGTAACACTGACCTCTCAGCTCATACAGGGGGCTGAGATTAAAGGAGAGATTCTGGTGGTAGCATATTTCTAGAAAAAAAGATACAAACACATTCTGAAATTACACTATGCACTGTGGGAGTGTTTTTTATTTTTTGAATATTTTGAAAGGACTCCCACAGCTGATTTTTTATTCTGAAGTGGAGGGGGTTGAATATTTGTCCCAATCATGAAAGAATTCTAATTGTAGTAATGGCAAAACACAAACTAATATAATATTTAAAGAATTGGGTGGGTCTGTTCTCCCAGGGGCTAGGGCGGGTGTTAGCTGCTTTTTCCATCATTCTAGGAAGGCCAATATCTTCCCTGCATCAAAGATCATCTTTATATTAATTTTACAATGTCCAAGTATGAGTGTGAAGAGAGTGAATGCAGTAAACCGGCTAAGAAGAAGAGCTGCTCAAGATTCAAAGACTGGTGGAAGGAGATGTTTGAAACTGACATGCCACATGAATCTGGTCAGCAGCGCACAAGTCTTGGAGATATTTTCCAGTATCGTGAAAGTGGGGATGTCATGTGTACCATCTGCATGCATGCTGGTATCAATAGCGAACGGACAACCGGAAAAAAATGGCCGACTAGAAATTAGACTATTTGAAATACCATTTGACATACAGGATTCACACAGATTCTGTGATGAAATTACATAATCAAAGCAGAGGAATCCTGAAAAGTTTATTTTCTGAAACAAGTGAGATGCGGGAAAATAGGATGGAGCTGTCTGAAAGGAAGTGATCAGATGCCAATGAAGTCAAAATCTTAATTGATAATGATCTCCTCGCAGTGAAGTTAAACTTATAAATGCTATTGGTGCAGGAAATCCACAGTCACAATGGCAAATATGTTAAAATTCCTGAAAGCTGGAGAAAAAGTATACGTTTGAATTTATTGACTGCATAATTTTTGTAATTAATCAGGACATACTGAATGAAATACGTACATTGCCATACCACATCTTGATAGTTGATGAAAGTACAGATATCTCCGTAGTAAAATGTTAATACTGTATGTAAAATTCTAAAGTATGGATGATTTCACTCGTCAGACCAGGTTTGCTGGAATTTTAAAGCTGACAGCTTGTGATAGTTCTACTGTTGCAGCAGCAATTAGGCAATTTTATGTTGACAGCAACTGAGATATGCAAAAGATGGCAATGCTTACCTCCGATAGTGCTTCAGTAATGCTTAGAAAGCACAATGGTGTGGCTGCAGTACTTCACCAGTCTATTCCACATCTGCTAGAGCAGCACTGCATGGTACACTGGGAAGACGTGAGGATTGATGATGCTTGGGAAGATGTACCTTTGATGTGGTGCATTGAAATTCTACTATGGACCATCTACACACTTTTTAGTAGGTCTTCTGTAAAAAAATCTAAGTTTGGAAAACTATCTAAGGCTGCTGAGTGTGAAATGGTCTCATTTAGGCCACTGAATGAAATGAGATGGCTCTCTAGACATTTTGCTGTTAGTGACTTGATGAAGAATTATACTGTGTTGATGGACTACTGCGCACAGCAAGTGGCTGAAGACAATGACCCAATTCACAAATACTGCTTGGACAAACTGTGGAAGCCAGAGTATCATGTTGCACTGGCCATACTAAATTATGTTTTAGGTGAACTGGCTGAGCTGTGCAGAATCCTTCAATGAAGTTCACTAACAACAGTAGAAGCATTTCAGTTTGCCAAAGCTAGAATTGTCAAACTTCGTTTGCAGTATCTTGGTGAGACTGTGCATTTTTCTGAAGACATTCAAACCTTGCTGTCATCATTGAATCACCCATTGACACTACATCAGTTATCCAATTAACTGGGCATACATGTGACCACGTGGACAACAGATTTCCAGAAGGAGACTTGAAAGAATGGTCAATTTTCGATTAGGATTCTATTTCCTCCTCACCCAACAGAAATTATTTCTCTTTTGGGCATGAGGAACTGAAAACACTGGCAACAAGATATAGCACCTTGCTAAACAAATGTGTAGAAACTTTTAAGAAGGACCTATGCAAACAATATATGGACTTTAACTGTTAGTGAGGAGATTAAAACTGGGAAAATAAAGACCTTTGAAGACATGGTCACCTACATGCTACTGTTGGGGAAAAACTTGTCCCTGATTCATTAGGTGGAGGCTCAGATGAACAGACTAATCAAAGTTAAAAAAAAAAAAAAAAAGAACTTTGTTTATTAGAGAATGCATTCTGGACAGACTCATATCCGATTGGAGAATTGTGAAGAGGTCTGACCCCGTACAATAGGTGAGGTGAGTTTATATAGAAAATATGACATCATAAGCACAGCAACAGGATACACCAGTCAGCATTTGCCATGACTTTGATAGCAATGCACATGTTTCTACTTATTTTTAGTACAGCAGTGTTAGTTTTACTGATTTCTTTGGGCATGTAACCACAGGGTCACTTCCCGTTCTGGGCTGACTTAGCAGGCCAGTACGTGACCTGCTCATAGGCAGAATTACTTCTACACTAAGTTTCTGCTTTTACTGGACTAGGACAGGATTATTCCAATTTGCACTAGCCTAGCAGTTCTGGGTCATGTCCCTTAACTTCCTCATAGCTTAAGCTGCGTGCATGATCTTCTTGATCATGCTTACACATAATGGCGATTCAACTCCATTTTTGTTCCCCTTCACTACAGCAGGAACAATATAGTGAACTGTAATTACTTGTTAACATCTATGTCACTTTCCAGGCATCCAGTGCAGATTGTGAGAAAGGGTTTAGCTTCATGAATGCGATAAAAAACAAGTCTAGATATCGTTTAGAAGTTGATAATCTGGACAAGCTGTTGCAAATTAAAGTTCATTTAGTATCAGGAAAGACTGTTAACCAGTACAATGTATATTCTGTTTGGAAAACAGAAAAAGATAGAGGGGAGTCACTTTGGTAAATAAAGGTTATAGTATCATCTTTTGTTGTTATACTGTGTTATACTGTGGGCACATGCCAAAAGAGGGAGGCAGGACCAACTCGGGAACAGACCGAAGCAGTGCGCTCACAGACTGAAGCGGCGTGCTTACGGACCACTATGCCTTAGGGAACACTGGCCTAGGGCTGTATTATTCTACTAAGATTGAAGCAAAAACAAATATAACTTCATTGGAATGAATTAAAAACAACCTATAGGCATAGGCAACTTGTAAAGGGAACAAGGGGGGGGGCATGTGTCCCCCCTGACAGAGCTGCCTCCGCCACTGATACTGTCAACGGTGTCTGCAGGTGCTCGCCAGCCCGGTCACTGTGGGTGCTCACCAGCCCTGTCCCTGCCACCACCACTGGCTTCTAGAGGTGCCCCCCCCCAGACTCAGGAGGCACCAGTTGCCCATGCTAACTTCAGTTCTGAATGCAAGTAAAAGGTTTATCCCCAACTAAAGTTTCATGAGATACCACAGAAGCCTTCCTTGAAGCTATCATCATGATGCCTCTCGCTTCATTTTGAGATTTCAGGCATTATGTTATACAAAAGGTTTTAGGAAATTTGATGCCATTGTTGCCATAAGTGTCAATGACAATTATATTTCAGGTTGTGTAAAGCATAAGGAGCTGAAGATGAGTCTGTAGGAGAGGGGGAAGAGAATCAGGGGAAAAGAATTTGATCCCACAATGGAACGTTCTCATCTCTCCAGTGAAATGTAACAAACTGAAGGCATGCGGGAAGGTTGCTGACAGCTGGCCGGATGCAAAGCCAGCAGTGCAGAGAAGCAGGGGTACCTGGGAAGTGGCAGGAGGTGGGGCTACTGCTGCCATCTGTCATCGCATGCTGCCGCCAAGTGCCACATGCCACTTTCATGCGCCTCAGTATCCCCACTTCTCTGTCACCAGCTTTGCATGTGGTCGGCCATCAGCACCCTCCTCCCTGCCCTGCGTGCAGCAGCAATGCTGAGTGTATAGATGGCAGTGGGGGTGGATGCCACATGCAAGTGCCACATGCCTCGGGGGGGAGTGTGCTGACAGCTGGCTGCACACAAACCTGGCAGCGTGGAGAAGCGGGGAAACTTGGGCACAGAAAAGTGGCCTCCGGTGGTGACATGAAGTATATAAATAGTGTGTAGAAGTGTGTAGATAGTGGCAGCAGCTGTGTGTGAGCTCCCTGTGCCACCAGCTTCACACCTGGCCATCTGTCAGCACCCTCCGCCAACTCCCCAGCCAGCTGTCAGTACCCCCCACTCCGCATCCATAAGGGGTACCCACCAGAAGGGATAACCTGCTTTAAAAAGTTTGAAAACCCCTGATCTCATCTAAATTTTGCCTATGCAACTTAAGACCACTGCTCCTTGTTCTGTCATCTGCCACAACTGAGAACAGTCTAGCTCCATCCTCTGTAGAACTACACTTAAGGGAGTTGAAAGCTTCTATTAAAACCATCTTCAGTCTTCTTTTCTCTAAAATAAGTCCAATTCTCTCAGGCCCTCCTCACAAGTCACAACCAGGGACACTGCTGGTTCATATTTAGCTTACTGTCCATTGCAACCCCCAGGTCCTTTTCTGTGGATCTGCTGCTTAGCCAGTTGGTTCACTGCCTGTACTGGTGCATGAGACTGTTCTGTCTTAAGTGCAGGACTTTGTACTTGTCCTTGTGGAACCTCATGATATTCCTTTTGGCCCAATCCTCCAATTTGTCCAGGTCACTCTGAATCATAGCCCTACCTCCAGCATATTTACTATTCTCCCCAGCTTGATGTCATCCTCAGACTTGCTGAGATGCACTCCATCCCATCTTCCAGGTCACTTGTGAAGATATTGAATACAACCAGCCCCTGGAGCACTCCACTTGACACTGGCTGCCAAGTAGACACCAAAGCCATTGACTACTACCCTTTCAGCCCAATAATCCAGCCAGTTTTCTATCCACCTTACAGTTCATTCATCCAGCTCATACTTCCTTAGCTTGCTTGTAAGAACATTCTGGCAGACTATGGTGGAACAACAGGGGGCACTACTATGCAGAGCTACCCACCTCACTGTGCCTGGCCCATAACCATGCTTTGGGTGTCTATGTCCGGCCATCCTCCTTCCTGTGGAGACCTCCCACAAGCCTGGGATAATGCTATCACTACCCAGGCACTAGTCTCTGTTGGGGCACTGTGCAGCCTGGGATACAAAGACCCAGCCAGCCTTGGGGGTGCTTTGCCCCCTGGAAGTACTTCTGGGTGCTTCTTATAGCCTGGAGACTCCCAAGATATTCTCAGGTAGGACTGATTTAGTTAATAAACAGTCAAGCTCCCTCTCCCCATAGGCATTCACAGCTAGGTACGCTGAGCCAGATAGCTTTTTATTGATCAGGGACAGAGAATGGGAGTAGGTAGAGAACACAGGAAGTTCAAGAGAATAACAAAACACCTTGAGCCAGATAGATTACATTGAGCCTTTCATCTAATTTGGGTTCAGGGACCCCTTTAAACATGTCTAAAATCACTTAATTCTAATATACTGGCTACGTTTCCAAGTCTATTCACAGTAAAATCACCTAGAGCTTCTCTCCAGAGGTCCAAGCTTCTCTGAGCCCCCAAAATTACTGCCTGTCTCTTTCCCAGAATGCCTGCTGCAGGACAAAGGAAAAGCAAACTCCCCTGTCCCTTAGGAATTTTTACATCCCAGTCACCTAGGTGACCGGGTTGACTAAAACCAGGCAGGGTGACAAAACAGAGGGGCCTGAGCTGTCCCAGTACAGAGGTGAAGCAAAATGAGGAGTATTTCTTCACAGAGACCATATCAAAAGCCTTGCCAGAATCAAGGTATCTCATATCATATCATATCCACTGCTCTTCCCACATCCGCAGAGCCAGTTATCTCATCAAAGAAGGCAATCAGGTTGGTCAGGCATGACTTTCCCATGCTGACTGTTGTTTATCACCTTCTTCTCCTCCAAGTGCTTAGAAATGGATTCCTGAGGACCCAACTCCCTAATTTTTCTACAGACTGAGGTGAGGCTGACTAGCCTATAGTTCCACAGATCCTCCTCCTTTCCTTACTTAAAGATGGGCACTATATTTGCCCTTTTACAATTTCCCAGGACCTCTTCCAATTGCCATGAGTTTTCAAAGATAATGGCCAGTGGCTTTGCAATCACATCAGGCAACTCCCTCAGCACCTTCATGTGAATGGCAACTAGCCCCATGGACTTGTAAACACCCAGCTTTTCTAATAGTCCCTAACCTGTTCTTTCACCACTCTTGAATGCTCACCCGCTCCCTAAACTGTGCTAGTAGGCACAGTAATCTGGGAGCTGGCCTTACCTGTGAAGGCTGAGATAAAAAAAGGCACTGAGTATTTCAGTTTTTTCCCCATTATCTGTCACTAGATTGCCTCCCCCATTCAATAAGGGACCCAACACTTTCCCTGATCTTCCTCTTGTTGCTGAACCTATAGAAACCCGTGTTACTCTTCATGTCCCTGAAGTGTTGTACACACTAGCGCCTACACATATGTATAGTGGGATCCACATTGAAAGAACAACCTCCAGACTTGAGAGGTATGCAGTGCTTAAAAAATTAAATAAAAGAAAATACTCTTTGTAAGCATTTTTCAGAGCAATGCAGGGACACGTTCACTTGCTATGTTGCTACTGATTTCTCAATTGCAGACCAATTTCTTAGATACCAATGTCTGTATCTTTTTTAAATATTTAATATTATGGGGGGAAGGGGAAATCCTAAACAGTATTAGTATTGTTTATGTTTTGAAACAGAATTTAGGACCCTTTCATAGATACATGAGGCACATACAGCAGCTGTACATAGAGGGCCAATCTCCAAACCCACTAAAATCAATTCAAGTAAATACTTAACATTAATAGGCTTTAGATTACACTCAGAGTTTTCCAGCCCTCCAGCTGGATAGGGGCACACATCTATTGACTTAAGGCCAAAAAAATTGGGAACAAGCAACACATCTAGTTCTGCTCTTTATACACCTCTACGATTAGTATCAATTTATCATGATTACTCCATTCTACTTAGGGAGAGAACATCTGGTCTAGATGATAATATCTCCAAAACAAAAAGGTCCGCTCAAAAAATCCTAAATTTGTTTTCTTTTTGCCCTCTGGCAAACTAGTTAGCTAGCCCTATAAAGAAAAAGCTATATTAAAGCTGTCAAGCAAAGAAGATCATTCACATGCAAACCAGAATTTGTTGAGAGCTAGCAAGCACACATCTGGATATACTACCTCCACTCTTGAGGTTAGGAAAAAAGATATCCTATTATATTATACATATGGGGAAAATGAAACCCAAGTATGGGAGAAGCTTCTCCTTCATCCCACCTAGATCTGTCTCGATTGCAAAACAATGACATTAATTGCTCAATAGGTAATGATTTATTAGTTACGACTACACAGAGAAGTGTCTAACTCAATTCTAGAATACTCCCAGAGCTTTAATTTCATTTTTACTTGGATAGGAGTTCTCTCTTCACACCTGTACTGCAATGGAAGTGTGCACATACCAATTCACATTCTGAATATTCCAAAAAGAGTGCAGCATCCTCTTGCTCCATTTAGCAGTCTCCTTATTGCTGCTGAGAAAGAGGCAAAGTAGCACTGGCTAGACAGGAAAGGTGGACCATTTCAAGAGTCTATATGCCTACAGGGACCATAAAATTAGATTCGACCCCCTATATATTTTGGTACATATAGAAAATGGGAAAAAATGAATTTCCATCTGCCTCTTCTGAGGGGCCACCTGTGGCCCCCAAATCCTCTACTTAGCAGAATAGATTCTTCCCAACTCCTTTAAATGGAGTCTACCTAATGCTGAAGTCTATACAAAGGGACAAAAGAGGAAGGTGTCGCAACCCTGAGCTCTTCAAAATACCACAAATGTTTGGTCAGAGTGCTGAACGCTCTTAACGCAAAAAGGCCCCCTAGCTCAGCAGGTGCTCAATCTGTCTTTCTGCAGAGTGTGACTCCTTTATTTGAGGATGTTCCAATATATAGGGACAATTCTAAACATGGGCAAGCCCTGGCACTAGATGCAAAAACAAACTTAGGTTTTAATTTTATGCTGCTAATGTAATATACAAATTGTTGCATAACAAATAAACGATGATTGGAGGGACCAAACAGATCTGGTCCTGGTCTCCTAAAATACATCTTTGACTTAAGATAAAAGAAGGTGGCAGAAGCAGAAGATCTGTAAGGCTTGTATATACAGAAAGTCAGCCTGTGCACCACAATGCTAAACTACTGAATGCTGTAAGTGCCTCCCAGGAAGTTTGTGGCTAATAATTTTACTGTGAATTAACTTCCCCATGTAAAGAAACCCATAATATTCTCTGTAAACCAGCCAGTAGAGGACAGGACAGTATACAAATTAATAACCAAGTGACTGTATTTTCCAAAAGACTACCGATGTTATCTGACTTTATAGATATGAAACAGGTTGCATACAAGGATCTTGTACAGCAAGACATAATTACTAACATGAAGCCTGTAGAAAGTTGCATAACAGTTGCAGAATATTTTAAGATGACAGGTATCAAAATACTTTTTATTTTTTTTAAGAAATGAAAAGAAACATTTTCACATAAAATATCAAAATGACTAGTACTTCCTTCAATCACCATTTTTCCTCATATCAGTGTCCTGTTTGTACTGAAACATCCTGTTACATGGTTTTCTTCTTGTAATAATTTATATAGAAGTTGGCTTCAACTCTTTAGTATTTATTGCTTATAAAGCCCTGTTCCCATCTACTCCAGAATTTAGCTTCATTCTTCATGGAAAGGGAATGAAGTCCCAGTCCTATTTATTCAATAATGTCAAGATCAATCACTGCAATTTTTTTTACTGTATGTGCGTTAAGAATCTGTAGTTTGAACGGACAAATTCAAATACATGTTCTAAAGGTCTTTTCTCAACAACAACCCCAATGAACATAAATTAAGTCATATATTGCAGATTAAGTTTTATTACCAGTTTTAGAGTGCTTTCAGACAATGCTTTCTTATCTCAATGCTTTAAAAATTGTTAAAGCATCATAAAAGCCCCAATCAAGAAGAAAAGACTGATTCAAGACAATGAATCAATCTGAGTCGGCACATACTGAAGTACTTTCCTGAGTAGGAGACCAAATGTATATGCTGTCTTCTTAAGTGGAGAAAAACGGGACAGGAACACACAGAGACAGTTTTACTACTTAATAGGGTTTGTCACAGGGAGAGAAGCCCCAAGGGAACTCGGGAGCTCCCAGAAGGAGCCGCGGAGGCAGAAACGGGCGACAAAGTGAAAGGGAAGGAAAAGGAAAAATTTAAGTTACTTACCACAGGAGCCGAGGAATCACCAGAGAAACCCACGCACAGCCAGGGTGAAGAGTTAAATCACCTGTGGATGGCGGGTGATGTCAGCAGAGACTGCTGGCCGACAGAGATAAAAAGGATGACCGCAGCAGAGAGCAGAGGGAACACGTGGCTGCAGGGAGTAGGCCAGGCCAGAGGCTGCTGGAGGCGTGGAATGCCGGATCTGACTGCCGGCGCATGCCCCGGACAGGAAGGAGAGCCCAGAGGTCGTGGAATGCTGGAGCGGGCTGCAGGCATGCACCTCGGAGGAGAGGGAGAACCCGAAGGAAGACGGACACCGGAGGACGACATGGCTACAGTGGGTGAGCCGGGGAAAAGCTGGGAGTGAGCCGCGGCTGTGTGGAGGGATCCACGACCCAGAGAAGACTGCAGCTGAGGGTGGATCCAGAAGAGAGATTGCAGCCCGGGGACAACCCGGAGAAGGGACGGCAGGACAGTGTGGATCCAGAGAGAGGGACCTGCGATGGGGAGAACCCGGAGAGAGGGTCACACCCAGGGCAGCAGGGCAAGGATTGGTGGGTAGCTGGCCCGGAGAGCGAGGGCTAGCAAGCGGTGTCATGGGCGGTGACTTATTAAAGGGGCAGAGGCCCCGTTGGGCGACTAGCCATGTTTAAGTTTAGTAGAGTTTCTATCGGTTGTGTTACCCCGGGTTGGAAGGGGCTGAGGCGCAGTGGTAGGGGGAGTGAGAAGAGGCGAACCCAACGGTGGTGTGCTAGAAGGAGCAGCAAGGGGAACACCACGAACTGCTGGGTAGGGTATGGGCAACATGGAGGAGGTGGAGGAGCCTCGCAGAAGATCTCTACCGTAGGTAGCCGAAGAAGGTAACCACACGGCTGGAAGCCCCACCCACTGGAAGATCAAAGTCGTGGCAAGTGAGAAAGGGGCAGACCACAATGCAGAAAGAGACCTGCCCCAAAGCTACCTGCAACGACCAGCCGGATATCTGCAAATCCTCAGGGCAAGGAAGCCCGAGGTAGGATGTTTGACGCCCGGCGGCTACAGGGTTGTTAAACATTTCAATACAAAGGAATACAACTACATTTCAATTACTTGCTCACATGTTTTTAAAATATGTAAAATAGTCAAATAATCAGAGTTTTTAATCAACTAAAATTATGTCATTTTTTTTCAATTGGGGAAGGCCAGGATATTCAATAAGGATTTCAAGTAATCAATATTCAACTGCCTTGCAAATATTGCTTTTGTACTCTTAACCTGAAAAAAAAAGTAAAATAAAGCAACATAGAAAGTTTTAACTGCATATTTCAATTTTAAAGCATTTTTTTTATATGAAAAATAGTGGTGAGCCCTAAGAATCTCCAATCTTCCAAGGTTGAGAAAAGAGAAAAACCAAAGATGGTTAAAAACCAAAGACTTAATGGCCAAGAAGAATGTAATATGAGAGTTTTCTATTCAGCAGTAAAGAAGTCTAGAAGATGGTAATAAAAACACTGCTTTTTGAAGACTTCATTCCAACACTCTTTCCTTGACCTTGAACACGCTTTCCTTGAATGAATTATCCTGCCACATGTCCAGGAAGGGCCAGCAGGGGAAGTTATACTCAGAGGCAACCAGCATGGGTTCATTAGGGGCAGGTCTTGTCAAACCAACCTGGTGGCCTTCTATAACCAGGTCACCAAGGCCTTAGATGCAGGTGTCGCAGTGGATATAGTCTTTCTGGACTTCAGGAAGGCCTTCAACATGGTCTCTCACCCCATTCTCAGTAAGAAACTAGGAGACAGTGGTGTTGATGCCTACACAGTCAGATGGGTAACTAACCGGCTGGTGGGTTGTACCCAGTGCATGGTGGTGGACAGGTCTTATTCAACCCGGAGAGATGTGGGCAGTGGGGTTCCCCAGGGCTCAGTCCTTGGGCCCACACTATTCAATATCCTCATCAGTGACTTGGGTGAGGGGGTAGAAAGCACCCTGTTCAAATTTGCAGATGACATTAAGATGTGGGGTGAAGTGGGTACACTAGTAGGAAGGAACAGGCTGCAAGTGGATCTAGACAGGTTACATGGGCGGGACGATGAGAACAGGATAGGGTTCAACACTGACAAGTGCAGGGTAATACACCTGGGGAGGAAGAACCAGTGGCATACCTACAGGCTGAGGAATTCCCTTCTTGCCAGTGTCAAGACAGAAAAGGATCTTGGAGCCATCATTGATGCCACAATGAACATGGCCCGACAAAGTGGGGACACAGTCAGGAAGGCCAATCATACCATGTTGTGCATTCACAGATGCATCTCAAGCAGGTTCAAGGAGATGATCCTCCCCCTCTATGCTGCAGCTGGAGTACTGCATCCAGTTCTGGGCACCACACTTCAGGAGGGATGTGGCCAATATGAAGAGGGTCCAAAGGAGGGCTACCCACGTGATCAGAGGTCAGCAGGGCAGGCCTTACGAGAAGATGCTGAGGAACCTGAACCTGTTCAGCTTCCAAAAGAGAAGGCTGAGAGGGGATCTAGTGGCAGTGTACAAACTAGTCAAGGGGGACCAGCAGGCATTGGGAGAATCCCTGTTCCCCTGAGCACTCCTATGAGTTACAAGAAACAATGGACATAAGCTAGTGGAGGGTAGTTTCAGGCTAGACATTAGGAGGTGCTATTTCACTGTCAGGGTGGCTAGGACCTGGAACCAACTTCCAAAAAGTGATGCTGGCTCCTACCTTGGAGGTCTTTAAAAAAAAGGCTGGATGAACATCTGGCCGGGGTCATTTGACCCCAGTACTCTTTCCTGCCATGGCAGCAGGTCGGACTAGATGATCTCCTCAGGTCCCTTCCAACCCTACCAACTATGAAAGTAGAAAACTATGACCTGAATTCAGTAAAGCACTTGAATATACATGTTATGCTTTTTTTAAACCTGAGACTTGGTTTCAATACTAGTATTACTCATAGTTGAGTACTTCTGAAAGTGTTTAAGAGCATGAATTGGGCTTTTTGTGCAAAATATATTGAAAAACAATGATCTGGCATCTGCAATCACATTTGAAAAATGAATTTCAACAGCAAAACCTGGATGTCTGAATATCTTATTCAGAGTTTATTCAGAAGTTTTAAAAACAAAGCACACACACAATATATTTTGTATTAACATAAGATGAATCTACAGAATCTTGTATTATAATAATAAGAAGTTACATTTATTAGTAATACTGCCACAGATGTTTAGGTCTCAAATTATATCAGTTAATTACAATTAGTTATCACAAAAGAAATAAAATCAGTTTCACATAGAATGTTTGTAATCCACTCTCAGAACTCCAGTGAATGAATTGTCTCTGAAAGAAGACATTTATGGCTAAATACCATGGTATAAATGTGAAACTAGGTTCCACAGTCAAAATTTCCTACCAAAAAGAACTGTAATTAGTATGTTAACAATGAAACTACTTCTCACACAGAAATCCTAAAGTCTGAGAGAGTATAGGTAAAAGGAAGACAGCCAAAAAGATTTTTTCATATAATAGTAGTATCACAGGATCATAGAATAGTAGAACTGTAAGGGACCTGTAAGATCAAAGTATGATGTTGTATTTACTAAAATGATTAAAACATGTAATGTCATAAAGTATTATCAGCCAAGTTTTTAAGCTGGCCACTGTTCTTTATTGCTGAATATGTAACAAACAAAACAATTAGTTTACCTAAAACTTGCTGTTGGGAAAATGTCAGTATGCTTAACTGACAACTGATTTGGAAAAAATATGAATTAATTAAGATAATGTCATAATTAAGGATGCCTTTATACTGTGGAGACAGAAATTAAAATAACTGACTCTCTCAAGATGTTGCCATTCATTAAACAGAATTCAATAGCTTTATAGCAGTAAGATGAGAAGGGAGCAAGAGAAGCAAGGGGTGCACAAATTTGTGTACTATAAAAAAACCCTCCAACCTATCTTTTAAAAAGCTGAATCCAATAGAACAGCTAACCAACCATACTGACAAAAACTACTTTTCATAACAATGAATGCTGGTAACAAACACTGGGGGATCAATAAGTGTTCATTCAGAATTTATAGTCTGGCTAATTTTATGTGCAATTTGTGTAAAATTATTTAGTCTTAAATATTCAGTATTCACAGTTTAACAGCATCAGCAAGAAATATATGATTTCCCAAATGGAATTTATGCTTATAAAGACTTCACACTCTCAGTATTGGAAATAACACAGTTAAGCCCTATGTTCTCCTCACTTGAGAAGTGTAGATAGGAGTTTTTAAAAAAAAGTCTTAAGGCAGAAAAGCTCCTGAACCTATGAAGTAAAGCTGCTCCTACTGCAGCCCCTCAGGTTCACAACCAATCCTTTGAATACTCCTTACTGTTAGTGATGTTATATTCCTCCTAAATATTCAGTGGGTGCAATAAAAGATGTCATCAAAAATCCTCTCTTTTTGCTAAGGGATTTGTTTGGGGAAAATAAAGTTGGTAAGCATCCCTAGATTTCATAGACATTAGGGCTGGAAGGGACCTCGGGAGATCACTGAGTCCAGCCCCACGCCTTAGGGGCAGGGATCAGGGGGTCAAAGGATCCCAGCAAGATAAACGTCCAATTGACTCTTAAAGAAGTCCAGGAAGGTGCTTGGACCACCTCTGGTGGCAGTCTGTTCCAGGCCTTGGGGACTTGGACAGTAAAGTTCTTCTTTATGTCCAGCCTAAAATGGTCTTGGAAGAGTTTGTGACCATTTAAGCTTGTCATCCCATGAGGCACTCTGGTGAACAGGTGTTCTCAGAGCCTGATGTACACCCCTTATATACTTATAGGCAGCCACCAGGTCTAAGCCTGCACTTTTCCAGGCTGAAGAGTCCTATAGCTCTCAGCCTCTCATCATAAGGCCAGTTTTCCTGCCCTCTGATCATTTCTGCGGCTCTCCTTTGGACTCTTTCAAGCTTCTCCACATCTTTTTAAAACTGTGGAGACCAGTATTGGATACAGTACTCCAGCTATGGCCTCACTAAGGCTGAGTTCAGAAGAAGGATGACATCCTGGGATGCTAAAGAAGCATCTATAGATGCAAGCCAGAGTTTTGCTTGCTTTGCCAGCTGCAACATCACATTGGTGGCTCATATTCATCTTGTGGTTAATCATGACCCCCAAGTCCCTTTTGGCTGTGGTGCTAGCAAGCATAGCACTGCTGAGCCTATAAGCATGCTAGTATGTAGCATGTCTTTCTAAAAACAGACAATAAATTATTTGGGGAATCCAGTAGTTAGATTGAAAATTTCAGAGGTAACTTGATTTGCAATAACGTACATTTTCTTTGGAACTGCTGAAAATTATTGTATCGTGATAATTTCAAAGATTTCAGAATACTAACCTTAAAAGGGGAAAAGGCCCACACATTACTGAAATGATTTATTAGTCTATAGAAAATGTACCACTGGAACTAAAACTGTTGTTTTTACACAAAAGATTTTTTTGGCAATTCTGAAGTAATAAAAGAAGAAGTATAGCACATTGGAATAGGAATCCACAAAATGATCAGGGACAGAGACAACATGTCTTTCCCTCCCAGTTCCAGCAACTTTCATTTCAATTCCTTAACTAACAAGTTTACATTCCTCCTACATTTGCTTAGTTTCTCAATCAGAACAAAACCTGCAACGCAAAGGCTGAATTGCAAAAACGTTTGACAAGAAGCAATATACATCTGAAGGAGAAAAAGGATGGTCTTTCAACAGCAGCATTTCCTTAGGTGAATAACTTAATATTTGAAGAAAAAATGACACTGTTCTGGTCTTGTCACAAATCTACTGAAAAGTAGAAAGGAAAACACAGAGTGAAAACTGCCACCCTTAACTTGAACTCATTCTCCTGAGAAGACCACTAGTAAATTGGCTATTGTCTAATAAAACCTCTTTCACTATGGTACCAACAATACACAATTTGCAACTTTCTCTATTCAAAGGAAAAAAAATGAATTTGATGATTAGGTTATTTCCTTCATAACTTGCAAAGCTATTTCTGGGGTCAAATCAACAGCATAAATAACCTGCAAGGCAAATAAAAGGTTATTGCATTACTTTACTTGCAGCTTTCTCAAAGAAAGCTAAAAACTATACTTTTGAGCCTTTTAGAAGAAGATTAAAAAAATCTTTGTGCATGACTAAGGAAGGGCACATACAAACATTTCATTTCTATCATTCTAAGTGAATGCAGATCAATCTAAACCCATAACAGTACAGAAGTTCAGCACCTATAGATCAGTCTAAAAATGTCACAAGTGACCTAGATTAGACCTCATCCAAGGTACATTCAAACGAGATTGATTCAAGTTAGACTGATGTTGTGACCTTGTGTACTGTTTCACTATCACTTTTATATTGCTGTCCTCCTGCATCCCAGCCTGCTTTACAACCCTCTCATACCCCTCCCTCACAAAAAGGCACTACCACTCAGCCAGTGTTCATCTACTGCAGCTACACACACAGCAGGCCCTACCCCCAGGTTTTCCCCGTGCCATGCCAAGTCCCTCTTTCCAGCCCTGTTTCCAGCTATCTGTCAGCTCCATGCAGGCAAGGGAGAAGAAAGACATCTGTCTCCCCTGCAAGAACCCCATAACCAAAGCACCTGAATCCCCATGCCATGCCCCTACAACTCCAATACCACATAATGAAGCACACCACAATGTATGTGTAGACCCAACACTGAGCCCAGAATAACCATGCACTTGGGCATAGCTCCTCAGACCCTGATCCTGGCACCTGCATACACATATGAACCTGCTCTTGCCATTGACTACATCTCGAAGGCCAGACTCAGGCACCTTGAAACCTAAACACTAGCATAGAAACTGCCCCGTCCCAAGCAGGAGCTGGTGTGGGCAGTTTGCCTCAGGTGGTTGGTGTTGTGGGGGGGCAAAATATTGGGACTGGCCTGAACAGAGGCAACCCTGTTACCTCTGTGGCTCGGCTACTGGCAGGTACTCAGGCCACGTACACCTGGGGTGCTACAAGGGTTTTTTGGCCCACAGATACAGGTTCCAGCAGTACTAGGGCCTGGGGACTGAGCATCCAAGCTGGGGCAAGCAGGTGGACACTTCAAAGAACTTCAAGAGTAGGTTAGGTGTGGCAAGCTACCTCGGTATTGCAGGTAGAGGTCACTGGAAATTTCCAGGCTGAGGCATGAGGTGTTGTCACAGGAGCCCCTGGCAAGTTCAAGGTCATGGGGGTGGGTTGGCCAGTGGAGCCATGATCACGATGGAACAGAAACCACATCCAGCTAGAGTGAGGGTAACCTACATGTACCTATACTCACCCACCCTTCCTTCTATTCCTCCTCACAGCTGGACCCTCACCCACCCACAGATGCTGTGGGAATTGCCATGGACAACTCTGAGCCCTCACAGCCTCCAGCAAGAATCACACAGGGTAACAAGTAGGACACACCACAGTTCCTGGATCCGCAGGCCTGGGCACAGGTGATGGCATGCCATAGTGGGGTGCAGGTAGGCCAGGGTATGGAGAGACATGCAATAAACAAGGGAGGGTGATCTGGGGCTCTTCTCAAAGTCTCTGGGCAGGACATGAGGAAGTGTCCACAGTGAGGTGGAGAAGAGTTGAAGAAGCAGCTGCCCACATGTGGTAGCCAATGAGGGGAGGCCCAGGTGCTGAACTATACTTAGCGGTCTCCAGCAGCCCATGGAGCCCACAGGACACTCTGGGGGATATGCAGTAGTGTCCCCTGCCTTCATGCCTCCATCATACCAGGCTGCTTACACCCTTCACCCCCACTCCACAACTGCAAGTGTGTACATGGTTTGCTCTTGATCTAAAACTGGGTCAAAGGAACTGTACTATAGAGGGTCTTTTGTCTTTTTGCTTTAGCTCTATATTCAAACTGCTGATAACATGATACATCTATGCTTGTCCCTGTTTAAGTGCTTCTGACTTGCATGTTATTCTACATGGCTGAAAAAAAATTAGAACAAGACAGTGCTGTGGTGAGTGAGTTGTCCTTTTGACAAAATTCAGGAAGCCATAGAGGAGAAGCTTTTGCTTGGGTTTACTTATCCTGGGACTCAAGTCAATTCTTTTTCCATCAAGGTTTTCTGAATCATGAAAGCAGATGCTCTAAACCCATATTTGTTTGATACTAACATTCTCAATCATTCTGATTTTCAATTTTTTTTCCCTACCTGATTTAGAGTTTGACTGCCTCAATGCCCCAGGTTTTCTGATATTCTTTAGGGCTCAAAAACCCACTATTATCCCCCTTTTATTTTAGTTTAGAAGTCTAATCTTTGCCACACACAGAAAACAGTATCAAGAGGATATATTAAATATTACATACAGTTTCTCTTACATAGGTCTTCTGACTGATTTTACTATGATTTCAATAGTCATCCCTTACCATTACATCAGGTTAAGTAGCCCTCTTCCAGCACTTTGAGGAAAGGCATTTTTCAGTAAAAAAATTTCAGTCAAAAATTAGAGCAGGACAAAATCTTTTTGGTGACCAGTAACCAAACAGTAAAATGCAGGTTTAAGTTATTTTATAACATTTGTCACAATAAGGTATAAATTTGACAAATAAATTTACTTGAAAACAATTAACAATGTTCATTTGGCATTTCTTGCGCGCGCGCGCGCACACACACACACACACACACACACACAAACACACAAAGGGGCTTATGCAATGGCTAGGTCAAGGCAATAAAAGAGAAAACACACTCAGATTTCTCCTCTACCTGTAGTCTGTAGACCTGGTCAGAAAATGACAAACTACACAGACCAGCATAGACTACGGACCAAGCAAAAGCCTGAGTAATGAATAATAGCTGCTTAAGCTGATATACAATCAATCATCAATAAGCATGAATTTAAAGCATAACGAGTAGCCTGGAAAGTAGAATGATTTCTTTATCAATAATAACAGCTTCCTCCTCCTTCCTACATCTCCCCCAGCCAGAACAGGTGACAGAACCTGCATTGTGCTGTTGCAGGTAGATAGACAGGCATAAAGACAAGTACTTACAATGTTTTAGGGTATAATCAATAATGCCTGGGTTATAGAATTGTTTCTTGCCTCTATCCAACTTGGGTGTTAATAATACCTTAACCTGCTAAAAGAGAATGGAAGATCATTGGGAAATGCAACTGTATCTTGATTTGGTGTACAAAATGGGTGATCATTAAGGGAATTGTAACTGCTAGGGCTGTGAGAAACTTAGGTCACTGATTCAATTTGGCAGAGATTTGGCCCAATTTGGTGACTGAGTCTCTGAATCCAAATAGAATCAGAAGACCCTTTAATATCTCCAAATCAAATCAGAACTCTCTGAATTGATTCAGAGATATTTGATGATTTGGACATAGACATAGTTTTAAATGTTTTTTCTACATACCTTAAGGTACCAGACAGCTCGTGAATACTGGGATGCTGGGGAGGATGGAGTGTCCCATGGGAGTGCATAGGGGTTCCCAGCATGCTTGGCAGTGGACCCAACACTGGACCAGAAGCACTTCCAGTCCACTTCCAAGTCCACAGCAGAGTGTGCAGGGGACTGCCCCCACCCCCTGGCTCAGCAACTGGGTCTGGGAGCAACTGCCTCCTGGGTCTGGGTGGGGGATACCTGGGGTACTTCGAAGTCCACTTCCGGGTTCACTGCCAAGCATGCGCCACCCCTCACCCTGCTCCTCTGGGACACTCCATCTGTCTTGTCAACACAGCAGTCATGAACTGTGCCTGGTACCTCGAGGTATGTAGAAAAAACATTTAAAGCAGTATCTTTTGCTGAATCATCATTGAATCTTCAGATTCGGATTCAGCTGAATTGAATCGGGACAGTGATCCAAATCAATGAACTGAATTACTGTCCCCAATTCGGGCTGAATCCAAATCCAAATCAAATACGGTCTATTTTGCACACCTCTAGTAACTGCCCCTGAATTAGGTGCCTAAGCTTGCAAAGAAATCATGATTATAGACCAGCTCTCTCAAAAAATGTAAGGGCATTTCTGATTTGGAGCAGAGACCCACCTGTTTTGGAGCAGGGACTTGAACTTGGGTGCCTAATTTTTTAGAATAAGAACATAATGACAAGGCTATTGTAGTTTCCAGGGCTGGATCCTCTTTGCTACTCCTTTTGAAATTGTTACTATTAGAATACAAGTATTTTACTGACAATGGGCCAGGAAGTGAAGTACATATCATCCCTCTCAGGTGGTCTAGATGGTGGCATTAGGCACCAAGGTAACCACATGTCTATTTCTGAGCTCTGAACTAATTATTACAACTCAAGAAAAATAAGGATACGTTAGAGTTATTGTAAATCTCTTAAAATCATTTGAACAACAGTGATCACAAAAAACCAATATGTTGGGCATTATTAAAAAGGGAATGGAAAATAAGAAAGAAAAAATCATTATGCCACTGTATAAATTCATGGTACGCCAGTATGTTTAAAGCTGCATGCAGTTCTGGTCTCCACTTCCAAAAAAAAGGAATGCAATGGAGTCAGAAGAACTACCAACAAAGGCAACAAAGATGATCAGAGGGTACAGAAGCTGCCATACTATGAGCAACTGAAAAGCTTAGAACTAGGTCTGTCAATTAATCACAGAAAACGTGCATGATTAACGCATTAATCGGTTCCTGTGTTAACTTTTTAAATGTGTTAATCACACTCCAAAAAGTTCTGGAGCCCACACAGGGGCTCTGCTCCACTGCCTTCAGGCCACTTAGAAGGGCAGTGGTGGTAGCACAGAGGAAAGCAGGGCAACCCAGATGCAAGCTCTTGGTGGCTTCAGTGGGGGTAAGTGCACACAGACAGATGCATACAAGCAGCTGCAGCCTACACTGAGTGTACAGCAGCACTGTACTGGTAAGTCTGTGGAGGCAGAGGGGTGGGGGAGGCAGACCAAGGGCCCCATGGTGAGGGAGGGCATGTGGCAGGGGTAGGGGTAAGGCAAGGGGAAGGCACAGGGATGAATGGGACCCAGGGGCCAGGGTGGGATGGAGCTGCAAGTGTTTCATCCAGGAGTGCAGCTCCCTACTGCTGTGCACACCCCCGGGGGTGAGGCATGAGGGGCATGTGCCCTCCAGATCTGTGTGCAGGGCAGAGGCAGGCTTCCCACTGTCGGCTGGGGCTCAGACCCCTGCTTCTGTTGCCCTGGGAGCCTCACAATGTCATGTTGTGCCTCCCACTGCTGGGTGGACAGGGACCTTGCGGTGCAGCCAGTGCAATGCTCCTGGGGCAAAGGCAGCATGGCACAGAGCCCAGGCCTACAGCAGGCAGCCTGCCTCTGCCCCAAGCACAAATCTGGGGGCACATGCCCCTCATGACTCCTCCAGGAGTGCAGACAGCAGCAGGGAGCTGCACTCCCTCCCCTGCATCCATGGAAAAGCCTTCTTCAGCTCCATCCCACATGCTACCCAGCTCCAGGGCCCCATTCGTCCCAGTCCCACTCCCTCCCTCACCATTTGGAGAAAAGGGAGAATATACACATCTAGCAAATCATGACAGGTGTGAATAAAGCTAATAGGGAACTGTTATTCAACAAGTCCAAGAATACAGGAACTAGAGGACATTCATTGCAATTAAAAGAAGAGACTTAAAACAAACAATAAGAAGTCCTATTTTTCCCTATCTTCACAGCACACAGTCTCCTTGTAGAACTAATTTAATTGCTACAGGAGGTTGTAGTAGTAGAGAGTATGACTAGGTTCAGAAAGGGCCTAGACAAATTAATGGAAAACAGATTAATTGATGGCAATTAAATATAGCACTCAGGGATATCTTGATGTCTGTAAATCAATTATAGTTGTTCCCAAGGAGGATATGACAGAGTGGATAACATTAAACATGTCCTGTATATATACCACTTGCCACTGTCAGAGTCAGGAAACTGAGCTACGTGCACCATTGGTTCAACCCAATATAGCGCTACTTATGTTCTGGACAAGTGTCACTCTCACTGGTTCAAGGCTATATTTAAGACAACGTTTCCTCTATTGTTAAAAAATAATAATAATTAAGCATGAAAACCCAGCACATCTCATCCAATTCCCTCAAGATATTTCTTGGAAACTTTATGACCTGCTAACAGCTTAAAAGGCTTAAGCATTTAGCTGTAAGGCAGTGCAACACTAAAATGGACCAAGTAAAAAGACTGATTCCCCAGGTACCTCTCTACTATTTACCAGCTCCATTCATTCCCCTTCCCCTCCCCCTCCCCACCTGTCTCTCACCCACTGAATCCTCAATTTACATCTTTACTGACTGCCTTTCTTGCATGCATATCAGCTTCTGGCTTCTTTACTATTCATTTCACACCAACTGCAGATGCTTTCTCAGCCTGACGAAGGGTATTTATACCCAAAAGCTTCCCAAGAAGAATTTTTGCAACTATTTAAGTTGGTCTAATAAAAGATATCATATTTACCCAAAGAAACTTGTCTGCCTATGTCCTAATATCAGTGGTTCCCAACCTGTTTTTGCTGTGACCCACTGCTGGGAGTGGATTGGCAGCAGTGGCTTCAGGCCAGGGGAGCTCCCAGCAAATGGCACAGCTCATCCTTTGTGTGTGGCACCACCAGCATTGCCCCCACAACCCTTATTTGGATCGCGACACGAGGTTGGGAACCACCATCGTAGATCAACACAGCTACAACTTATACTCCTGAGTAAAAGGATGACAAGAACATAAGTCTTCATAGGAGACACATTCCAGTACCAGATGATTTTGCAGTCATGTCAAAACAGTGGAACTTGCTGAATTAAGCATGGCAAAACAAAGTATCCCAGCGCTGAACAGGAAAAAAACTATGAGGTAAAGTGTAGTAATAAAAACTTCATTTAAGTGTCTTTAAAAAAAAGTTATCTAAATATAGAACATAATTTAAACTAATCAAGTTATAAAACAAGCTTCATGTAATTCCCTGCTGTTCTAATCAAGGGAGTTTGAGGAAAAATGAAGCTGGGATTATTACTATGGAGTTAACTACATCCCTTAAGGAGTTCCTATAGTCATTAATGTAATTAGTCAAGCCAGTAGTACTATAATTTTTCAAATTTCTTCAGAAAAAGAACTTGCAGCTTGCTACCTACTTGGGCTGTTTTCCCCTGAAATAACATATCAGGTTTAAAAAAGCCAAAGGCTCCTAAGGCACATTATCCTGTGAAATCACAAAGCTTTCCAAGAGGACATAGCCAGTCAAATAGGTCTACCTAACATAATACTACTTCCTTAAGTAAAAAAGGGCTAATGTACTTCTCAAGGATGTTTAAATTGAACTAAAATGTATCTATAATTGAGAAGAGTTTACTTCAAAATGAAGCTGTATATTCCATCATCATTTCAAGCAAATCTCTATAGATAGAGGTCTATTTTCATAGGCAAAACAATACTATATCCCAGGGTTTTTCCAAGCTGTCCTCAAAAGAACCCCAAAAAAACTTGGACATTTTAGGATTGTCTGGGCTTCCATATTTTGCTGAAACTGAGATTGAGATGTCCTGAGTTTGAGATGCCCCTTTTATAAACCAACTGAATCAGAGATGCATAAGTTCTCATGAGCAAGAGTACCTGCAGCCACCGGCACACCCAGCCACCCTTCTGCCACCTCCCTATACTGTCCCAGGGGCAAGCCAGCTCACTCCCAGGAGGTCCCAGCCATCCTCGTGGGTACAGAAGCCTGCTGAAGGCAGAAGCAATGAGGGGCCCAATCCTTTTTTTCACTGGAGCCTGACCACCTCTCCTGTGGTTTGAGGAAAAGCTGACAGATTAATGGCACATATTAATGGCCCCCTGACTATGAGAGAGGCAGGCAGGCTCCACCAAAGAAAAGATTGGGCCCATCACCACTTCTGACTTCAGCAGGCATCTGTAGATGTCAGAACAACAAAATATATACAGCAACAGAAAAATAAAACCCATGTTTCAGTTAAAAACTCCTTGGTTCAATTTAGGGACCAAAGAATGCAACCCAAAGAACTAAAACCCTGTCACATGTACAAGCACCCCATATGCTGAGACAGCTGGGCAATGGTGGCTCCAGTCTGCTTCATGAAGTTTTGATGGCAAAGGAGAATAAACATATACAAGGCCTAAACATTCCATATGCTGGACCCTTGAACTATGTTACAAAAACCTCACAGCGTATGTAATCTTATCTAGTAAATCCTTCAGGAAAGGGAAAGTCGGTCTTTACATGCAGTTTCACCTCTGGTGTGTAACCTGCACACAAACAGAAAAAGTTCTGAAATTAAAAAAAGAAAAACAGAAGCCCCCCAAACCTGACCTTTTAAAAAAATATTCTACAGATTGTTTAACAAATTCTTTAAAGATGATCTTACAAAATTAAAAAAAGAACTTTCTGTAGTTGCTTTTCAGCCACTTTTCTTATATATAGAGCTAAAACAAAAGACCCTCTATAGTACAGATCCTCCAATTTAAATAAGGTAGGTTTGTCTGAAGGAAAAAAATGGATTGAATTATATCAGTTAAATCTGTGTAACTTCTTGATAGGGTTTCACCTTTTTTGGCTTAAGATGTCTTACATAAATTTACCATAAAAAAGCTATACTCTTCTACCAAGTGTACAGCATCCATAAAAATCAAACTACACAAGTTTACAATTTAGATCAAGGGCAGGCAATTATTTGGGCTAGAGGGCCACTTGAGGAGTTTTGGTGAGCTGTTGAGGGCTGGGTTGTGAGAGGATGGTGACCCAGCCTTGTTTTCCAACATGGTTGTTTTCGCTGCCTGGCAAGGCGGTGTGGGGGGGAGGGAGGGAAGGATGGAGGAAAAGAAGGGCAGGGACAGGAAGATGTCAAATGATCCTATTCAGCACCTGGTCTGTCCACCCTGCATACACTGCCAGGGGTGCTAGATGAAGTGGGTGGGAGGGCAAGGTCTCCATGGAGACCATGGAGTCTCCATGGACACAGCAGGGTGCACTCACTCAGGAAGATGGAATGGTGTCACAGGCAGGCAGTGTGTGTTACTTGGGAGCAGGATGAGCAGCCAGGGTCAGCGCTGGGATTGTGGAGTAGTGACAACACAGGGCCAGAGCTGCAGCCTGCTCCCTGCATGTCCCTGAAACAGGTGCTGATTCTGCAGAAGTGTGAAGGCCGAGTGAGCTGCCATCACCACTACAAGCACTGCTAGGAAGCCAAGTCTGGCTGCTGTGCCACCTGGCCCCATGAACTACAGCTCCCAGCATGCCTGAGAGCCACATGTGGGGATAGGCTGTATTTTCCCCATTCCTGGTTTAGACTGTTTACTACACCAGTTTTTAGAACTATTTAAGTTAAATTGGTTCTGTTTCATTTATAGATAAACTTCATAAATAAAGATAGCTTTCCTGTTCAATCAGGTTTAATTTCCTTGGCATGTGTGAGATCATGAAATTGTTAGTCCATCAGTCCTCTAAGGAAAACAAAAAAACCAAATACACACTCCAAAAAGTAGACGAGACAAAATTTCTAGAAATGCTTTATTAGGGAGAAAGATGTTGGTCTCTACACAACTGTAAAGATTTGGCTTCAAGGCCTTTTTCCCCTTTTTTTGAAGAAAGAAAATAGTCACAGACATTCACATATGCAACCTTAAGCTAAAGCTTCTCTTTATTACAACATTTGGGTCAATCTAGTGATAATACAAACAACATATTTACACATTTCAGAGTAAATTGAAAATGAACGTAAGCAGAAATTGGTACAATAACAAACTGATATAATATCGTGCAACTTGCCTAGTCAATTTCTTCCTAGGGTAAACATTTGTTCGGTTCAAATCAACTCCTCCAGCAGCTAATGACTAGAGACCTACTGTGAGTAGCCACCACTTTGAGAAACCTGACTGTGTCTGCTCCTTACCACAGGGTAACATCTTTAAGGAAACCATTCCCTACATAAGCACTTAAGAAAGATCATGCTGGCGCAGACCAATGGTTCCATCTAGCCCAGTACCCAATCTCCAAAAGTGGCAGAAGTAGATAATTTAGAGGGAGAGCATTGAACCAGATAGATCTAGAGCAATCTATCCCCCATTCATTACCCTTCCTGGCATCCACCTTTATTGGTTTAGAATTGCCAGAGGAAACATCTCCAGCCATTCTGTTCATCAGCTCCGTGAATCTGTCTAGTCCCTTTCTGCACTTAGCTATATCTGCCTCCATATCACGCACTGAGGCATAGGCAGTCTGACTAGTGGCTAGCACAAGCCAATAGCCAGAAGTCCAAGGGGTAGCTGGGTCAAAGCCTAAGGGTTAGAGTCCAAACAAAGGCTGAAACAGGATCATCAAGGTCAGGGAACAAGCTGTGTTAGGTACCAGAAAGCGCAGAGTTCCAAATAATTCAAGTCATGAGGTAGAGGTAGTCAAAGTCCAGGCAGAGTCAGTAACTGGTAGTCAGATCTACTATCAGGATACAGTAACACACATAGCAGAGCAGTTCAAGGGTGGAAGGAGCTTTGTTGTTTAGACAGTTGTCACAGGAAACCCATAGGCCTCACATCAGTCTTGGGAAAAATCCTTGAAAAAAATGATCAAGGATCACATCTGTGAGGGGCCAGCAGGGGAGATCATGCCCAGGGGAAAATCAACATGGGTTCATCAAATGCAGGTTCTGCCAGACCAACCTGATGGCCTTTTATAACCAGGTAACTAAATCCCTAGATGATGGTGTTACCGCAGACGTAGTCTTTCTGGACTTTAAGAAGGCCTTTAACACCATCTCTCACCCCATTCTTTATTAATAAACTGAGTGACTGTGGCATTGATGCCTACACAGCTGGATGGGTCAAAAATTGGCTGATGGGGTGCACCCAGAGAGCGGTGGTGGACGGGTCGTACTCGACCTGGTGGGATGCGAACAGTGGGGTCCCCCAGGGCTTGGTCCTGGGGCCTACACTGTTCAACATCTTCATCAGCAACTTGGATGAGGGGGTAGAAAACACCTTGTCCAAGTTTGCCAATGACACCAAGATGTGGGGAGAGGTAGGCACTCTTGAAGGGAGAGATAGGATGCAATTGCACTTAGACTACAGAAATAGATGGATGTTAATAGGATGGGCTTCAGTGTAGATAAGTGCAGGGTGCTGTACCTAGGGAGAAGGAATCCACAGCATACATATAAGCTGGGGAGCTCCCCCCTTGAGAGAACAGAGACGGAAAGGTATCTTGGAGTCATTGACTCCAAAATGAACATGAGCCGCCAATGCCAGACCGCAGCCAGCAAAGCCAACAGCACCTTGTCGTGCATCCAAAGATGTATCTCAAGCTGGTCCAGAGAGGTGATACTCCCCCTCTATGCAACATTGGTCTGGCCTCAGTTGGAGTACCGCGTCCAGTTCTGGGCACCGCACTTTAAGAAGGATGTGGACTGCTTTGAGAGGGTTCAGAGGATGCCCCCCCCCCCCTTGGTTGGAGGGCAAGAAGGCAGGCCCTATGAGGCGAGGCTGAGGGACCCAAACCTGTTCAGCCTCAGGAAGCAGAGGCTGAGGGGGGATTTGGTGGCTGCCTACAAACTTGTTAGGGGAGATCAACAGCAAATAGGAAGGGTCCCATTCACCCCAGCACCACCTGGGATGATGAGGAACAATGGCCAGAAGCTGCTGGAGAATAGGTTCAAGTTAGAGATTAGGAAGCACTATTTCACTGTCAGGGTAGCTAGGATCTGGACCCATCTTCCTAGAAAAGTGGTCTTCACTCCTATCTTGGGTAAATTTAAAAAGAGGTTTGATGAACAGCTGTCTGGGGTTGTGTGATCCCAGAGTGTGCTTCAGTCAGTGGGAGGAGGGTTAGACTAGATGATCTATTCAGGTTCCTTCTGACCCTAACTACTGTGAAACTACGAGACTATAGGAAACAAGAAGCCTTATGTAGGCAGAAGGATGCATTCAACAATCGGAAGCACCAGGCCAAATCAGTGGCCAGAGCTGGGTGCCCCCTGGGAAAAGGCCTCCTCTCATCATTCCACTCTATCTTTGTTCATGAGTCATGGCCAGGTTGAGGGCTGAGCTTGGGCTCAGCCTGTATGCCCTTAGTTTGGCAGTTCAGGAACAAATCCTGACATTACCACCTCCTATAGTAAGAAATTACACAACTTAACTACACGTTGTGTAAAAAAGTACTATTTCTTCTTAGGTTTAAACCTGGCTTCTAATAATTTCAGTGAGTACATCTTACGTTTACACCCTTCATGATGGTATATGCCATCTTATTCCCTCCCCCTCCCCTTCTCCTTTCCAAACTAAAGGGTGGAGACAGAAACAGTGGTGAACAGAAAGACATTAATATATTTTGCTGCACCTGAAAGTAAAAATCAGTGGAACAAAAAGGATGGTAATGGACTCTGCCACTTTACTGTGGTGAATGTCTATTAACTCTGGCAGAAAAGTACAAGCAGCGTAAAATCCTAGCACTCTTCCACTTCCCCCAACAGATATTTGGAGGGGTTTGAGGGGCCCACAAGGCAGCAAAGCACCTGCCCACTTTCCCTGCTAAGAGAAGCAACCTGGGTAATCTCTGAGTACCTCTCCATAATTGGGGAAGTTGGGGTTCCCTGGCCAGACTTGTTCCTCCACAACTGTGGAGAAGCAGATCTCACTGAGTGGGGAAAAGTCTTGCTTTCTCTGCTCAGTCAGACCCATGCCTCGTGTCTGGCTGGGCACAGAAAAGCCCCACTTTCCCCATTTGGTCAGACCTGTTCCCTGGTGATCAGAGAAAGCAGGGAGTTCACACTATCCCTGGTGCCACATCATGAAAGGTGGGATAAGTGGTAACATGTTTTCAGCCCAAAGAAGAGAATCAGCTATGCCACTACACATTATGGCACATCTGATCTCCTTCATTCTGCAGCATCTATTTTTATCCAACAAACAGTCCTAGCCTGTTTAGTCTCTCCTGGTATGGCAAATGCTCAATACCCCTGATAGTCTTGGTCATCCTTTTCTGCAACTTTTCTAATTTTACTACATCCTTTTGCAGATATGGAGACCAGAAGTACACATGGTATTCAAGATGTGGGCACACCATGGGTTTGTATAATGGCAATATGAGGTTCTCGGATTTGTTTTCAATTTCCTTCTTAAAAATGTCCAGTATTTTATTGGTTTTCTGGGTCATCACTGTATATTGAGTGAGGCTTTTAGAAAACTAACTACAGTGACTCGAAGATCTCTTTTCTGAGTCCTACACAGCTAGTTCAGAACTCAGCAATTCTTAATAATCATTTTGTATGTCCACACCCTGAGAGAAGCAACAATGAAACAATACTGGAAGCTCTGTGTATTACAGGGGTTTGTTCAAGTGAGATCAGACAAGAAGTAACAAGAAACCATCTTTAATGAACAAAACAAAAAGGTTTAATTAAATGCTCTTCAAGCATAACAGGATGCAGCAACAGGAGACAAACGATACAGAAGATCCCCACCTACTAGCAGGAATGTATGCATACACACACCCACGTATGCATGCAACAGCTCCCCCTCCCCACACCCAACTTCAGTGCTCAACAGGAGGTACATAGAGAGATTTTATTAGCAATAAAGAATGACTGGATTAGCATCTGATGGGCAGTACAGATTCAACCTGTACCCTACAGCTACAACCCCATATCATTCCTATTGATGCTTAAGCTAGTACTGAAACTAAAAACACATATCCCTAATAAGTCATTTATATTGAGGTTAAAATCACCACTTAAATTTGAGCTGTTAGATGCATGTACATAAATGAGAAACAGATTAGGAACCACACTTGAGCTATATACTGAACTAGCACTGCAGCAAACATGTGACATTCAGGGTTTGAAGCATTTAACAGCAACACTAACGGGGATTCAAAAGTGCAGTCCACCTTGTATGTCATTACTTTCCAAGCTCTTCATGCTGCAGTCTCCTAGTTACATTATCAACATCATTATGCCCAGCCTCTGCCACCAAGTTCCACTGCACTTTTGAATCCCATTTAGTGTTGCTGTTAAATGCTTCAAACCCTGAATGTCACAGGTTCCAAACACGTTATTACCTCCCACGCGCTTTACTTCATCAGTTTTGATCACCTAGAGGAAGGCCCTGAAAATACTTAGTTCCTAAGGTTAAATGCTACCCGACTGGAAGTAGTGCTATTTTCATTGCTATTATGAACAGAAAAACCCTCCTTCTCAAATGATGTGAGAGCTTGTGTAGGCATTCAACCATGCTCTGTACAGAATTCTTGATGCCACTGGAATTTCTCTTATCTTGAACTCAGACATTTTCCCTTAAGTCCACCCATCCTTTCTTAATCCTTTATCCATGGGCAACTGGTGGATCCAGAGTCTGGGGAGGGTACCAGATCACTGATGGGGGGAGGGGGGTCCCTTAGTGGCTGATTGCCGACTGGGGAGGCGGGATGGGGGGCAGCAGCCAATTGCCAAGTCCAAAATCACCAGCTGTAAAGCCAGAAGTACACTTCTGCCAGCACTTCCAGTTTCATGGCTCGCATTTCCAGGGGGTACACATGTACCTGTGTGCACTCCCTACATGTGGCCAATGCCTTATCTATTATTTTTTTCACTCTGACCCCTCAACAAAAGCAAGGCATGCCTGACCAACCATCATAGATTTCTTTCTATGATAGTGACAGGCTCTGTGGTTGGGGGAGAAGAGCTGATGTGATATGTCTCAGCTTTAGCAAGGCTTCTGACACAGCTTGTTAATGAGAATGCTGTGGGAGGCTAAAGGAAGTACAGACTAGATGAAGGTACTATAAAGTGGATGCAAAACTGGTTATCTTATGCTGCGTAGTCAGGAATGGCTCAACATTTAGTTGGGATAAAAAAAACAAACAAACAAACAAAAAAAACACAACAAATGGTGTTCCCAGGAGTCTGTCCTGGGTCTCATATTGTTCAACAGCTTCAGTAGCAATTTGGACAATGGAACTAAGTGCACATTTAGTAAATTTGTCAGTAGCACTCAGTTGGGTGGAGTGGAAGACACTCTGGAGAGTAGGTTAGGGATCCAGAATGGCCTAAATAAACTGTAGAAATGGTCTGAAATTAATTAAATTTAATTCAACTAGGACAAATGAAAAGTACTGTACTTTCTGCATTATTTCATAATTTACTAGGCTGTGGTACTGCAGAGAAGGACCTGGGCTTACACTGGGCCAGAAACAGACTATGGGCCAACAGTGTGCTCTTATTGCCAAAAAAGTCAACAGCATGATGGGCTGTAAATAGCAGGAGTGCCTCTAGCATACCCAGAGAAACAATTCTGCTCTACCTGGTACTGGTGTAGTTTTACCTAGAGTAGCACATCCCATTTTGGACAGATTGGAATGAGTGCAACAGGGAGTTTCATAGTAGCTAGGGTCAGGAAGGACCTGAACAGATCATCTAGCCTTGACTCCCTGCCATAGGCAGGAATGAATGCTGGATTCACAAGACCCCAGACAGTGTTAGGAGGTGATCCAACCTCCTCTTGAATTTGCCCAAGGTAGGGGTGAGGACCATTTCCCTGGGAAATTGGTTCCAGATTTTGGCCACTCTAACTGTAATATATTGCCTTCTGATCTCTAACCTAAACCTATTCTCCATCAGCTTATTACCATCGTTCCTTGTGACCCTAGGTGGTGCTGGGAAGAAAAGGGCTCTGCCTATTTGCTGTTGATCTCCCCTGATGAGCTTGTAGTGAGTGAGAAACATGATTGCAGGTCTGGAAAACATAATTTATAAGGAAAGGCTGAAAAGCAAGGCTTGTTTAGTCAAGAGAAGAGAGCCTGAGGGGGGCTCAATAAATATCTTCAAATATCCAAAGAGTGATTTTAGAGCAAATGGAGAAGGGGGTGTGGCTCTAGGGGACTAGGAGCAATGCCCTCAAGAATATAGATTGGAGATGAGAAGTACCTTTGTGACTATAAGGATATTCAAGCATTAGAATGGTTTACCTAAAGAAGTTACAGAATCTCTATTTCTGGAAATCGTTAAGAGCAGGTTAATCAGACAGTTGGCTGGGATGGTTTAACTAATGGATATTCCTGTTTCATAAGGTCTGTTCAATCCCTACTTTTCCTTTTCTATTCTAATATTATAAAAACCTAAGTCTGTCCGTCTGCCTGTAAGGCTTTATTCGCACTCTGAATGGCTGACAGACAGCCAATCAGAGTGCAAACAAGTGTTAGGACACAAAGCAGCCCACTGCCATGATGGTGGGGACACAGGAGATGGAGCAGGAATGGCCAGGCCAGCTGTGCTGGCCTTGTCCACCCTGTCCTGATCCCTCAAGGCAGTGGCAACAAAGTGGACGGAAGAGGGAGGAAGGCCCCAGGCCCAATGCAGGAGGAGAGGGGAGCAGGCCCGGGCCCAATGTGGGAGGGAGACGGGGGAGCATTTGTCTCACTTGAACATGCAAACTCACAATTACAGTCAAGCTTTCAAAGTCACAAAACACAAGTGGCTAAGCTATATATGTAAATATAAAATATAATATATATATATTATATAAAAATATACATATATAATGTTATCTGGACTTATACATTCTCTTAAGTGAAGGAAAGCTAACCTGAATCTGAGAAGTGCAGTGCAACACTTCTAAAGTGTTTACATGAGTTATATTTAAATTTCACAGAGAAAGATGGTGGAAGGTAGGGCAGGGTAGCCCCTAACAAACTAACTAGCTCACAGATGCATATGTTTTCATAAGCAACAACCACATATTAGATGCTGTGAATGAACAGAAGAAAGTATATTTTTATACCCTTACCCCCACGCACTCCAACATTATTCACTTCTGCTAAGTCATCACCTGGCTGAGACTCATCCTGAAGCAGAACAGGATAATATTGATGACTGATATAGAGTAATATACCAATCCCATGAAGCCAGGTGGCTACTTTCTCTCTTCAGTATCATGTGCTTCAAGAGTCATTTCATCTCATATTGCTTCAAGAAATCAGAACCTCATTTCGTATAGCCTGCATAGAACAAAACCTTATCTTAAATTACAGCAAAGCCACAAGTGATTTTCATTCAGTCAAGTGAGTGAAGCAATGACCAACTGCCGCAGCAAGAGATCCATGCTCTATCTGTTCATAAACCACACAAGATCAGCAGCATACTTCTCAAGATACATTGGATTCATGTCACTGTTCAAAAAACCTAAAGTGCAAATAAATCTTCAAGCAACAGTTGCCCACCCTAATAGTGCAATTAATAATTATCCTTAGGTAGCAGATTAGGTACACAATCACAAAAGAGAATCCTACATTATCAAAATGGCATTTTTCTTATTTAAAGCTTTATTGAAATCAATAGAAATATCAAGTGTTTAAAGCTGACAGGAAGACTTATAAGCTGAAAGTCAAAGACTCCTTTCTTTTCTGTTGCACTGCATTAAAAAAAATAAAAAGCATGACATTTGACAAGCCTAATGCAAATCATTAAAAATAAGCAAATTAAATGTTCTATTTTTCTAAGGGAGAAGTAAACTGCTAAAATAACCTTATGGTAACAGCAGCTTTTCACATTGAATGTTTTATTTCATATTTATTGTAACTAAAAGACTGTGAGATTAAGTTTTATTTTGTTTCAGAAAGTCTATAGAAGTTGGTTATTCAAGCATTTTCCCATTATGCATCCAAGTATAAATACCTCAGTAAAAGAAGTTACCAAACAACTTGGCAAAGTAATAAAATGGCATCATGTGCAATTGATAGCTATCCTTTCATGATCAGTAAATACAAATGTATCTCTTAGAAACTATAATGATTCTTTTCTAAATATAGAAATGTTAGCCATTAAAAACACAGGTGACTTCAATCACCACACGAAGTTCCTACAGTGGGTAATTATACAAAAATGGATTCATTAGCTTAGAGAAAAGAGAAAGGGGGTGGGCGGGAACCCTCTTTGCAGAGCCTTTACTACTTAGTTCAGTACGACTCAAGTGCTAGGAACACACATTACACATAAACCAGTTTAAGTGATCAGAAGCTGGTTTAAACCTGTAACAGAACAGACATTTAGTGCATATAAACGGGTTTCATAATGGCCAGAATTGGTTTGAGATGAACCTGGGTGAATGTAGTATCAGACTTAACTGATTTGAATCAAACTTGTTTATGAAATTATCTGTCCCAAATCCCTTCCTTGCTTAAGTTAAACCAGAGCCCCCCAGCATCCCAGCATGCTCTCTGGGACCTAGTCCAACCCAGCCTGGCTGGCCCTGCCTCTCTGCTCCCCAGCCCAAGTAGGGGCAGGGGTCTGACCAGGGAGGGGTTTAATTCCCTCTTCCTATCCCACCGGCAGGGCCCCAAGCCATGTCTCCGGGCACTCTCCCCATGCTGCTGCAGCATTGAGGCACCATGGCCCTTGAGGCAGAGGCAGGCAGGGATGAGTGTTAGTCTCCCCTCTACCCCCACTGCCAGCTAGATTTGCTTGCCATTGCCAGTGCGTTTGCTCTCTACAGGGGAATAGACCCCCTGCTGTCCCCTCTGCTGGATGCAGGGGGGAGGAGGAATAACCCCTGCTGGGAGGGGACTAGCCCTGAGCGCACACTGAGTCTGCCTACCATTCAGTCTGCAGGGCTGGAGTCTCCTGCCACATCCTCTTCTCAGCCTCTGGGCCAGCTGAGGCTGGTGGGAGGTATGGGGGGACAGAATTTTGCAATGGGACTCAGCTCTAACCCCAGAGTTGGGAGCCATGCCCCACTCCCCCTCAGCTGGCCCAAAGGATGAGAAGGGGACATGGCATGGGACTTCAGCTTCTCCTCTCCCTCCTCCCCCCTGCCCCTCAGCTGGCTGACAGCAATAAGGGGACAGGGCAATATTATTCCCTGGTACCAGCAGCCACCACTTGGTCTGTGCTCAGGCCAGGCCCCTCCTGGCAGATGGGGACTTCTTCCTCTGGATGCTGCCCAAAGCGCAGATGGAGCAACAACTGACAGTACCAGGACAGCAGCCTGACTTCTCAGCAAAGGAGGAGAGAGATTTCCTCTTCTCAGCCTTGGAGCTGGCTGTGAGGATCAAGGAGCTTGTACTGGGTTTTGGCTCTACCATTCCAGAGCTGGGAACAGGGCTGGAGTCCATTGCCATATCCCCTTCTACCCTAAGTGCAGACCAAGTGGTGGCTGTACCTGGGCCAGGGAGACCCGGCTGCAGTGCCCCGGGGGGCAGAGCTGGAAACCCCACTCCTTACCACCCCCAGGGGCCCTGCAGGTGGCATCTGGCCACACCCAGCAACTGGAATGGTGAGAGGGGAGTGATTGTGATGGGGGCAGAAGAGTGGGCACTGTGCTGTGGGGTGCTTTCAGGCTCTGGCCCACTCTGGTTGTCAATGCTGCTGTGCACAGCCCATTGCAGCTCTGCCTTCCCTGCATTACAGTGCTCCCACTGGGAAGAGACTCACACTTCACAACATTATGACAGGGTCTGATGCCCCCAACAAGGGCCTGTCCCCTCCCACTGCAGTGGTGGGGCAGGGGCAGGGGCATGGCCAGATGCTGGCTGACAGGGTCCCTTTTCATCCTTTGACCCTGTCATCTAGTGGAGGGGACAGCAGGGGTGTTATTCTGCTACAGGGAGCAACCATGGCAGTGGGCAGACTCAGCTCTGGGTAGAGGAGAGACTAACTCTCCTCCATGCCCCCTCTGCATCAGGGGGCATGGTGCCTACTGCTGCAGGAGCAAGGGAGGAGCACCCAGGGGACCTGACTTGGGTCTCTGCTGGTGGGATAGAGAGGAGATTAAAACCGTCCAAGGTCAGTTCAGCCTGGACTGGCCATGCCACACTCCCTGTTCCCCAAGCATAGCTTCCCTGTAGCCGTGGGCATGCTCTAGGGCCCCCCAGCTCCTGGCCTGAGCATCTTCAGGCATGTGCTTACAATTCCTCAATCCAGAGAATATATTTGTCCTGTTACAAACTGGTTTAGCCTAGGCAGGATAGAATAACCTGCAAAGGTGGAATCAGTCCAGGCTCCAGCTTCTTTAATGTCTTGTACCTATCCAATCATTAAAAAAAATCTTAGGGGACACAGAATTGTATCCTAATGAACATAATATAAGAGCTAGATAAAATGCTGCCATGAATTATTTTAATTGTAAAATCCTAGAGACCAAGTCATCATTTTTAACTCTAACTCATTTAGCTATACTCTTACTTACTTAAATTTGTACAGCAAATATTCAACAGGAATACAGAATTAATATAATGTTTATTTTATTAATTCCACTGGTTTCAGGATTATAGGGAAGTAGGGCCAGAAGGGACCTCACAAGGACATCTATTTCAACCTCCCACTCAAGGCAGGATCATTCCTGACTAGACCATCTAAGCCACATATCTGACTATCCTGCTTCAAAAGTTTCCATAAATGGAGATTCGAAAGCTTCTCTAGGCAGCCCATTCCAAAGCTTGATCACTATCATATTCAAAGAGTTCGTCCTCATCTGTAACCCCTGCTGCAGCTTCAGGCTTTGGCTCCCAGTAGTGTCCTTTATGGCCACAGAGAACAGCCCATTCCCATCCTCTCTAAAATCATCCCTTCAGGAATTTGAAGACATCAAATCTCCCTTCAGTCTTCTCTTCTTCAGACTAAATAAGGCTAGTTCTTTCACAGCCTTTCCTCATAAGTCATGCTTTATATACCTGCAGTCATTTTTATCAGTGTCTGCTAGGCTCTTTCCAAACTGTCCACTTCCTTTTCAAAGTGTGGGGCCCAAATCTGGACAAAGTATTCCATGCAAGGCCTCACCAGTGTCAAAGTAAGAGAAATAATCACTTCCCTTGATCTGCAGGTGACACTCCTGTTAATACAGCCTTGTATGGTACAGCCTAGTCAGTAATGCTCCAATCTGCATTTGTACATGCAATTTTTACAGTCCCAAACATAGGAGTTCATACTTGTCCTTGAATCTTATCTGATCAATTATGGATCATTTCTCCAGTCTAACCCTGTAATTCAGAATCCTAGCCCTGCCCTACACTCTGGAATGTCCAAAATTCTACCCATCTTGGTGTCACCCACAAATTGGCTAAGCATACACTCAATCCCATCATCCAAATCATTAATGAAGTCATTAAGTAATACCAGATTCAGGACAGATGCCTAGATAAACCCATTCAATACTTTCTCCCAACTAGCTGTCAAGCCACTGAGGACTAACTTGCTGAATATGATGAAATCAGTTATGTATCCCCCTTACAGTACTTCTGTCTAGTTTCCTTAGCTTGCTGATGAGAATGTCACGAGAGGCCACATCAAACACCTTGCTGAAGTCAAGGTAACGCATCCACTGCTCTCCCTTATCCACAGAGCCTTTCTTTCTATCACAGAATGAAACCAGGCCAGTCAGGCATGCCTTGCTCTTGGTGAAGCCATGAAGACTGTTCCTAATCACCTGGTTCTCCTCTAGGTCCTTCATAAAGTATTCCCTGAGGAGATGCTCCATGGTCTTTCTGTATCTCAAGGTCAGGACAATTCATCTGTAGTTCCTCGAATCCTCCTTCCCATTCTTGAAGATGAGCAATATATTTGCCCTTTTGCAGTCATCTGGGACCTCATCTGACCTCCATGAGTACTCAAAGACTATAGCCAATGGTTCTGAAATTACCTGAGCCAATTCCTTCAGTACACTCAGATGCATCCCATCTGGTCTTGCCAACTTGAAAGCATCTAAGTTTCTCTACGTAATCCCTAACCTATTCTTCTGTTAAGTCAGGCTGTTCATCTCCTCTATCTCTGCTTCCAACTGCACTTATCATTATGTAGTTCCCCCTATTTACACAAACTAAAGTAAGGAAGGCATTAAATATTTCATCCTTCTCCACATTGTCTGTAACTAATCAACTGTCTTCTGTATTCCATAGGGGACCTACAGTTTTTTTCATCCTGCTGTTACTTTTTACATACCTTTAGAATCCCTTTTTATTGCTTTTTATGTCCCTTGCCAGCTGCATCTCAAATTTTGCTTTGACCTTCTTAATTACCTCTCTGCATGTCCATATGAACACAAGTGTCATAGTGGGTCAGTTCTCTCATCAGTCTAGTTCAGAATCCTGTTTCTGACAGTGGCAAGGGATGTTAGAGAGAGACAAAGCATTCAACTAGGTAACTCCAGAAGGATCTTCCCCCTATTCAGTAGCCACCTTGGCACCCATACCCACCATTAGTGGTTTAGAGATGCCAGAGGAAACATCTTCAACCATTCTATTACATAGCCATTAATAAGTCATAAAGTTATCCAGTCCCTTTCTGAACCTGACTATCTCTATGCTATCTGTTTCCACCACCTCCTGTGGCAATGTATTCCACAAATTAACTATGCATTGCATAAAAAGTACTTTCTCTTGTTCGTTTTAAACTTCCCACTAATTTCAGTGGGGTGCCCTCTAGTTCCAGTCTTCTAGGACTTGGTGAATAAAGGTTTCCTGTTCACTTGGTCCACACCTTTCATGATTTTATAGACTTCTATCACATCTCCCAGACTTCTCCTTTCCAAACTGAAGACTCCTAGCCTTTTCAGTTTCTCCTGGTATAGCAATGGCTGTTAGTATAAATAAGAACTATCAGGCTTAGACCTTTGTTTTCAGGCAAGATTTGAGTCAATATTGTACTTGCTTTCTATAATAAAAAAATACATATATCCATATCTCCCTGTTTGTCAAAAACTGAACATAATCCTTAAAATGATATCTGTGGTACTCTGCAAACAGGAAAGTTTTTATACATAGAAAGTTCACAGAAAATCTGAGAAAGTTGTTTTTAGAATTTTTAAAAAGTGTTCTTAGTCCCTAAAAAGCCTTCTATTTTAACAAATATTATTTCAGACAGTTGAGTTAAATCCCAAATTTGGTAACTTTCCATCAATGTGGACTGATAACTTTGTCTATTTCCATAAAGTCTAAGAGCTGTTTTGAAGTTAAAAATTAACAGTTTATTCAATATTTAAGACACTTTTACTGGATGTACCCCAGTTTAAAGAACCTATTTCAGGTGGGCTACTTATTCCTAGAATATTAAAGGAATGAAAGCCCCAAACCAGAAATCTTGATCAAAATAATGATGACTGTCACTTTACACTTCCTTCTAGAAAAGGAATAAATTTAAACATCCTAGGTCAGCAGCAAGATTTCAGTCTGGTCCTTTCTAGCTTGTAGGGCATGTAAAACTTTTAAGTTTCAAAATAAAACAGTAGAAAGCGATGCAAATATATTGCTTCTGTGGTTATGGATAGTGCTTAGCTATTCATTTCTGTATTTACATTCTCTGTAGCTATCTAGAATTTCAGCCACTAAAAAGCTGGCCTATTAAAAAAAAGAGGTGATGATGATCACATAGGTAAGTTTAACCATAGCTTTCAAAGTAGGTATACCCAAACTGCTAAGACAGCTTCATAACATCAGGTATTTTTATTAACAAGAAACATTTTTCCTAATTTGAGACAATGAGCTTTAGCAAAACAGTCTCATTTCAGATCTCATTCTCATTTAAGATGAAAAAATTGAGATGTTATTTTTATAAGAATTCACTTTTGTTGAAGAAGGAGTTTTGATTTAGGCCGGGTACAGACATATTTTTGCTGGTATGAGTGATCAGAAACCAGTCTATACCCATAACAGAACAGAAGTTCAGCACACAAATGGGTCTATACCTGTTACAGAAGTTCAACTCGTACAGATTGGCTTAAAAATGATGGAATTCATTCTGAGATTTGCCTCCTTCCTCTCCTCCACCCTCCCCAAAAGGGGTGAAATGTGTGTTCTGATAACTACCAGTCTAAACTATGCTGCTTGCAGAAAACTGCACAACTTAAATTGAATCCGCCAAGGCTTTTTGAAAGAAAGACTGAACTTAGGGCAACAGACGCAAGTGATGATGGAAATGGGAAATAAAAACGAAAGGTTCAAGTGTAAAGCAAAAAGCAATTCTTAATATTCAGAGATGTATACTTTAGAAACTGCTAGTTTAGAGCTTTTCTTTGAAATATGAATACCTGCTACAGTTCCTATAATTAAAGCAGACTAAAACAAACCATTTTATTTGTTTTAATAATGAAAGTTGTCTGTGCATAATGGTTAAGAGATGCCTCGGCACTGCTTGTGTTGAGCACGGGAGCAGGGAGTTACCTCTGTAGCACGGGAAAAGTTTCGGTGCATGGTCAGAGCCCGCCAAAATCTTGCAGCTGCACCAGCAAGTGCATGCTTGCGATTGGCTTACGTTAAATTATGCATACGTACCGGTCGGCAATTGGTCTGCTGACCGAATCAGAGGCTTGGGCGATGCCTGCCCAAACCGGAGGAGAGCTGGGACACGCATGAGGAAACATCCACGTGCATTTCCAAGCCACAAAGGAGGCCTGATCAACCAACAACGACTCCCCGCCGGATTCATCCGAAGCCCCATACCCTGCGTAAGTGTGAGCTTGTGTGTGCCTGAGTTCCTGTTTTGAGTTTTGTAACTTCAAGGAACATGCCTACAGCCTAAGGACTGTAAGTAAAGTTTTTCTGCTTCCAACAACCTGCGT
>JAGPOW010002673.1:5617189-5671236 GCA_030014935.1 Caiman crocodilus
GGGTTCGGTTGGCCTTCCCAACCACCGTCTGACATTGGCAGCTCATGTTCATCTTGGCATCAACAATGACGCCGAGATCCCGTTCCTCCACCGTGCTAGCAAGAGGGGAGCTTCCCAGCCAGTATGTGTGCTGGGGGTTTAATGGGTGGCTCAGTGTAGGAATGCCTCCTACTGGGCCTTCCACACCTTTAAATAGTTCTCATTTTCCCTACCTGGAACAACTACTTCAGTCTCCTGAAGACTACAATATTTCAGTATTATTAAATCCTTTTGGCTCCATACAGGTGAAAAATACTGGTCTTTTATATAATGGAGACCAGGTTAGATAATTGAATGGTACTGTCTGACCTAATTTATGACATTTAGTGTTCTAACAAAATATTTAAAATACAACCATCTCCATTTAGTGGAATCTTTTTTTTTTTTTAACCTGGATTCCTAGCCTTAGTTAGTTGCAGTTAATTCATACATTTATTAATTTTGGTCACATGAAATATATAGGTGATAAGATTGCTCTGATCAGATGAAAAGGAGAGAGAGCATGGGCACACTGACACTATGGGAGCCAGTTCATCAGCATCTCTGGAATGTTCAGAGAACAGGAACATCTATTTTATATGCACGAAAATATGGTAGTCACAAAAATGGATAATTTAGCGATTTATTGCATCTTGCTCAAATAATAAGAGTTCCTAAAAATCAATCCAGTTTTAAATACCTTTCCTTCTAAAGATAATGGATATTTCTGTAATAAAAAGTTAAAATAATTTTACTGAGTTAGATAATCAGGTACAGGAATATTAATTAACACTGCTTCTTTACCATTGTCTTGGTGTAGGCTAAGAGGGAGGTGGGGAAGCAGCTCACTCTCCCAACCACAAAGGGAACAATCCATTTTTGTCCCTTTTCCACCATTGCTCACTGAACTACTTATTAGCAAAAGAGAGACAGGTGTCCTGCGCATTTCTCCAATTTGCTTAACACTTTCAAGGCAAGAGAGCAAGTTTACCATGGGGATATTATGTAGTTTCCTTTAATGAATTTAAGAGTATTAGCGAATCAGCTATTTTTTTGTTATTTTTTCTCTTTTCCATGGAGAAATCACCAAATATATTTTAAACTAATGTTTTACATTGCCAAGAAAAAAGTGGGGAAAAGGGGTTGTGGGAAGTAGAAGATCAAAGCAAACAAAGCATTGTGAGATAAATGTTTTACTTACATAATGATTTTTTAAAATAAACATATATTGTAAGAACATGTGTCCGTTATGTGCAGAAAATTACAGAGCTCCATCTACTTCAGAGCTGAAATACCAAAAATGAGATCGTTAGATTTATAACTTGTTTGCTTTCAAACCTAATATTCTCTCTTTGAAGAATGCTATTTTAAGGTATTATACAGTGTTCTTATACAGTGTTCTTCCACCATAGAAGAAAGAGGGAAGTTCTCCATATTGCTTTGAGGCAAAAATGTATTTAGTTCAAAACACTAATCAGCAAAGATTCTCTCTCTCTCTCTCTCTCTCTCTCTCTCTCTCTCTCTCTCTCATAGAAAGACTGCATATTGTATGGAAGACTAAATAAAAATCACACTATATGTGCTTCCTCTGCAAATAATTCATAGAAAGCTTATAGTACTTGAAGATCTCTATTACCAATACAGGGTGAAAGAGGAGGAATCACAAAACTTATCAAATTTGGATGCGTCCAGGCATTTATCCCTCAGTACAAATCAGTCTCTCAAAATCATTCAAAACATGCTGTCGTCAGTGAAAATGGCTGAACCAGGTAGACTATTTTATTTATACATATAATATAAAACGCTTTAAGTTTAGATAAACATTGAGGAGCAACCTATGATAAGTCCTCAACATTCATATTAAGCAAACATATTTTTTTCAGCACCTGTCACTTTTTTTTTTTTCATTCTGGTAGTGTTAGACTCTAATGAGGTTCACTTCTGGTCCTCATTACCCAGTCAGAGACTCAAAAAGGAACTTTCAGTTTTTGGGAGATTCCTTTATTAACTGCTGAATATCATGATCCAGTGTTTTCCTATGACTCTTGCATTGAACATACATCTTTAAATAAAACTAAAGTTCTGTTGGGAAAAAAGGAAAGGAATGCAATGTGAGCTTTTCTCCTTTCAATTAGGTTTAACTACTAGTTACAAACCGCATTCAATCTGTCCTGTCAAGATCACTGATAAATCAACTAGGTGTGCAGCTGTGAATGAAAACATGCCAGGGCCTTAGAGTCATTTAGCCAGTTTACTGCAACACAGGCCAAGTCAAATACCTTTCTCTGTCATTGGGCCACAAGGAAATTATGGCCTTCTACAATTAGTGATTTAATCATTTCACATAAAGCCTATAATATCAGTCTTGAAACCTACCTGGCCACAGTTTGTAGGAGGTGTCCTTAAATTTGTCCAAGTCCCAAATCATGTAAATCTGAAATTATTATTATTATTGAAGAATGCACTCTCCTCATCTTTAAGCATTAGGAAGTCCATCCTGCCCACAACACAGATCCAGGACGTTGTGACAAGATGCTTGTGGCTGACCTCTGAACTCCTGCCATTCTGCTGCAGCTCTTTACAAGCTACCACTATAAATCTGAACATATATGTACATAAATAGGGATCGGAGTGACATAAGGGTAGGTTGGTAATCTGTTTCTGTTAACATATTCCTTTCTATTCATGCTAGTGATTTTCCTTCAGCTACTATTTCAACTTCAGAGCAAAATGCATTACAATAGAAGACACATAACACACTACATTTGAGCACCTACTTAGATAAGATTTTTTCAAGTCTTTCTTTAGAATTAAAAAAAACAAAACAAAACCCACACACTTACATGCTTCCACAGAGGAAAACTCCACATCATGATCATAAAGTTACAAAACAAACCCTAAAAGAAAATGGTGAAACAATTATATGTCTCCTGTGGAGGACAATATTGAAGGAGCAAACAGGTATTTTGTTTATAAAATCATTTAAAAAAATTTCTCTATAGCAGTGTTACTCAATCCATGGGTCATGACCCAAAACTGGGTCGCACAAATGTATGAAAGGCCTCCAAACACACTTTAAAAATGGATTGTCCTTCAAAGGAGAAATATGTGGGAAACCGAGGCTTTTCCCTTGCAGGCTTGGAAGAGTTCCAGCCTGCATGGGGCTGCTTGCCCTGCCTGCCCCTATGCCCCACACACCCACCCCTGGGACCTGGGGTGGAAGGCAGTGGGTCAGGAGTGAGGGGCACTGGGTCGGGACTGGCCATTAATGTTTACAAATGGGTCCTGGTACAAAAAAAGTTGAAAACCACTCTATAGTACAGGAAAGGTAGCTGCCCTAGTATTTCAGAACCTTACTTACTGGATACAGCTTGAGCAGAGATCAATTACTTGGCAGCTGCTCTAATCTATGCTTAGCCTCAGGAGCACTATGAAAAATGTGCATCTAAACATTTTCGGGAGAAACACAACTGTTAGGGATTGATCATCTACCCCAGCAAGCACACTACCATACTAACAGGAAGCAAAAACAAAAGATAGTTAGAAAATTTAGAGACAAACTCAGTTTCTCCTGTGTGCATCACTCCAAATTAATTTGCATCTCCTCTAAATAATTCATTCAGTTTTGAAGAGAGAAGAATTTCTTGAAACAAAATCCTCTATAATACCATTTTGGAAAGTACTTATTGATTTCTGGCCAGATGTAAAGTATTTGACTTTGTGAAACTGTATTCTATTTCTTTTTCATTATGTTACTTCTTTTTGATCTGTTTACCTTCTACTATTTTTTTATATGTCATTTTTCCTGTATTTTGAGAGGGAAATCTGTTGATTACCTGCTGAAACTATTTACTGTCTGCAATTGTACTTAAAAGGAAAATGTAGAAAGAAGTGTTAGATAAAGAAAGAAAGTAAGTAAGTTTCTGGGGGTGAGATGCTCACAAAAAATAGATATTATTTATTTTAAAATGTGTATATTAAAAAAGACAGACAGTAGATAATATGCAGGTTTTATGCAAAATTTAAGTTTTCCCAGTCTTCCAATGTTAAATGGTCTTTTTGGTTTTGTTTTGTTTTTTAAAGGGAGGGAAAAAAAGCACAGTAATATTTCATCAAGGCTGTTCTATAATTACAATATTTTAAATACTTGACCTTTTCAGCCTCTCAGTCATATTCATCCTAATTCCTTACAGGTTGAAAAACAGTCAGAAGAAACAAAGAACTAGCTCTGTGCTGTATGTTTTAAAAAAAAAAAAGACAAGAGATCTGCCTTGAAGAGATTACTAACTATATGCGAAAAATTCTAGCAAATAAGAAACTACCATGGTACTATGACCGAGGGGTAAAATTGATTATGACTTAACTCCACATTCTTTCATGTGCGTTATGAATACAATTTTTGGATAAATTACCTCATCTGTGTATTTGGGATTAAACCTACATATAAGAGAGACACACTTCAAGGTTGTTTCATGTATAATATGTTAGACTGCAGGTAACTCAGGCATGGGAATTGGAGATGCAAGTAGCTGTCAGTCTATTCAGGGACAGATGTAAAAAAAGAAGTGTTATACTTCAATTCATACTTTATAAACTCACTGCCCAATAACAGAGGACTTTAGTAATGGGGCATCAGCTCAGGGTTATTTTTCTGGATTCCTCTAATACAATATTTTGGTCACAAGAAATTCCACAGACTTGTTACATGCTAGGGAAATATAAACCAAAATTGCTTCTAAGAATAAATATTTGTTAGACCTCAGAAAATGCAATACATCCAAGTAGAAAGGACAGCATTATTTCAGGGTATTAGACTTAACACATTAACTAGATGGTTTGCTTTCTTCGTGTTACCATTCAATCATTCAGTCTTACTGTGATATGAACAACTGCAAGGTTGAAATGAACAATAAACTATATAAAATGTAATAACAAAAAATCTTGTAAAAATAAAGATATTCTGGAATTTTTACAACAAAGTCAAGATATTAAATAAATATCATATTTACTCGAATACAAGATAACCCTGATTATAAAATTCCCCACCAATAATAATATTTTATATATAAAATGTATAAATTTTCCAGGTACAGAATCTAATTATTGAAAGTTTGCCTTAAATGTATCCTCCTCCCACTGCTACAGCAGGGAAAATAAATCTGGGGGTCAGGAAGCTTCCTCTGCCACCCCACAACTTCTTTCCTCTGAAGCCCCTTCTCCTCTTCTTACTGTCAGACACTGCTCTCCCTGAGCACATAGAAGTGAGAAGCAAGTTTGAAAACACTGAAATAGAAATAAAAGTATATCTCTGTATTAACTTGTATGTAGAGGTTACTACATGTACCCACACACTTAGTTCATCTAGAATTGATGCAGTTTACTTCTTTTGAAACTGCTGCAAGTTTTAGCACAGATACTCCATAAACATACCTTTAAGCAGCACGTCTGTATCTACTATATGTGTGTGTGAGGTGTGCGCACACCATACATATGTATATGTAGACATGTATTCATTACATTAGTCCAAAGCCAAAAGGCTCATAATTTACCATACAGTTAATTGGGCTGGGGTCCAGCACAGACAAATGCTTCAAGGCAAGGTGACCCCACAGATCAACACTGCTCAGTATGTGTGTTTATTCCAGTTACCGCCCACAAAGGATCCATGTGCCAATTAGCACCCCTTCACTCTTTACTAAAACTAGGGGTTCTTGTCACAAATTCCAGGATCCCCCCAAAATACATATGCAGATGAAGTCCAAGACATCCTGATCCATATCCATCTGATGGAATGTTGGGCCATACTACATATATATTCCAAACAGAGAGAGTGACAGAGGGATCCTGGATAAGCTGTTTGGGGCCTGTTAAGTGATGTTGGCCAGAAATTAAAGGCTGGTTTAAAAAAACCCAAAAAACATACCATGGGACTCATTTGAAATGGAAAAGAAAGGCACAGGTCAGCTGTGGAAGTGAAGAGGAAGCAATAATGTAGTAGCTCACCATGACCTGAAAAAGGTCAGGGTTGAGGGTGACTAAGCACAATAGGCATCGCCATGTATCTTTTTCGGAGGAGCTGCACTAACCTGTTATTGTGGTAGGTTTCCATTAGTAACTTTGTCTTTTAACTGAGATCAAGCATTTTTGGCACCATTCTTGAGAGTGTCAAAGTGGAGAGTACCCCCCTGGTGCCAGCCTGGTATTGAAGTACCTCCAGGCCTGATGCCAATTCCTTGTGGAGAGAACACCTGCCTGGAATTTTTTTTGAAAGGGTAAATAAAAAAAAAAGTCCCCATCAGTATGCTTACCTCATATGGTCCATGTATTTTATTATCATGCTCAATGTTGGTTGCATTTAATCAACTCGATAGTTTCCATTACTGAACACTTGCTGCTTCTGGCAGCAGTCTAATGATACAAAACATATTTAATGAGATCTCCTTGTACATGAATGCAAGATGAGGGAACTCATGCTGACTGAAGGGGAAATCTTGTCTATAAATTGAGTACATATGGTACTTACTTAGGTAGTTGATTACATCCAGAATTCTTGAAGTGTTATACAGAAGATATGTATATTTATTCCCATTTTATAAATAGGAAAATCATAGTCTACTCCTACCTACTTTCTTCTATAGAACTTTATCCAACAAATCTGCAGATGAAGTTAGTTGGTGGATTGGGTCCAGAAGAGCAGTTATTAACTTAAGAACTACAGGAAAAAAAGATCATTACCAGTGACCAGAGAGAATACAGAAGCATAAGACAAACATTGATGTAAATAAAAGCAAAATCAATATCCTAGCATCAGGGTTTTATTCCTCATTATTCTATTGCTAAGTAATGGTGCCTTTGACAGGTGTTTCTTGAAGGCTAAAAAAAAAAGGAAAAACATTACAGGCTATAAAAATGACTGCTTTTTTGCTCTTTTTGAGAACCAAATAAAGTGAAAGAGCAGAAGAATATTGAGAAAACATCTATAATAATTAGCAGTACAGTTCAAGCTAACAACATTTTGTATGTCTTGTATTCCTATTTTCTGGCTTGTCATTGCCATACTGCAGCAGTAGTATGGCAGCATAAAGCATACATCTGACTATGGCTGCCAAGAGACAGCTGCTCAACTCCTGTTACCACTGATACTGTTGGGCAAATATAGCAGGTTCTCACTATATGGGATAAGTCAAACACAATTCTTACTGTAGGCTGCTTTTTATTTCAATTTTCTTCCCTTTTATGAAATTTCAAAAGCAAAATTGATATTTCTTCCAGTCGCAATACACGAGTTTCCATTTCAGTGAATGAACAAGTAGGGAGATGCAGCTAAATAATTTTTCATTTCACTTGAAAACAAACTAACAAACAAGAAATTGGGGCATGGTGAAAGTACAATGTGTTGTGTCAATTGCGTAGCAGGAATTAAAAAATATGTACTGCTCAAAATGCAAAATGTGTATAGAAAAAAAATAAATAAATCAGGCACATCTTTCAGGTTCCCATTAAGAGTTACTGATATCAGTGCAATGCATTCACATCATACGGTCATGATGTAATCAGATATGATGTTAAGATGTAACCATTGATAGTGCAATTAAAGTAGGCATTTCTATGAATTTTGAAAATTCACTTCCACCATTTTTCCTCCACTGAAAGCCTGAAATAAGACCCATTAAGAGAGCTAATGCTGAAGCTGTGGGTGAGAATTGGTGACAAAACTTTGCTTCGATTACTATGAAGTTAAAAAAGTACTTGTAATATACAATTTAGCTTACGAATATGCATTCATTTTTATATTATTTAAAGTCTGAGAACTTGGGAACAGTATTTTGCTGAGAAGATTTAGCACTCACTTGCTAATGCATTAGTGTAATCCTCTGGCATGTCAAGCCACAAGCCAGCTTTGTACATAGCCCCAAACTGATTCTCCCATTGCTAGGGCAATGAAAGCAAGGTCAGTAGCACATTAAAAACATCTCACACATGACCCATCTTATCAGAAAACCAAAATAGCCATTGAAACATTCCATTTACTTTAGGGAAAAGTTTATAATTAATTACTTTATAAGAAAAAAAATGCTGCACATTTATACATTTTATACAGTTTATTTTGGAATTGCCACAGAAGAGTAAAAAAAGTGGAATATGAAAAGAAAGACAGAGAAGAACTGTTAAATCCATTTAGAAATACTTAGCTGGAGCATTAGAGAAGAGGCTGCATTAGGAGATAGATGAGGTACACATCAAGAAAATGTTAAGATTACAAAAAAAAAACAACCTATGAGGATATTAAATTAGATGAGATTTTTAGTGGTCTATAAAATAATACAGTAAAAATATAAAAATTTCCAAAGAGTTCTTAACATGTGGAGAACAACTTTATGTTCCAGAAATTTGAGGATATGACTAGTGGATCATACTTGGATCTTCTTCTGATGGAACAGGAAAGAATTAGATTGAAGAAATGAAGGTGAGAGAAAACTTGGTAGGAAGTGAAGATGATATGATTGAATTAATGCTTCTAAGACAGGGAAAACATGAAATTCACATTAAAATATTGGATATTAAAAAAAACATTTCAACCCACTTTGAGATGGAGTAGGTAAGTGACTGAAAGATAAAGAGGTCCAAAAGGGGGAGTCTCTAAAGGGGATGGTATCTGAAGCTTGACAAGAAGTTATTCCAATGCTATGGAAATTCAAGAAGAACAGCAGAAAACCAAGGTGGCTGCACCAGAAGATTCTTAGATGCCTCAAAAAAACCAAAAAAAAAATCCACCCAAAAGGAATACATACATATAGTTGTTCTTCACTGAGCAACAGAAAAGAATTAGATTCAATCCTGCAAACTTTTGCTATACACTAAATATCTTGAAGTGCCTGACAGATCTGAATATATAGTCAACAACAACAACAACAAAAGGACAAACCAGTAAGGAAACAGCATTAAGGAGGCATAGCAATAAATAGCAAGAATTTGCAGGAAGAAAAATTAAGGAAGCAAAGATAAAATATGAGTTAATCTGGTGATATAAGGCTAATGAAAAACAAGAATATATGTTGACCAAAACTAAACAAAAAGTGGACAAGGAAACTAAGCCCAATGCTATATGAAGGTGAGTTATTAATAAGAAAATTTGAAAAAGGCAAAACTGCACAATAAGTACTTTGCCTCAGGTCTTCACAAAAAAGCTACAACAGAAAACTAACAAAAGCTGTATTGGCAAAGAAAGGGAAAGATGGAGGACCACAGTAACTACCTAGACTGTCAGAGACTTTTTAATTAATGTAACGTCTCATCGGGGTGCTGAAGAAACTGATAAGATGGATCTTAGAGCCCTTGGTAATAGTATTTACAAAGTCATAGAAGACAGCAAGGTTCCAGATGAGTGGATGAGATCAACATAGTGCCAATCTTAAAAAGAAAACAAAAAGGAGAACCCGAGTATTTAAGTTTGGTCAGTAGGGCTGTGCAAAATTTCGCTGGCTGTTTTGTTTCAACACTGTTTCGACTTATTTTGAACTTGAAACAGTGAAATCAAAATGAAACAAAGGGCTTCAAAAGAGCCTTGAAATGAAATGAGGGCAGTCAAAACATTTTGAAAGTTTTGAAATGTTTTGAGTTTCAAAAATCAAGCAGGGCTTGTCTGCAGAGAAACAAAGAGGGAGGGGGAAGAGGGGGGAAGGACTGTTCTCATATTGACTGTGTAGCTGGCCAGTGACTATGGTCCTTCTCTGAGGTCCCTTCCAATCCCAGTGCTTTGGGGGAGGGATGCAAAAAGAGCATAGAAGGCAACATTGTTTGAACTGGCCTGCTTTCTGTCACCCTTGTCACGAGTTTTCCTTGTCAGCAACCCGAGGTGTAGTTTCCCAGAAACCCTGGTACCTATCTCTTTGAAACCTGGCAGGCTTCATGGCCTCAGCAGGGGCTACCATCCCTGCAGTTTTCACCCCACTGTACCTTAATACACACGACACAAGTTTTGCTTTCAAGAATTTGAGGTGTAGTTTCCAAGAAACCCCTGCATCTGTGTTCTTGAAACTTGGCAAGCTTTATGGCCTCAGAAGGAGCTACCATCACTGCAAGTTCCATCCAAATCAGACAAGAACTGACTATGTTATAGATAGTTTTTGGTTCCCTATTATAGCCTATGGGCAAAACATCAAAACAGTCTCGAAACAGCAGAACAGTTTTGACAAAACAAAATGGAACAGTGGTTCTGAAACAAAACGAAACTTGAAGCAAAATACTGTCCCATCAAAATGAAAGTCAAAATGAAATGGTGCTGTTTTACACAGCCCTACTGATCAGCCAGACTTCAGTATTTGGGAAGTGATTGATACACATTACTCGTCCAATGTTGTCAGTTGATAAATAAATATCCGGAGGAAAAAAGACTGAACATGTTTATGGATTTAGTGAGAACAAATCATGCCAAACTAACCTGATCTCCTTTGACAAAGTAACTAGTTGGAGGGAAAAAGGGAATGCAGTGGACAACATGTACTTGGACAATAGTATGATTTTTGATAGTTTCAAATGACATTTGTATAAGCCAACTAAAGAAATATGGGTTGGCTAAAATAACTACAAGGTAGATAACTGTAATAACCACTTAATAACTGCAAGCAAAAGATAATTATACATAGATCCATTTCAAAATGGCAAGAGGTTTCACCTGTTTCAAGAGGGGTTTCACAAGGACATTCCCTGCACCCAGTGCTATTTAATATGTTTACTAATAGATTTTGAGACCAGCAAAGATAACTTCCTAATAAAGTTTACAGACTATGAAACAGGGAAGGATGGCAAATACTTCAGACAATAAGAACAGAATTCAGAAGGATCTTGATACTTTAAACAGCTAGGCTAGAGACAACAAAATAAATTTCATTATAGACAAATATACAAATATAAGATGTTCCACAAAGAGAAGATTCATTAAAAGTACAAATATAGAATTGGAGATAACTGGCTGGGTAGCATTGCTGAAAAGTATCTAAGTATTTTGGGTGATCAGGCTCAACAGGAAACAGAAATGTGATGTAGTTGCAAAAAGTGCAGTTTTGGGTTGAATCAGCAAGAGTTTTAGGTATGAGACAGCCAGAGTTAGTAAGTATTGTAAGTATTACTTGGGTCTTAAGTAGAATATTGTGTACAGTTCTGGACTCCACGTTTTAAGAAGGATATAGGAAAGTTCAAGAATGGTTCAGAGGTGATCAACAAAAATATTGGCAGGAGGTGCTAGAAGGCAAAATATGCAAGAGAACTAGTCATGTTTAGCTTAGATAAAGGGCAGTTAAAGGTGGCAAGGGCAGCCCAAAATCTTTGAATATTTGCAAAGGTTGCCGTAAAGAAGAGAGAACATTTCTCCCCCTTGGTGTAGAGACAGGATACAAATGGATTTAAACTGCAGCAAAGCACATTTATGTTAGATCTTAGGAAAACTCCCTTATGGCCAGATGAGTATGGCAGGGGAATAGAGTTGTAGAATGTAATTTACTGAAGGCTTTCAAGATAAGTCAGTATAAGCACTGGACTGGGATGATTTAGGAGTTGTATTGCTCCATTTGTGCAGGACATTTGGCTAGATGACCCTCAAGTTCACTTCCAACCCTGTAATTTTATGTTTTATAATAAAAAGTTTTTTTCTTGCATTTTTATTTAACAGGGCAGTATGTTTATGACTTCATATGTTCAAAATCAAAAACTATTTTTGGATTCAAACAGATCTAATGATAATGAGCTTGTTTCTAGTATCAACTGTAAAAAAAAAATTACAAAATACCTAGTATGTTCAGAAGCAGAGCAAATTTTCCTTCCAGACTGCATAAATGTACAAGCACATCAAACATAATCAGAGATTTAGGTCATTCAAGAGAAACAGCAAAACACAGATGTCCAGTTTCCAATGGACATGTATCTAAGCTCAAATGAGTTTGTTTTTGTTCCACAAGCAGCTGAAAACCTGCACACTTCAGAAAAATATTTGCACTTATGTACCAATTTTTAAAAGAAGAATGTAGCCCAACAAGAAGTCTTACCTATACAAAAACTAAATTAACACTAAAATTAAACCCTACCATTCACAGTTCAACATTCAATAGTATGTATTATTTTGTGTTTCTGCTAGCTTTAAATATACTCCCCTTTAGTTCCCTTTTTATAAAATGATGTTAATGTCCAAACCATTAGTTCTGGTTTGATAAATACCAGCCGATATATTTCTGCAACTAAATATACTATATTCTTAGAATTTATATTTGGCTTAGGAACCGCATAAAAGCAAGGATTCCTTTTGAAACATGCTTCCAAAGGAACAATACAAAAGTCACTGGTTTCAACAAGGCTAGACAGTGTTTTTAAAAGTGACAGGCAAAAATAGGCTAATCAGTTTTGGTTAACAAGGGAAACCCAAGTAGTTAGCCACTTAATATAGATATAGGAATAAAATATAGGGATAGTATATTTAATAAAAGTATAAACAGGAAATACTCAATTGCTACTCTCTCACATTTCTTGTTCCAGTCATTACAAGCAATTAGACTTCTTATCTTGTAGTAATGCAAATTGTTTAATCCATGATGATTCTTCAGTTCCTCAATAACTTACAGTTATTTCAGCAAATTCTTTCCAGGAAGTTACCAACACTATAGTATCTATTCTACTACAAACGTTTTTGTCATTCTGCAATACAGGCATATGCAATCAGTTAACTTCATTGCATTTGTTCCACACTCAGCAGTTACTTCTGCAGTTAAAGTTCAGTACCTCCATGCTGCCAAATGTAAATTAGTAAACACTCTACAGATTATAAAATGAAAGCATTAATATGAGGTAGGGTTTTTTTTTAACAACTTTATTCTTTCAATCCTGTGTATCTAAGCAGAACAAGCAAGCACAGGTATTGGAACAATTAAATACAAATGTGTATACAAATCTAACGTTCAGTATTCAGACATTAGAATTTGGATACAAAACACTGCAATGATTACATCACTGTTCAACTAGATTATTATAGTCCAACCACAACACAACTTCATGACTATTAGGAGCTAATAAAATTTATAGCGTTTCCCCAGGCCCCAGGAAACTGAAAACCAAACTCTTCTTTCAAGGCAGAAGTCAAGTACAGTTTCATAACTGGCCATTTACCTGCATCAGCCACTGGATTTTCAGGGAGCCCACATTAATCATATAATTTCCTGCCCCTGCAAAGGGTGCAGGTGTTTACCAAAGTAAGAGTTTATCCTGATCTAATTAAGACCAGAAGAATATGTGCATCATTTCAGACAGAATAATAGATAATTAGGATTGGAAAGGACCTCAGGAGATCATCTAGTCCAACTCACTCCTCAAAGCAGGACCATCCCCAACTTGATAATCCAAGCCAAAGCTTTGTCTAACCAGGTCTTAAAAACTTCTCAGAATAGAGATTCCACAACTTCTCTGGGTAACGTGTTCCAGTGTTTTATGATTCTCCTAGTGCAAAGTTATATATTAGGAAAAATTTTCAACTTCCCTTGCTGCAACTTGAGACCATTGCTCCTTGTTCTGTTATCTGCCATCACTGGGAACAGTTTAGCTCCATCCTCTTTTGAAACCCACTTCAGGTAGTTGAAGGCTGCTATTCAATCCCATGTCAGTCCCCTCTTCTATAGACTAAATAAGCCCAGTTCCCTCAGCCTCTCCTCATAAGACATGTGCCCTAGTCCCTGAACTGATCTTGTTGCCCTCAGCTGGACTCTCTAGAATTCTGTCCACACATCCTTTCTGTAGTGAGTGGCCCAAACTGAACACATTACTCCAGATGTGGCCTTACAAATGCTGAATAGAGGGGAGTGATCACTTCCCTTAACCTGCTGGTGTTGCCCTGTGGGGTCAGGCCAACTCTCAAGATCTCAATATTGTACTGTTAGACAGGAGGGTGTGGTACACAATTGCACATGCACACACTTGAAAATCAATTAGGTGCATGCACCCCCACCAGGCATGCAAACACACTACCAATTCAGGTGCATACACATCCAAAATTACCAGTCTAGGCAAATGAAGACCTATCACCAATTCAAGCACTTACACACACTATACAGACCAAAGAAATTAGACCAGAATCAATTACCAATACCTGCAAACCCAATACACATACACGGATCACTAATTCGTATATCATGCACACAGTGACATATATGTATATCAGTTCACATACATACCACTCACCTATACATACACACAGGTGAGTTCCTAACTTGGGTGTTGTGGTGTGTAAGTATGTGCTTGGTGTACTTGGGATACCTGGGAGAAGGTTAAGGTAAGAGAGAGAAAGTGAAAAGTGTAGGGGGTGAAAATTGCTGGGACTGAGATTAGAACAGGTAGACGAGAAAAAGAGCTGGGCTGAGGATCTGAGGCTTGGGGTTACTTTAGGTTACTGCTGATGGAGATTGAGATGAAAGTTGCTTGTGCCAGGATTAGAACTGGCACACTGGAGGGAAGCTGGCGTCACTTAAGGTTAGCTGGTGTTAATTGAAAGCAGAAAGCCAGCAGAGCAATGGAGCAATGCTGGGAAGAAGCCCGGCGGCTGAAGCCAGAGCAAGGAGGCTACAGGGAAGACAAGAGGTACATGGGGAGAAGAAAACTGGAAGTGAGGGTGGGGGGGGAGGCAAGGCTGGAGAACACAGGAAGAGAAGGCAGAGAGAGATAGGGATTGGGGAGAGGTGGCAGGAGGCAAAAAAGTGGCAGAAGCGGGCCTGAGAGCCTGCAGAAAAGAGACAGAAAGGAGGCAAAAAGTGGCAGGAGCAGGGCTGAGAGCCTACAGAAAGCAACGGGGCTGAGAGGCGAGACGGAGAGAGACAGAGACCAGAATTTAAGATAGGGAAGGGACCGGGGCTCAGTAAAACAGAACCCAACTCGGGGTTACAAATGATAGTGGTTTTACTGAACATGGGAGATGGTAAGACAATATTTTATTGGTTCCTTTGCACACGTGCACACGCGCGCACACACACACACACGCACAATGGTAGCAGGGGTTAAACAGGCTTGGTGCAGAGGCTGAAGTCTGGGAGGAGAGAAAGAGAGTCCAAATTGGGGGAGAAAATATGCAGGTGATATCTACCTATCCCAAAAAGAAAGTGGGTCCTCAATGGCCATTTGGGGTCTTCTTCGGCTTGGTGTTGTACAGAGGGGGTCTCTGGCAGGACCTTTGGGGTGGATAGGTGGTATGATGTGGAGCTGGTCTGGTCCAGATGGAAATGGTGTTCCCAAGGAGTCAGTCTTCACTACTTCTTTTTATGGGATAGACTACCTCTGATCTCCTATGGAGAGGGCTTGTCCAGGCCAGGTAAGTCCTGTTTCACAGGGCTCCATATGTTCTTACTGAGCATGGATGAACCATAATAAAGCAAAACCCAACTCAGGGGTCCAAATAACAGATTTATTAAACAGACAACATGCTACACAGCCCCGTGAAGTTATTGGTGCACGTGCGCGCGCACACACACACACACACGTGCGCGTGCGCGCAGCAGGAAAAAGACTCAGTGGAAGGACTGGAATCCAGGTAGGGAAGAGAAGCAGAGTCCAAGTCCTTGGTTGAAGAGAGGGTGGAGGTGATAGCTACATATTCAGGCTGGAAAGGGGTCTTTGTCCAGTAGGTGTTGTCCAGATGGGGGTCGCTGGAACGGCCTCTAGGTGGATAGGTGGTGTGGCGTGGTGTTGGTACAGATGGAGAGGGCATCCCAAGGAGTCAGTCTTCACTATCCCTTTTATGGGGCAGACTACCTCTGATCTCCTATGGGAGAAAGGCAAGGTCAGTTCTGTTCCAGAGGGCTCCAGATGTTCTTAGTGAGCACGTGCATCCTTGGCACAATGGTGGGTTGCCTCATCTTTTGTTTCTTGAATGCTGAGGGTGGTTCCAAGGGTTGGATCCTTGGTCCAGGTATTGGTGTCGATGGTTCAGTCATCCAGAGAGGGCTATTTTTAGACCTACTGCCATTGTCTCTCAAGTACCCTCATTCATCTCCATTCATTCAGGAACCAAGTTACATAGGAGAGGTAGGTGTGAGTCATAGGTTACACAACAGGGGAGACAAGATGGAGGCTTGACATTACAAGATGGAAACAACATGACTTATGCTAACTTACATACATAGGTCCAAAACAGTAATCATACAATATAAAAGCAGTAAAATCAATATAAGCATAATACTTGTCTCCTATAAAACAGTGGATATCTATATCAAAATAGGGCACTTATTTGCAAAGAGAGGAGAGAAAAATAAAACTTACTACCTAAAATAAAATGTTAAAGCTTATCCTATATCTTAGCTTACTTATAATTATCTATAGGGAATAGAGAGGGAGAGAAAAAGTCAGAAACAGTTGGGGAAGGGAAAGGAATGCATATCTCTATCTATCTATCTAGATATATATAAAGAAACTGGGGGTTATGTTACATTGGCAACACACCTACAAATGCAGCCCAGTATGCTGTTAGCCTTTTTGAAAACAAGGGCACCCTGCTGGCTCATATTCAGCTTATTGTCCACTGTTACCTACGGGTCATTTTCTGCAGAGCTACTGCCCAGCTAGTCAGCCCCCAGCCTATACTGGTGCATGGGACTATTCTGTCCCAAGTGCAGGACTCTGTACTCATCTTGTTGAACCCCAAGGGATTCCTTTTGGCCCAATCCTTCAATTTGTCTAGGTCACTCTGAATCCTAGCCCTACCCTCTAGCATAGCTACTACTCCCCCAAGCTTGGTGTCATCTGCATACTTGCCAAAAGTGCACTCTATGCCATCTTCCATGTCACTGATGAAGACACTGAAAAAAAACAGCTCAGGACTGACCCCTGGTGCACTCCATTTGATGCTGGCTGTCAACTAAAGATCAAGCCATTGATTATTACTCTCTGAGCCCTATGCTTCAGCCGGTTTTCTACCCGCTTTACAGTCTATTCATCCAGCCAGTACTTCCTTAGCTTGCCTGTGAGAATATTGTGGGAGACCATATAAAAAGCCTTGCTAAATTCAAGGTATATCACATCTGCTGATTTCCTCATATCCACAGAACCAGTCAACTCATCACAGAAGGCAATCAGGTAGACTTGCTGAACCCATTCCTGAACAGCCAGCATTGTGAATCCATGCTGACAATTCCTAATCACCTTCTTCTCCAAGTGTTTAGGTATGGATTCCTTGAGGATCTGTTCCATGATTTTTCTAGGGACTGAAGTGGGGCTGACTGGTCTGTAGTTTCCTGGATCCTCTTTTTTCTCCTTTCTAAAATATGGGTACCATTTCCCCTTTTCCAATAATCTGGGACCTCTCCTGATCAGCATGAGTTTTCAAAGATGATGGCCAGTGGCTCTGAAATCTTATCAGCCAACTCCATGAGCCCCCCTCAAGTGCATCCCATCCAGCCCCATGGACTTGTATATGTCCAGATTTTCTAAATATTCCCTAACCTGTTATTTCACCACTGTTGGCTGCTCACTAGGGCTGCGCAAAGCTTTGATCCCTTATTCTATTCAATGGAGATTAGGCTTGATTCAGGGGCCGAATCTTCAAACCCAAATCGAATTAGGAGGTTCTTTAATGTCTCTGAATCAAGTCAGAATCCTTTAAGTCAATTAAGAGAGATTTGGAAAGATTCAGAGATTTGGACATAGACACAGCTTCAAAGGTTTTTTCTACATACCTCAGTGTAGAGGGTGGCTCAGAAATGCTGCGATGCTGGGGCAGATGGAGTGTCCCACAGGAGCTCCCCAGCATGTTTGGCAGCAGGCCTAGAAGTAGACCAAAAGCACTTCCGGTCCACTTCCGGGTCTGCTAGGAGCGCACTGGAACCCCCGTGCCCTCCTCAGATCAGTGACTTCTGGGTTGGTGGGGCACCCAGGATCCCCTTGCAGCCTACCACCTAGCTGGGCAGTGTGCAGCGGGTGGGGGGGGGGGTGTGCTCCCTGGCAGACCCAGAAGTGGACCAGAAGTATTTCCATTCCACTGCGGGTTCACTGTCAGGCATGTGCCTCCCCACCCCACTCCTGTGGGATGCTCCATCTGCTCCAGCATTGCAGCATTCATGAGCTGTGCCTGGTACCCCAAGGTATGTAGAAAAAAAATTTAAAGCCATGTCTATGACTGAGTCACTGATTCCCTGAATTGGCATCAAATCTTCAGATTTGGCCAAATTGAATCGGGGACAGTGATCCAAATTAACTAAGCAAATCACTGTCCCCAATTCGGCCCGAATTTAAATCCGAATAAAAATTAACTAAATTAACACCAAATTATGGCCCATTTCGCAAACTCCTACTGCTTACCTCCTCTGCAAACTGTGCTTCCTGTTGCAGTAGTCTGGGAGCTGACCTGGCCTGTGAAGACTGAGGTGAAAAAAGGCATTGAATGCTTCAACACTTTCTGCATCCTCGGTCACAAGGTTCCCTCCCCCATTTAGTAAGGGACCCACACTTTCTTAATCCTCCTCCTGCTACTGACATACTTATACAAACCATTCTTTTTACCCTTCACATCTCTTGCTAGCTGCAACTCCAATTGCACTTTTATCTTCCTGACCTCATCCCTGCCAGTCCAGCCAATGCTCTTCTACTCCTCCCTAGTTACTTTTCCAGGTTTCCACTTCTTATAAGCTTCCTTTTGTGATTTACTTTACTGAAGAGTTCCCTACTAAGCCAAGCTGTTCTTCTGCCATACTTGCTAGTCTTCCTGTGCATCAGGATGTTTTCTTCTTGCACTCTAAGTAAGGCTTCTTTAAAGTTCATGAAGAAATGCTAATCCAATGTCTTAATACTACCATCTCTCTCTCACATATTTCCCCCAGTTGGAAATGTTCCTCTCGCTGCACTCTGAGGAGCTGGGTGTTACTCTTAGGCCTTCTTTTTTAAAATGAAAATTCATCATTGTCTGGAAGGACCTGGTTCAGCAAATCCACAAGGAAGACAAGTCACTGATTCACATCAAACGCTAATTTTAAATGATTGTCTTTTTCAGGTGACAAGACATTAAAGTTAGTCACTGCCCCACGAAGACAATTTGGGCTATTATAACACAGTTAAATTTGTATCAATAATGAAATGCATATAAGCACAGGAATGATAAGGCTAAATACAGCTTGACACTACCTAACCTAGAGGGACTACACATGCCATATCACTAAAAAAACCTCAAGAAACCATACAAGACAACCCACAAATGCTTCAGGTTCATGACACCTGCTCTGAGTTCCAGGCACACTCCTTGTGCACCACAGACGAGTTGTTCCCGTCTGTCTGTACTGAGTGATTAAAAGCGCCTCAGCACAGCCGAGTTCTCAGCACAATGCAAATGTTCAGTTGTAAGGAATTCCCCCGTAAGGAGGGAAAAACCCTTGGTGCAATGATCAGTCCCGCCAAAGCTTGCATCTGCACTGTTTGCAGGCATGCTTTTGATTGGCTTACCGTAAACTGTTCATACGTGGCGACTGGCAATTGGCTCGCTAGCCATGTAAAAGGCTTGGGAAGTTTCCGCCCAAGTTAGAGAGAACTCCGCATGCACATCGGAAGCAACTTTCATGTGCATATCAGAGTGGACTTGGAGGCCTGATCAACCACCAATGACTTCACGCCGCTGAAATCCTGATGTACCCCGTGCCCTGCATGCTCGGACAACATTGGTGTGCCACCCAGTTTCTGTTTTCTACTTGTTTGTTGCAACTTTACGGAGCGTACCTACACTGTACTCCAGTTGTAAGTAAAGTTCTTTCTTGAATTCAACCGACAAGCTTTCTGTGCCTAATTCCACTCCATCAGCGACCACATCTGGCCCCTCTTGGCCCCCACATGGCGTCACGAACAAGATCAGTATCTGGGGAAGATGCAATGGAGCTGGAATTAGTTAAAAATTGACTCTGGCGCAGCGGAAAATGCCACATGCTGAACGCTGTGTGCTCCTAACTCCACATTGCTTACCATCAAGTGGGTGGAACGGGTGGAAGACTCGTGAGCGGTTACCTCTCGCTCAAAGGAGAAGAGGGAGCTGCGAAACAGTGGGAGATACATCTCCACCCCGGTACATTTGGATGTGTGATGGGAAGCGAGTGGGTTCTATTCAGACCGAGAGGAAGGGGGCACCAAGCACTTTGCCGGAGCAAAGCCGAGCGAGGAGGGCACTGCCCTCAGCCGGAAGTTTGCCCACTGCATGCGCTGTGTGCAGGAGAGCGAAGGGCCAGTGATAAATCAATCCTGGTTGATTGAGCTGAGAGACCCAGAGCTTTTTTCTGAGCTCCATGGAAAAATAGAGGCTGAGTCACGCTGTGGTTAAGAGGACTGGCTAGGAACATGGGAAGGGGAAAATGCTGCTTTTAATGTTCCCTGATGCGGGAAAAGGCGGATTTGGAAGCCCGACTGCTTTCCGTTCATGCGGCTGAGCAGGTAGCAGCGACAGAAAAAAGCCTAGGTCCTCCGCCATTTCAAGATGGCGATGGAACGGAGGGGAGCTGCCCCAAGAATCCAGAAGAGAAGGGCGGAGCTACTGGTGGGTGGGCAGAAGGAGCAACTCCACATCCCATGATGACATCGCTCCCCATAAGCCCGCCTCCAGGCTACGACAAGGACGCAACGGGAAACAAGCTGTGCCCAAGTTCCCCGTCGGATGCAGCGATGACTCAGAAGGCCACGCACCCCGTGGTAGTCAGAAGCTGAGTGATTGGTGCTGCTAACACCTATCACACTGAAACCTGGACCGAGTTGCAAGAGCTGTGCAAAAGGTCCAAGATGAAACCGGAAGAAACCTTAGCAATGTGGATGGGACACTTGGTCGTGGAGTTTGGATCCGACCTGGTGAACCAAGAAGCAGCGAGTTTTCTGACAAGGCAAGCTTCGTGGAGCAGAGGGTATGTCACCGATGCAAATATGGTAATGTGCAACCCTCAGTGGCCTATTCTGCTTCCAGCGCTTGTTGCAGGTCAAGCTAGCCAGAAGTCATATGCCTGGCACGGAAGCTGTCCATTGAAAGTCGATGTAGAACAGATCTTGTCAGCGGTTATAGGGAATCTCGTACTGTACGTGGAACCCTAGGATGCACGCACTGGGATAAACAACAGCCCAGCAACGAGGACTGTGACCTCATCATTACTTGCAGGATCCTGGAGCTGTTCCAGTCACGCTCAATGGTATAGACGCCTGTATCGAAGCATATGGAGGGAAAGCTTCCATCATTTTGCGGATTCTTTTGAACGCACTGGCTGGACAACCTGCAGGCGATCTCCTACGACAACTCCCGCAAGAGCTCATCAAGCTAGACATAAAAACATCCAGTGAAGCCTCATACAAACGCAGTTCTTGGCCAACACAGAGAATGCCGGAGGAGCGAGCCATGTTTGGATTCCTCCTGCATCATTCGAGGCTCACAAAAAGAACAGTTGCGAATTTTGGGAGATGAGGGCCAATGGAACCTGGCGTATGAGCTAGGCTTTCGATATTCAGCCAAGTCAGACGATGGGTCCTCATGCTAGAATCCAATGTATATTAATACTATTGTAGTATAGTTAATTAATTGTTTAGAAAGTTTCTCTCTCCACAGGCCCAGAGTCCGGAACGCGCGCCGCAGCCAGACTAGGGAGAGAGAGGGAGAATACTTTGAGAGACCAAGACGCAGTGACACCCACCAAAGTATTGATGATTGAACTGTTTATAACAAATATAATTATGTGTATTTGTGTGTTTATAGGTTATTGTTTAGTTCGGTCTATAGAGAGCGAACTTGTTTCATTGTCCACATTTGTTTATACTTACCTACCAAGTGAACCTGTTGAGCTACGCAACAATTTAGCTGACTCGCATGTGTTCCAGCTTCAGCTGTGCCATTGGCAATGGGACACGTCTGTACTTGAATTCTTTCTTGAATTCAACTGACAAGCTTTTCGTGCCTAATTCCACTCCATCAGTGGCCCCATCCAGCCCCTCTTGGCCCCTACACCGTCTACAGCTGGAAAAAGTTGCCTATGCCCAATATAAGCATCTAGGATAATGCATAGAATAATCTAGAAACATATGAGTTACTTTCCAGTATTAATCGGAAGTTATAACAGAGACTAAGTCAGAGAATCATGTTTAATGCTTGCATCTCTATCTTCCACGATTCTTGTTTTAAATGTTATTACCACAGCACTGTAATTCACTTAGCACATGACAATCAATCTTTAACAGAGACTATTTTGTCTGCTGTCATGAGCATCTGAGCATCATTTGTCTTCATGTTAGTCTTAAAGAGCATGTTTACACATGCTCCAGGTAGTAAAGGGGAGTGCTTTAATTAACAAGCACTATTAAAACTTCTGAGCATCACATGCATCAGCATCCCTCATGCTGAAAACTAGCAGTGGGACACTTTGAACTATAGCTCATCTAACACACTTTAGTTTAAAGTGCCTGCTGCCAAGTTTTCAGTGGGGGATGCTAATACACACAAAGACAGAGTCTGCTGGTGTGCGTTTATTTCTGTGTTCCAGCAGCAAACTCCATTAATTTTGCAACTGTGATGGTCCTGAAATTGTGCCCAAGGCCTGATGAAGAATGCCCTGCATTTGAAAGCTTGTCTGACTATCCCAATTATGCAGTTGGTCCAATAAAACCTAAGAAACCCTTGACTCTTCAATATCCAAATCATTTACTTGTACCCCTGTAACTTCTAAATAAATTACCTTAACCTGAGAATGACTGCATTAAGTCATTTACACACAAAAGATGCTATTCTGGATCTTCTTTGGGTGTGATATTCCCTCGGAAGTCTTTGAATCTCTCTTTTATTACCAAGAAGAAAAAGAAAAGCCCAGCTCATTATGGATTACTACCTGCTGCCTGTTAAGATAATGGTATTATGGCCTGCTTTTTCCTTTCCTCCCTAGCTTTCTAATAACTTGTCTCTGTTCCCTTCATCTCTTTACCTCTCCTTCTGCATCTCTCTCCCCTTTATTCCAGCATATCCTGCAGATAAATGGCAGCCTACGAAGCCCTCACTGGATACCTGGTCTGAGGACTCTTCCTCACTTCCTGTTACCAAGACTATACCAAAGTTTCCAAAATACAGCTTTCCCATATTGGTTAGGGCCATAGCTTCGAGAGGAATTAACTTCCACGGACATAAAATGATACTAAGATGCCCATGATTCATATAATATGAAGTAGAACCATCTCTGCCTTTCAGGTCACACTTTAGTGGGCTGCACTACAAGAGGCTAATACTCAAGTCTGACACTGGCTATCTAATCTGTCAAAAACAGTTTTGCAAAAGCTCTGTATGTCCTGAAGTGAAATGAAATTAAATAGATGAAAGGTTTTAATTAAAGGGTCTACCTTTAAGCCTAGGCCTTAAATAAATAAGACAAAAGTCAAAGGCAAGCAATCCTGCTTTCCATATTCCAGTCATTCTTCATTTGTATGTAAACCTTCTTCCAGGGCACCGGTCATCAGCAGAAAGCTTCAGTTTTAAATTTTGGGGTACCTCATAAATTATACCCATGGCTGGAGCCTCCCCGCAGAAAAACTGGGAACATTAAATTCGCTGGGGTGGCCCATGTAAATAACTCCCCCCCCCTTTCTCGCAAGTTGTATAAACAGAAAAACAAATTCCTTAAAGATAAAACAAAAGAAAACATTAAACCTATTTTTAAACACTATAGACTTTGCCCTGTAGTTGATAGGTGCACCTTCTTGTGGAGGCTTCACCCATATCCAGGCAGTTTGGGATTTGGAACTCCCCAAGGGGTAGTTCCAGTAGCCTGCATCCCTATATCTGCCCTTCAACAGTCAGCTGGAGAGGGGGACCCACTACAGGCAGCAAAAGCCTGGGGCTAATGGGCCTCAGCCCCCCACGAACACAGGGCCAGCAGGTAGGGCTGCAAGACAGCCTGGCCGCAGGCTCCGGGCAGCTGCAGCAGGGTGGAAGGGGTGAACATGCAGTCAAGATCACAGACCAGAGTGTGGATCACTGGCTGTCCAACATGGCAGGCAGGTATCAATTTATTCTGAAAAGGCGAAGGGTCTGGGGGGTGGGAACAGATCAATGCCCCCACAGTGAGGGAGGGAGCAGAGCACAGGCAGAGGCAGGGGCTGGGGTGAATGGGGCCCCAGTTGGGCTTAGTGGTGGGACAAGTGAAGCCCAGGAAGTTCATCCCATGGTGTGTGTGTGTGGGGGGGGCTCCTTCTATTATGTGCACCCTAGCAGAGGCCAGGGGAGTACATGTACATGCCCGCCCCCCCCATCTGTGCATGGGAGAATGGTGGCTGCTATTGTGTACTGAGCTTTCTGTACTGTAGATGCCACTTTCCTGCTCTTACTGGGCTGTGCTGCACACTGTACCTACCCAGTAGTGTCTTGTGGGATGGAGGGCAGCGACAGCTGCAGTGGAGCACAAAGCAGAGCACACAGCAGCAGCTACCTCCAGCCCACACACAGATCGGGGGGGGACACGTGAACCCTGGGCCTCTACTGGGGGGCACACAGCAGTGGGAGCCTCCTCCTCTCCCCTGCACCAATGGATGAGCCACCTGGGCTCTTCTTGCCCTACCACCCAGACTAGCCAGGGCCCCACTCACCCCAGCACCTGCCCATGCTCTGCTCCCTCTCTCACCATGGGGGAATTGATCTGCCCCCCCACAGCCCTTCCCCCTCCTCCCACCCCTTCCCACACAGACTTACCTTCTGAGAGTGTGGTAGAACATGCATGCATGCACACACTCACGTCTCCCCCAAATAATTTCGTTTCCCCCTGCCTATGGGGCCCATACTGGAGGGTTCTGAGCTGCTCCTTGGGTTCTTCAGGAAGCTAGCTGTTCAAGAGTGGGGGTCTTTTGCATTGCAAGGGACCGCTTGTTGCTCCTGGAGAAGTGGTAGAATGTTGTTCTTTGCTCCCATGGAGAGGCCAAGTGTGAATGTGGGACATGACTGCAGCTCTAGCCAGCATGGACACACCCCAAATCTCCTGGGCTGGATTATATGGCATACTGAAACTAAATGGCATGACAAGCTCCAAAAGAAGCCAGATGGCCCAACCACACAGTTTGGCTGGAGCAAAGGACCATCAAAAGAAACAAAGGGGAAAATCCAGGCTTACTCTCTAGGCCTAGGCTGGAGGTAGTTTGGGTCCACTGGGAGCAAAAATATTGCAAACCTCAACCTCAGCCCTAAACCAGCAGGATTAGAAACTCTCAGGTTTCAACCCTGTTTAAAAACTGCCAGGCCTAATTCCTAGCCAACCAGACCAATGAACCAATACTCTCTTCCACCATACTCATTCCTTAAAGCCACAAAAAGAGGGAAGGCAAGATACTGGGGCAATTCTCCCTCTCTCCTTTACCTGAGTTTCCCTTTTAGCCATCTGCAAATTCCTTCTCCCTCAGAGGAGACTTCAGTCTTTAGCAACCCCAGCAGCTTTTCTCCTCCCAAACCATCCTACCTCACCTTATATACCCCCTGCATGACATCACCTTGGCCTTGTCTAGTCAGGCCAAGCACATGGCCAAAACAACAGGACATCTTGCGCAAATAAAAACACAACATACAACAACCAAAAGTACACACTTTACCATAGACAACCCCAAGTGTATATGGGTGTTACATGTAGTTAAAAACATAAAGCCACATCCTTATCTCAAGGTACCCTTCAACATCAGAAACAATTAGAACTGTTATCAGTTCTGTAACACAGTGGAGGACTGGTTCACCTGATCTCTGTAATGCTATCTCCACTCAATGTCCCTTAACCCCAGAGGCTGAGGCAGAAACAGGCCCAAGGTTCAGGCTCCAACAGTGGTAATGATACAACAATTTCCCATGTGTCACAGAAATGCACTGTTCTTAACTACATTATAGCCTTTCTATACAGCACAGCACAAAGCAGCACATGGTCCAGATGTTACAGTTAGTGTCCTTTCAGCATATCTCTTGTGCTGAATGTCAAACCTCAGGGTTTGGTACTTTGCACTTAATATTAATTCAAGCTATAGAAAAATAGGAGGAAAAAAAGAAGACACTGATGAATGCCACCTAAAACTTAAAATGTGATCACAAAGCCAAGTAAGAGAAACATAAGCACTGGTGTTAAACACTATGGCTGCGTAAAGCTTCAGGAGCTGACTCAATTCGAAGGAGATTCAGCCCAATTTGGGGACCAAATATCCAAATCCAAATTGAATCGGGAGACCAAGTAAAAGCTCCAAATTGATTCAAAGCATCAGGATTGATTTGGAAAAAGATTCAGTTGATTTGGCCATAGACAGCTGACAGCTGCCTCCAGCTAGTAAGTCTGTTGGGGCTGGAGGAGGGAAGAGATGTGAGGGAGATATTGGGATTGAGGCTGGGGCAAACTTCCCAGCTGGGGTAGGGAGGGGGCTGCAATGTGGGTGCAGCAGCACTGGGAGTGGGGGCTCTGCCCTGCTGCCACTTGCCCAGCCAGGGGGTGGGATATGGGGGACATTTGCTTTAGGCAGAAGGTGGCAAGGCAGCAGAGCAGAGCCCCCTATCTCAGGACTGCTGTGCCTGCACCTCACCCCCACCCCCACTGGCTGACAAGTGGCAGCAGGGCAGAGCCACTGTTCCCAGCACTGATGCGGGCACGGCAACGCTTTGAGTGGGGGCTATACCCTGCTGCCAACTAGAGCAAGCCATGTCTGCATTGTGCCTCACCCCCGCACTGGCTGGGCAAATGGCAGCAGCACATAGCCCCCCATGGTTCCCCCTGATGGGGCAGAGGCAGGCACAGCCAGAGGAGCCATAGGAGAAGCCCCCATTCCTGCCCCGCCCTGCCCAGCCCCAGCCTATTTCCAGTACTTAAAGAAGAAGAAAAAAAAAGGCCTGTACTCACCGGTTCCAGCAGCAGCAATTGGTGCCTCTAGGCACTCATGGAAGCATGGGGCAGCAGGGATTGCCCCCTCCCCCGCCTGGTACTCGCATGGCAGCTGTCATATTGCACAGGTGTAGCACAGCTCAGCAAAACACCATGCACTGTCTGGGGCAACTCCATGTTTCACCATAACCTGCCTGGCAGCACTCAGCCTTAGCGCCCAGTGAGCATGTGGTGCTCTGTCAAGCCGCACTGCAACCACACCATAGGGTAGCTGCTGCACAGGTGCAAAGCAGAGGGAGCAGAAGCAGGTAACCTCCAGTTCCTAGCACTGCATGGGAGTTGTCTGCCTCAAAACTCCACGAGCTGCAATAGCCATTCCCCCAGCCCAGGGAAAGGTAGGGACAGCCAAAGCAACTGCCCAGCTGCGCCTGCCTCTCCCTGGCTGATTCAAAACACCGAATCTTTTCAAATCAACATCTAATCTTCCAAAGCCAATGAGGCTGAATTGAATTTGACTTTTTAAAATAGTATAAAGCTCAATTTGACTTTTACAAAGATAATACAAAGTAGTTTTGAAACCATGCAAAACAATATATAAAAAAAGACCTCTCAGTGGCCAGATAGAAGTTAACACTTTAAGTCTCCTACATTAAGTCATTGTGCAGCCTCCCGAATTCCAACAAATGTGAATTCTGCTAAATACCTTGTCATGAGGACATGAAAAAGGAAAGGAAACTTATGAAACCTTCAATATTAAATCATGATAAAAACAGAATTATGGAACGGAGGGCAGAAATGACAAAAAGGTGTTTTCAGATTTCTGCCTCAAAACAAAACCCCAGATACTGCTAAATGTGACCAAGTAAGTATTAGAAGCCACAAGCAAAATCAGAAAGAGTTTATTTCATTTTACTTACTTCTTACAGGAAGGTGATGACATTACTGGCTTTATTCTCTTAAAGTCAGAAAACTTGCCAAATTTCATGATTCCAATGTGGACATAGCCACGGCAGTAATTTCTTCCAAATTATTTCTTTCCTGATGAATGAGCATGAATGGTTATAGCCAGAACTGTCAACACCTTTTTCTTTTTGAATTGTCATATGTATTGGTTCTAGCACTTCAGCGGCCATTTAAGAACAGCAGTGGTTCAAGCAATGCTGCACTTTGCTACCGATATAGAGGGGTGAAACATTTTCATATGAGAAGGAAACAAAGCAGCACAAATTCATATCATACAATCCAGAATTTCTATGTGCAGTGTCAATCCTTTTAATTTTACCTGTAGTTAGCTTATGACAGCTTCAAGTATTGGAGGACAGCAATTCTTCTCTAAGAGCTTGTCTATGCTTTCATAAGTCTCCTGGCAGAATTTCTTCCTGCTTCTAGTAGATCTATACACAGGTCTACTGAAGCAACTATATCACAAGACTGCAAAGTTTATCTTGGGAAAGCACCAGTTGCTTAAGGCACCACTACAGCCAGCACAAGTATCTACAGGGACTTCCTTCTGTCTAAATGATCCTTACTCTGCCAACAGGAAGGAGGGCTCTGGTGTAACAGATAAGTTTTGGAAGTGGACACATAAGTTTTGACAACAAACCTTCATATCTGCCAGAGAAAAAAAAAACATTGTAGTGTAGACTAGGACTAAGATTCACATTAGTAAATGTAAGCCTAATGGAAAGCATTTGCAGCTGAATAAATTCTTTTCCTTGAACTTTATACGCCTCATTAAACTGGATGAAACTGCTGAAAAGATTTTGGCATGAGACTGATACTTGCCTTGTATTTAGGTCATCATGACCTCTAAAAAGTCATCTGTGAGAAGGCAAAGAAATTGAGCTGTTTTGCATCCTTCCTGAAAGATGCTCTTAGCCCCCAATTCTCTTGTATACATTTTTTATACAAGAGATTTTCTCTATCTAGAAACTTTGCAAAGAAAGAAAAAAAATAAGTAGCGATCAGCTTTTTTGGTACCAACTTTTACTGGATAAACTGACTAGTTGAGAGAGAAATTAGACAAGCTTTCAGACACCATATGCCCTCCTCAGGTCTTGGGGAGGGGAAAGTGGGAGGAAAATCAGAGAGGCATGTCTACACATGCTATTAGTGCAGAGACTACACATAAGCTGCTGCATATAAAAAAACTCCACAGCAAAATACTACTTGTATTACTACCCTGCTGTGGAGTTTATTAGTTTCCTGAGGCCTCATAGGGATGCACATGTACACACGAGATGTTTAGTGCAGAGCTAATGAGTGTACTCCACAGTAAATGTTGTGTTTAGATGTGCCTAGTGTAAACTAAAAAAAAGAGATAAAACTATGGCTTGTGTAAATAAGAAAGTCACTTCAAGAAGTGAAAGAATTTTTTAAAAACATGGAGCAAAAAGGTATCACAAGTACCTATAAAACAAGTGAAAGGCAATAAAACTAGATAACATAATTACCTAAACCATTATATACCTTAAAAAAAAAAAAAAAAAAAAAGACTATTCAAAAGGTAAGAGGATCATTTTTTAAATTTGGGCTAAGTAAAGACAGTCAACAAGCCAGAGGCTGAATTGATTCAATCTTTAGAGGGTAGTTTAAAATGCATAGAATGAACTGAGGAACAAGTGAACAGACATTTACTTCTGATTCCTGAAATGCAGCCATATGCCTGCAGTGGCTCAGGCCAGAAGTTGTAGGAGCACCAGAGCACACCTCCCAGCCACTGCCAAAGTGAAGGGAGGAGAGAAGCCCTCCAAGGCTTTCTCCCTGCTTGAGCAGGGGGGGAGGGGGGCATGGACAGGCTCCAGCATGCTGAAGTCAGGGGAACAGGGGCTTTAAACCCTGCTCCTTGGCCTACTTGGGACCATATCCCCAGTCTGCCTGGGGTGCGGACAGCCCCTGCCAGGCTTCTGTCACCCATTCCTTGCTAAAGGGAGGCAGGCATTCCCTGACAAGATTTTGCACCACCCCCCTCGAGTAGAGATGGGGGAGCCTTGACCATGCCCAGGCCAGGGGCTCATAGGCTGATGTGGGAAGGTTCTCCCTGGTGGTACAGGACTGCATCCAAGGCCTACCATGGGGGGGATGGGGAAGCCTGTGCCAGACCCCCACCCCCTGCTCAAACAGAAAGCATGGGTACACCCAAGCTGGGGGCTTGCAGCTGAGGCAGGGAAGAAGAGGGTTAAAAACCCCACCCTGGCTCCAGACTCCAGCCAGGGTTTGTCTGAGGGGAAGAAGCCCTTGCCTGGCCTTTCCTCTGCCCTGTACTTTAGTGGAGGAGGAGAGTGAAGCGTAAACCCCTCACTCCCCGTCACAGCCTGCCAGTCTGGCCAGCATCTGGCCATGCCCCCTGCCTCTCTGCTTGAGCAGGGGAAAAGCAAGGCAGACGCTGGCTGGGGCCCCTTGTGGGTAGGGGAGGGCAGGTTTAGTACTCTCTTCCCCCCTCTGCCTCAGCTAGGCCACATCTGGCTATGCCTTCTGCTTGAGTGCAGAGCAGGGGCAAAGCCAGGCAGAGCTGCTGTGCCTCCATCAGGCAGACCCCAGGTGGGGTTCAGAGCACCACCCTCTTCTCAGCCAGCTGTAGCAGTAGCAGTGGTCCAGCTAGGGAGCAGAGGGGTGGGGCCAACCCTGCACCACTGGAGCTGATAGCACAGTGCAGGGCTGCAAAACATCATGGGATGCTGGAGTACTGTGAGTTAACTTCAACTAGGAAGGGGCTTGGGACAAGTTCCATAAACCAGTTTGACCCAAATCAGCTAAGTTTGATACTACATCCAGTCAGGTTTACTTTAAACCAGTTCCAGTCATTTTGTAAGTGGCTTAAGGGCACTCAATTTCTGTTCTTTCACAGGTTTAGACCAGATTCTGATCTCTTAAATTGCCTTATGTGACATGGAATAAAGAGATCTTAGCAGAAATAGCAAGGAGATTGTTAATACAGTCCCAGATCTGAGAAAAGGCACTTTGGGAATTTTTATGCATGTTCCAGGAGGTGCTGGGGGAGGGAGAGGCACTTTAATTAGTGAGCTGCACTAATTAAAAGCACCCAAGCATCATGCATATCCATATCCCCATAATGAAAAATGGTGGCAGAGTATTTTGAACTAATATTCATTGAATGAACTTTAGTTCAAAGCATCCTGCTGCCATTCCTCAGTGTGGAGACGCTGATGCACATGATGCCAGAGTCAGCTGAATCGTGTTTATTACCATGCTCCAGCAGACTTGATTAACTGAGTCTGCTCCAATGCACTGGATTTTTCCAGCATTTTGGAGCTGGCTCCCTGCATGTCTATAGGAGTCGTCTGTATCAGAAAGCATACCTAAAATCAGTCATACTTTCCATTGCTGCAGGAACCTGTTGCGCTATATACTCCAACTTACATTGGGAGTAAAATAGCTACTGTTTTTCCTACAAAGCTATGATATTACTAGTGTTTTATTTCTTAGTCTCTAGAGTGCTTTGGAATATATTAATGTTCATTTTGAGATACATCTAAATTCTATTTTATGGTTAAGTGGTTTTAGGTAATGTTTTACAGAAGAAGATCCTGTTGTTTTCTTCTGTTTTTTTGTAAATGGTAGCTATTCGGCATTTTATTAAAAGCTGGCAGGTGTATTCATTCACATTTCTTCTGAAAGAATCACACATAACATGACTTAACTCCACCTTTTTGAGAGAAAAAAGGTAAAAAGTAATTGTGAGAAGTAAAGGAAAATTGCTAAAAGAAATAATATAGTTTCTAAATTCTGGGTTTTATTGAAAAACATAATTAAAAATAGCTGAATGAATTAGACAAATAGATCCTCAGTTAGCAGTGCTCAGTCAAGCTCCATTTGGTCTTATTGTGCCAACTTATGTTAGCTGAGGATTTGGCCCTTATTTGCAATCTCAGGTCAAGAAATAGGATACTGCAGCCATTTTGTTATCACAGAAAGATAATATTTAGATGGGCAAAGGACCAGCTGAAGTTGAAGGGTTAATGTTCAAGATACAAAGATCCCTCTAAGCATGCATCTAAACATGCAGTAAGGTTACTGTGCATTAAATAGGCTTCAGTGAGACAGGGCCAGGAACATGTCTACGCACGCACCCTGTCAGGCACACATTTGTACCTATTGGAAGCACCCTGGTCCAGGACTGCAACTGCCCTGCTCTGTCACCCTGCAACAGCCAGTGAGAATTCCAGGCTTCCCTGGATGCCAGCCCAGGGGTGGGGCACAGGGGCCAGTTCCAATGTTCATAGAGCTGAGAGACCTGTGCTGGCTGTAGGGACAGCTGACACTTGGCTCTGTGTACATGGGGACCTGTCCTGATGCATGGGGCTGGGAGACAGCTGCCTCTGAAGCTGGCAGAGCCCCCTCTGATTTGGGGCTTAGCCAGGCACCAGTAGCCCCCTGCTGTTTGGGAGCAATTGTGCTCCTGATAAGCCCAATCAGCATCTACACGTGCACTACCATGCATTACCTAATGTACCATTTATCTAGAACCTGTATGTGTTAGTACTAGCAAATGGAGCATTAGACAAATTGAATTCACAATAAGTCCAGTTCACATGTAGACAGTGACGCTTTGCTGTATATTAGATTAGTCTAATGTGCAGTAAAGCATCTCAGGTAGATGTACCCTCAGAGTACTTAACACTCTTAGTTCTCATTGGCTTAAGAAAAAATTCGGTTTTTCCTGGCAAGTGATCTGCACTCTCCAGGTTAAGCTCTTCATTATCAGGCTACAGAATCTGGAACCCTCTATTCTGGACAACTAGAATAGTGTAATATTTGATGATTTTGGATACAATTACACAATTATAACTTTAACAAATACAACCAATTCGTTTTATAATAATTGAGGGATTTTTTTTTTTTTTTTACTAGATCACTGACATTGAGACTTTTCCCTTTTCCTTCATAAATTTCAAGTGGAGCCACATCAAGGCTTACATGCAATGATTTATTAGTCTTTAACATAATACACAAACATTCTTTAGATGACACACAACATTTGCTATTCTGTACACCATATTTTGTTGCATATAACATGCACATTTCCCCCCCAAATTCAGTCTCCCAAAACAGAGGTGTACACATTAAGTAAGAAAGCTGATTTTTTTGCATAAATAAAATACTACTTTGCTTTAATTTATTCTCTGATTTGTGATTTTAAATATATGTTGCACTAAATTCAAACAATGTGTACTCTTGAAACACTTTACATACCCTTGACAAAGAAAGAGAGTGTGAAGAAATCCCCCTCTTTCTCTCTTGGGTCAGTCCAGCTACACCCCTCTGTCTTCCACCTGCTTGCTCTTTCGTTTTAACCTGGTCACCTAGGGTGACTGGGCTAGATAAATTCTTGAGGGGAGGGGGAACTCACTCTCTTCCTCCAGCAGCATTTTGGAACAGGACACAAGCAACAGCCTTCAGAGATTCTATGGATGAAAATGCATGAGTAAAAACCTGGAAACTAGCTAATAGATTAGAACTAAGTAATGTAGTCATGTATTAAAAATGTCACCCACACCCAAGATCTGTAAGGCTCAATTTATTTTGGGTTGCTCAAAATGTATTTTCTGACTCCTGTCTTACCCCCTCCTCCCTCCCACTCTCTCCCCATGGTAAAGTTTTTGGGTTACACAGTGCCTGGTTGTGAATTCTTAAGGGTTGAGACAGGGTTTCTCTCTCCCTTTGCTTGGCTGGCTAAGGTGTTTATGTTGCCTCAGTTGAACCTGAGGTTACCCTGGGAGGCTTTGGGCTGAAAGCAGCAACCAGACATATTACCAGTTGGAAAAACACCCTCAAGGCTGGTAGGGCCTGTGTACTCCAGGCAGCATTACTCCAGGATTGCAGGTGTTCTCCAAGAAGGGGGACAGCCAGCAGTAGGTTCACCAGGGGAGATTCCCAAAATGTGGTTTTGGTCCCGGGACAGTGAGTTAGGTGGCTCTGTAGTAGTGCCTCCTACCCTGCCACCACAGTGGGCAGGCCTCTTCAGATAATGGGATCATTTACTTTTCATTTTACTTATTTAAAATATTATAAAAATATTTATTTAGTATTTAGAACCAACATCAATCTGATGAGCAGTGCCTCTTAAATATTTTGATATCACTCACTGATGGCTTGATTCTGTCTTCAGAGTTAACCTTTTTAGTATTATGTAAATGTAAGTAACAAGCAGAGTAAAAATAATTAAAGTATGAATCTTACCTAAATCTACTGGGTAAGAATATTTTCTTTGTTGTTTGGATTTCATTTTATATTTGGATAATACTACATATGAAAATAAACCACAAAATAAAAGACACATTATTATAGTATAACAATTCAAGATAAACAAGTTGATATTATTAGCTTTAAATTTAATTTTAGCAAAGCTATTGGTCTTCCCAATAAATTTATCATCAGCAGATTAGCCATGAAAAATAATCTATAATTTCTTTTTGGTTGGACTATAACTTGTTATAATTTTGTGCTTCATGATCACAGCACTTACCTATACTTGAAAGGTCCCTGTAGGAGTCATGACATAAATTGAAGATTAACATGATAGCAGATGTCACAGTGTTAAAATTATGATACTCTGCTAGCATGTTACAATAATTTACCTTAGCAGTGTGTCAGAGGACAAGCTCTTTAACTATCTAGTTAAGTAGGTAGTTCTTAGAACATCAGTTAGAACCTCAAAATATAAAATATACATTGGTTTAAACATATTATACCCTTTATACCCTTTAAAGGGTATAATAATTAACTCTTATGTTTTCCCTTTAGGTTTGTTGCCCTGTGGGGTCAGACCAACTCTCAGGACCTCAGTAGTATGCTGTTAGACAGGAGGATGTGACACAATTGCACATATACAAAAACACAAATCAATTAGGTGCATATACACACACTCTACCGATTCAGGCACATACACATCCAAACCAGCCTAGGCACATGCATACCTATCACTGATTCAAGCACATAACTATACACCCTAAAAGTTAGACAAAATCAATTGTCCATACCCACACACTCAGTACACGTATATGAATTAGTGATCTGTGTATCAAGCACATAACGACATATACACACACACACCAGTTCACACACATACAACCCACCTACACATACACACAGGTAAGGTCCTAATTTGGATGGTACAGTGTGTATGTGTGTGCTTGGGGTGCCTGGGATACTTGGGGGAAGGTTAAGGTGAGAGAGTTAAAGTGTAGGGAGTGATAGTTGCCAGAAACAGGATTAGAACCAGTGGACTAAAGAGAAGCTAGCTGAGCAACTGAGGCTTGGGTTTACTTAAGATCAAGTGGCCCCAAGGTTACTCAAGGTCACAGGGGGGCGGGGGCGGGGGCGCCGGGTGGCAAGGAGGAGACAGCCAGGAAAGAAATTGAGGCAGAAACCTGGTTGCTCAGGGGAAAAGACAGTGGGGATAAGACAGTGGCAAAGAAACAGGGTTTTGGAGGCAGACAGGAACTCAGGACAGGTGCTGGAGGTGGCAGACCTGTTCCAGAGAGTTCCAGATATTCTTACTGAGCATGTGTGGCTTGGCACAATGGTGGGTTGCCTCATCTATTGTTTCTTGTTGGAAACAAGAATGCTGAGGGTGGTTCCAAGGGTTGCGTCCTTGGTCCAGGTATTGGTGTTGATGGTTCAGTCATTTAGAAGTACTATTTTTAGACCTACAGCCATTATCTCTCAATCACCCTCATTCATCCCCATTCATTCAGGAACCAAGTTTCATAGGAGGGGTAGGTATGAGTCCTAGGTTACACAACTGGGCATGGGGATAAGATGGAGGCTTGATATTACAAGATGGAAACTTGACATGATTTATGCTAACTTACATATATAGGCCTAAAACAGTAATCACACAATATAACAGCAGTAAAAAACAAAAACAAACAAAAAAATACAAACATAATAATCACTTATAAAACATTGGATATCTATATCAAAATAGCAGGATATTTATTAGTAAAGAGGCGAGAGAAAAATAAAACTTACTACCCAAAATAAAATGTTAAAGCTTATCCTACATCTTAGCTTACTTATACTTGTCTATAGGGAATAGAGAGGGAGAGAAAAAGTCAGAAATGTTTGGGGAAGAGGAGAGAATGTATTTTAAAACAAAAAAAAAAGAAAAACTAGGGGTTTTGCTACAGGTTTAGTTTAATAATGCCTCTAGACCCCTTCTATTTGAATTCTACTGTCTGAATAACTACTTTTAGGGAAGAATTAATATTTCAAATACCCCTGACTTCTTGCCCCCATCACTTGGTAGCCCACACCTAATACTATTTTCCTATAGTAAGAGTTCAGTACTTTGTAACCTAGACAAAAACTCTAAGGAAACTAACAGGAAAATAAGATAATATAAACAGAAGAGAGATATGAAATAAATACTCTTGGTTCAAAGGATGGTCTTTTTTATATTCCCAAATTAATATAAATTTGCTCATCCAGTTTTCTTTTCAAGAAAGTAGACAATCTAACCTGTTGTCTCAACCCAGACCTAGTTCCTAATTTAGCACTGCTGGCACTGATTAACCAGAAAACGGAAAAACAATAACAAAGAGAATGCTCAGCAAGCTAGAGAGATAAAGGGTATAAACAGACATTGCCAAATTAAGCACATCAGCTGTGCTGGGATACATCCTGGCACATCTAATTCCCTTCAGTAGACAAAACAGATGTTACCCATTGTCCCACAACGTTGGGCCCCTGCTGCTTGCAAAAACAGCAAGGGCCGAATCCTGCAAGATAACACTTGGAACGTAACTCTGCAAACAAGGGAACTCTGGGTTTCCCTGCTTGCAGAGACATGCCATGAATTAGATTCCCTAGGCACACTTCATACAGCAGGGAACCCTGGCAAAGCATTCTTGGGGCTTCAAGGGGCCAGTTCCCTGCAAGAGATCTCTCAGAGTGCGCAGGGTAGGGCTTTTGAAGCCCTTAGGAGTTCTTCCCCAGAGTGGCTGGAGAGGGCAGGCAGCTCCAAACTGCCCACACTCTCCCACTTCAAAACAAACAGACGTCCACTGCAAAATAGCGGCACTAGTTAATACTATTGTCACAGCCAGAAATTCAGGCATCTGCACTATAATAAAAGGCAGGAATATCAGATTGCTTTGGCTTTGTACTACCGTAAAAATTTTTATGGCAGCACAAAGGTGACATCTGTTTGCAGTCAGAATGAGTGTCTAGCATAAGAACAGCCATCTACCAAATGAGCACTTCATCCAGATTCCTAATTGAAATCACATTCAAATTAGGTGGTGTTGAAAAGCATTTCATAATTGGCAGAACTGAGAAAACTATTGGGTAGTAAAAGTGTGTAGAAGTTTCAGGCCACAAGACAAAGGCATTTTTGTAACAAAAAAGAAGTTTGGAAATTAAGAAAAAAATACGACTTATCTTTAAAAATATATATGTTCAAAACCACAGAATATCAGACATTTTAAAATATTTACTTTCTCCAGAGCATTTTCCTCAAAGGTTTCTGGAGCTTTTAATGAATGATCTCATTTCTCATCTTGGAACAGATTTCTCCACAAAACGAGAATACATAAGTTAATTAAAAAAACCAAAAAGTACCTCTTTGAAATTTATCACTGTATAAAATTTTGACATGTCTCCGAATAAGAGAAACAGTGACCTGTGAAAGTGTAAAGAGTCTTTGATGAAACTCTTTCAGATGTTCACAAAAATCTAGACTGGAACACAAAAGATAAGAAAATTAGAAAATTTGGTGGCATGACCTGTTACACAAAAGAACATGAAGGGGTTTTTTTGTTTTGTTTTGTTTTGTTTTTTAAGGAAAACAGTGTTAATAAAAGCCAGAACATCTAAAAGATCAAAATTGTTTGAAACATATTATCTACCTTGGAGTTATAAGACTAGATTCTCACGGGACACAAAAAATGACAACATGAAGAAAATGCTTGCAACCCGCCCCCCCTCCACCCCCACTTTGTTCTATGGTATTACAGCTTTAAAATAGAGCTTCTGTTAAATATATAAGCCAGTAAGAGCTTGAAGAACCTACCCATTAACTAGAAACTACAAACCATGCCTGGGCTGCAAGGACAGATGGAAAAGGAGAGCAATAATATAGAGGCATCAATTATACCAGCTTTTTGCCTTCTGGGTTGGCCCCATTGTTCAAATTATCTTCAACAAGAGACATCCTGCTTCTTTCTTAGCGGAGTCTGATTCAGAACTATGAAACAGCATATGAGAGAACAGGGGGCGTTCCCAAGTTAACGGGCAGGGGTGGGGGAATACTCACCATAGGCATGGAGCTGACCATGACTGGAGCAAATATGTGGATGTGCTTCCAGAGTTCTTGCTCCCTCTGGATTGGTGGAGGGAACCTGAAGAACTGTATTTCCAGTCCTGGAGAAGGATCATTAGAGGAAAACCAAAGCTGGTGTAAAGGAGGCGGCAGAGGTCTTCCCTGCCACTGGCACCTTACATACGGCAGTAGAGGAGCAAGCAGACCCACTGACCAGGGTGGTTAAAAAATCATCACTTCAAGCTCAGCAACACGGAGAACAGACAGGGATAGCTGGACAGTGAAGGCAGCAGCTTGGAGGCAGCAGAGTAAGGAAAGCGAAAGCAGCTTCCATTATACTGGATGGTAAGTCTTAAAGGTGCCTAGCCCGTTTTGAAGTAAAGTTGTTTTGGTTTCTGTTTGATGTATTTTTCTGTTGTTAGAGAGTTTGAACTCTTCTCGGATGTACCCAGGGACGTGGCTAAAGAAAAAGCTTCTATCCTGGGAAGGTCATGTCAGTCCTGACTTGGACTGCGAAGGCAGGCTAACAACCCGATAGGACTGATTTAAGTTGAGGAATATGCAAATCATCAAGAGACAGTTATCAATTGATGGAAACACAAGCAAGGGGAAATTGATAGCTCAGCATTCCTTTTATAAAGAAGACTGAATTAAGCGAGGTTGCTTCTGTTGTTTTGTTTTGGGTTTTCTTAAGTCACTCAGCCTACTGGTTGGCCTAAAGTGTTGGCGGGGGACCCTGTTAAGTCGATTGAAATTGATTACGCCATTAGTTGGACATGAATTAATTTTAGTTATTTGTCTATAAAACCTTCAATGAAGTATTGGGGTTGGGGTGGATTCATAGCCCTTAGGACTTGGTTCAAGTTGAAAGGTTTATGGTTCCTGGATAAGTTGCTCTTTGGTTCTATAGACTTCACAAACTAGTGAATAATTGATGGAAACACATTTGTTCCCTCAAGATGGTAGCAAGGGTAGGGTATAAAGAGAGGAGGAGCCCCACAAAGAGGACCACCTGGAGAAAATGCCTCACACTGCTTCCAACTCCCAATAAGAAGCTCCATCAAGATGCAGTGGGTAAAAGTAACACAGCTGAGGTAGATGATGGCAACAGTTCATGGTTCCTTTCCCAACTGTGCATGTGAATTGAACATCAGGGAGGCAGGGACCCCAGCCATAGTGTTACCTTCCTGACAAGGACCTAGCTCCTGATCCATCCTCTGTATGTATGCTTCAGCAGAACTAAAGCCAATAATAGTTTCCAAGTTGTACAAATGACTAAAAACATACATTTCTGAAAGAAAGTGGAGAATGTCGAAAGTGGAGAATTCTCCTGTTAACAGTTCTCAGACAATTCTAGAACAGAAAGTGGTCACTATTTTGAGACAAAAACACTTCCCAAAACATGAGCTTAAATTACATTAAAATACAGGAAAAACTAAATAAAAAGGAAATTGACTAATTAACTGTTGGAATAGGCTGGTATGCCAGGGTTAATGTGTCCACTGCTGAATAAAGTGATAAGTCAACTTTAATAATTATGATTGAGGCCTGCATTTTACATCTAATATAAAATAAAAGGTAGAATAAATCATTTAAAATGTTCCAATGATTGTGTATTGAACCAGAACATGAATGAAAACAGGAAAGAAATAAATGCTAGGAAATAAATGCTTATACAGCATGCTGAGATCCCCGTATAGTAGAACTGTAAAACTGAACAGTCATTTATACTAAAATTATATACTTTATGTATGCCAAGATAATTTTAAAAATATGGTTTATAAAATAATTTAAAAAATACAAGTTAAACAAATTTAGCTTCAGACTGATACTCAAAAATAATCCCATATGGTAAACAAGTAACAATTTAAATATATTTGTCAGCTCCACATTCATTGTTAAATAAACAGTATGTCATAAAGTGAATGATAATTTAAATATTTGAATCAATTTATAAAGGAGGTGATGTCTGCCTGCAGAAAAACAAATACTATTAAGAATACTTAGGGAAAAAATAAATCTCAGTTTAAGCATATTTCTTTACTAATTCCTACCCAGCTTTACCTGACTCTGGTCATCTGAATTACAAATTGCTACTCAGTGGGTGGGGGCATCTACATGTGCCTTTTTAAGGCAGTTTAGCCATTTTTGAGGCCCATTAAGGGCACGGGTCTACATGTGATATACCTTTAAAAAGATGATTTTGAATCAATAGACTGCATTATATGACCCTAGTTTAAGGAAAATCCTACTGAAGTCAAACTTTGCTTGACTAATAGAAACTAATAGAGAAGAGATTTAAGATTTATGCTAATTATTAATACATTGATGGTGTATGCTAATAAAAATCTAGTGTAAAATCTGCAGTGAAATTGCATTGATTTCAACATAGTAACTATAGATTTTCATTAACATAACCAAAACACCATTCCCTGTATGGAACCAACCAAATTCTGTGCATCTTTACTTGATCATAACTCCCTGTTCATCTGTGTTATCATGCCAGCAGAAGTATACTGTCAATTCTCAGTCACTAACTGCCAGTGGAGCCTATTTTGAGGAGTGTTAGCCAGAACAGATAGACTCCAAGTGCAAAGGTTGGGGAGGGGAGGAGGGTGGGAATCAAATGAGCCTTTATCTGCATTCACTTTCTATTCATATTTTCCAAAGAGAGCATGGAAGAAAAAAAGTAAGCAGGTCAGATACTCAAAGCATTTGGCAATGCCTAAATCAGCTGTTTTCCTCCACCTTCAATTAAATGAAAAAGGACCATCAGCTGACAATCTGCCCCAGCCCAGGAAAACAGAGTCCTGATACAACAGAGGGCTCTTCCATAAGATTTGGAGCAAATGCGGCCTCTGTGTAAAAGTAGATGACTACACTCCAGAACTTGCAGATGGTCCCTTCTCCTCATTCTCCTTACCCAGGCAAAGATGTAGGAATTTTTTCCCCTCCTGACCAAAATACATGCACCTCAATGCCCTAGCTTGGACTTGAATATTTCAGTCACTCAACTATTAAAAATATTAATCTATTTTTAATTTAATCCATAACATTTGTCTTTTTTTCTCCTTCTCCATTCTTGCAAAACAGCAGTTTTCAAATCACGTAAAAGCAGGGAAAAGCGTGTTATCTTGCAAGTGAAGAGCACGTAAAAACAGTTGATCACCATGATTCCTGGTACTACCTGCCTGCCAGGACACCAGAAAGCCAAAATCACTGTTGAATTACCATTTTTGCATACAAGTTTTTATTCACCTAACTACTCAAACTGTATATGAAAGATGTTGCTTTCTCTCTTCAAGTACTATCTAAGTTGTACTTTTATCAACCTTTTGGCAGAACTCTTTCCTTAAGATTTCATGCTAATAACCATATAATATTGAATTCTCTAACAAAATGAGCAATATACACCTTTAAGGGTTTGGGTTTTTTTGTATTTGCTTTCATTAATCTGTCAATTATTTTTACTTAAACAGGACATTTTGATTAAGTTCTCTGAGCAGTAAGCAATGCCACTGTAACTTTTTTTTCTAAGTCTTATACAAATGACTGGTCAGTGGGAAATCAAAAGAAGCTTGTTTCAAAGTTTTTATGCCAGATCTGAATCTCACACTTGTGAGAGAAAATGTCATCCGTTTAGGCTAGGAAATAATAATAATACAGATTAAATAGATGTTAACTCAAGAACACATTGACTTTAATTTACAAAATAACATTGTAGCAAAATGTAAATTCAGGAGGGAGAACTTTGTTTGGCCACAAAACTGGAGAAACTTGAGAGTTTACTTGGATTTCTCTGGTTTTCATAAGAAAATCCAATACTAACTTGAGGGCTTAAAAAGGTTTACCAGACTACTATATCTTACACCAGCCTTATTCCCAAAGCTGGGACTAGCTTAGAGTTGAGTTGCACAATTGTAGGTACTGACGCTTACACTGAACACCAGATGGTGTAGATGTATGCAAAACTAAACATCTTTTAAGTAGATCGAGTGAATGCCCATATAAATTCGCTAATACACTTCAATGTATTACAACTTCTCTGTTATTTTGTTGTCCAAGATCTTCTTAACTAAGGTTACTAAATGGTTGCATGGTATTTCTGAAGAAAAGGAAAAAGAACAACAGTTAAGTGGAGTCTAAAACACACAGGCTGTGTCCAAACTTGCTTGGACATTTGGTTCCCTAGGGACTAGCACCAGCACACCTTATGCCACTGGAAGTTGTCCCCAGGGAACGTCTGTACCACGGGCGCTTTACCATTCAGCAAGGGGAGGCTGGGGTCAGCAGTGCGCTGGTCCCAGTAGCCTTACCTGGGGTCCTGAGGGCCTCCCAGGGCTGCAGCCAAAGCGATCCTGCCGTGCCAAGACTGGCCAACAGTGGAGTATGGCTCTGGCCAAGCAGGCTCCAGCTTTGGGTGGCACACACTGCCACTGCATGTGCTGTTCTGCCTTTTTTTTCTACAGGTTTTTTCTGCAGGGTTAAAAAAAACAAAACAACCCCCCCCAAAAAACAACTGCCCATGCTGCTCCCTTGTGGTGTGGAGAAAAACTGAACGTACAGTATGTGGCGCTGCAGATGTGTCTGCAGTGCCACATACCTTATGGCTATGTTTGTCTTGATGCAGCCTTATGTTGTTTTCCTTCCCTCTTTCCCACCACCAAATACAGCCATGAGAAGCAAAATATTACCCTGTTCTTAGAACTTTGTGTGACCTGATTCAAAACCAAGTCACCAGTCAATGTTAGTTAAAAATTACAAGAAGATGCATATTGCTTGGTGAAATCGAGCAATCATGCTCCAAATTAAAATTAAAATTGTAATATGAAGTTGTATGTACTGTCTTGCATTTTCTAATTATAGGACAGACGCATGTAATGCCAACAAAAAAAAAATGTTAAACAACATTTTCTGTGGAGAACTGAAGGTGATAAACTGGAGTCACTTATGATTAAGATGCTGAGGGGTTGGAGTATCACTTTGCACATCAACAGGAGATTTATTAGGCCAATAGGAGATTTGAAGAATCAAGCTCAGACTCTGAAAGTCTTGTCTTTTTGAAAATTAATATATTCACTTAAACAAGTTAATTCCCCTCTTGCTAAGTCTTTGTAGCCATTTCCCAGGGACATTTCTACTACACATTTTCTACTACTTACATTCAACTCCTTGAACCACTTCAGAACCAAATTCTTTCTTAAATCTGGAGCCAAACTCTATTTGACTTCCACAAATAAACTAGTTAAAACAAACAAACAAACAAAATCAGTAAAATATGCTTGTTTGAATCACCTTCAGTCTAGGACACAGTCTATGTTTGAAGACAAGATCCCAGATATTCAAAGATAATAATATATGCTGCCAGATGCTCAGATGATAAATTGATATTGCACCACTGAAATGAGAATCTGTCCCATTGACCTCAAAATGCATTTTGCTATTTATTTTTAAGCTGAGGGATGTTACTGGAAGTTGTTGCCATAGTAGTTTTAACTACTATCTAACATCCACCTTTTAACAACACTTAAAACAGTTTGTTTACATGAAAGACTAAAGTTACAGCATATTAAATTCATACTTCACGAGCAATCTACTAGCATAGAATTTACTTAACATTTTATACTCTTTTTATTTCTAACATATCCTTTTAAAATACCAATTGCACACTTTTTCTTGCAGGCAGATAGACACTAATCTGTGTTTTTCCCTACAGATGTGTCAGCTTGCTAGCATCCCTACCAACCATACAATGGAAAGCCACCCAGTCTACATTAAGGAAAGTGTGGCAAGCAAACAGTGCTTTCAGAAGTATATTTTAAAAAGGGATTACAAGCGGAGGGTTTTAAAGAATCCTACAAACATTTAAGCTACACATAGACGTATATTCAGTAAATGTTGTCAATATCAAAGAATACACATACATATATTGTGACTATTCACAAAATTGAAGGTACTTGTACTGTCATTCACATTTCGAGGCGGCTTCAATTAAATTTGCTCTTATTCATCCATTATTGTAGAGGTTGTATGTGTTTAATGTATAGTGTTCACCCATTTTCATACAGAGAATTGTCATCATAAAATCTAATCCTAAAAATTGCATTGATTTAGAAACAATAGTTTTACATTTATATTGATAGAATGTACTCTCTAAAGATGCACTAACTCAGGAACAACCTGACAGAATACAAACAACTCATAAAAAATACTTCTTAGACAATGTAACTCCTCTTTATAGTTATTTATTACAGTCACTATACCTTCCAGAGGGTGGCATAACTGGGGCTTGAAACATAACCAGGAGTGATAAGGTTTGGAATCTGGCCCTAGTCAGAAAGTAATATTCCCTAAATCATATTTTAAAGAGCTCTAAAATCTGCAAAAATAAAGCAGTTAGAAACTTCACTGTACATGCTGCACTATGTTCATAGCTATGGCCTCTCATGCAGTGGGAAAGAAACAGTTGCCCTGTCTTATGTCACTACTACAGCATTTCATTTAAATTACTTGATTGACAAACCACACAGATCTTGCCATGCTAGTAACCAGGAGTTAATATGGTTTAAGAGAAAGCTGCATTTCAAAGATTTATACAACAAAAACAGGTAATATTCCTTTCTTTATGACTGGTCTTGAATTTTTATTTTTGGATTTAGGACAGTCCAATCTTCCCCCTGCCTTTTTTGATTCTTTGTTTCAGAGCTCTAATTGCTTGTTTCAACTAAAAAAACACCAAAAATAGCCTCACTTGCAGGAGGAATGGCAGTCTTTATCCATTTCTTGCTCCTCCCAGCCCTTTAGCCTTTGAAAAGTTCACCTGCCATAAACTATTTTTCCAATCTACTACAGAAATCAGGGTAAAGAATGAATTGTTCCAGCTTTAACTTTCAACAACCTCCCTTTGGAGCAGGGAGAGCAGGTCAGTGATAGGTCTTGTTGTTTCAGTAGGAATCAGGATGGTTTTCTTCCCTAGGGACAAGGCAAGACAACTCTCCCTTTTCTGTCTAAGAAAACCTCCTGTGCAGAAGGCTAAGAGAAAATTCACACAGGTGTGCTCCCTCATCGCCAACTGAAGGCTTTTTATTTGTTTCACAAGCCAGGTTCTCCGTGCTGGTCCTTTCCCAGACTGACACTCTCGACTTCAGCAAGGCTCATGCTAGCTCTAGTCTCATTCCTTCCTCAAGACCCCACTCTCTCTTTCCCACAGGGCAAGCCCAAGCCGCCGAGTGCAACCTGTGCAACGCCCGTGACAAGAGAGCAGCAACCCAGCAAGCAAGGAGGAAAGAAGCCACCAGCGTTGTGAGCCACGGCGCCTGCCCGGGGTCCGAGCTCTCCCCACTGCTTCGGCTGCAGATTAAAGGCCCCCAAGCCCGAGAGGCAGCTCCCTCCGTGCTGGGCTGGTCCGGGCCCTGCGCAGCCGGCACGTGCGAGGCGGCGGCAGCTGCTCCGGCTCCAGCCCCAGGCACTGGCCGGGAAAGGAGACCCGAGCGCTGCTCCGCCGGCTGCTAGATGCAAGCGGCCGAGCCCGCCCAGCAACTCCGGCCTTCGGGGGGTCCAGGACAGCGGCCCGGGAGCCGTCCTCGTGTGAGAAAGGGGGATGAGGGATTAAAACAAGTGGGGAGTCGCACACAGCCCTCCCTGGAGCCCGGGGCTCCCTCCCCCCCAACAACTTTGGTCGGGGCTGGGGACGCGGTGCAACCAGGCAGCGTCCCCCTGCAGGGGCCTGTGGCCAACTCTGGAGGGCAAACACCGCCTGGGAAGGGACGATGCTTTGCCGAAGCCGAGCAGCAGGGAGGGATCCGCAGGCAGGGGTAACTTCGGGCCCGTCCCGGCCCCTGCCCCCAGGTAGGCGCCGCAGCCCCGCGCTCGCCCGGCTCTTACCTCGTAGCCACCTCTGCCGAGCGCCGGGATCCTGCGGCTCTTCCTCCGCCGGCCCCGGCTCGGGGCTGCCTCCTCTGGCAGGGGCCGCACCCGACCCCGCAGGCAGGCAGGCAGGAGGCAAACTTTAAGGCTGGGCTGGGAAGCGGCGGAGGCGCCCGGCCGCCGGGGGAAGCGCCGGAGCCCCCGCGAGCGCGCGCCTCTTGGCCCGGCCGCAGGTGACGGGGTCGGCACGCAGCGCCGCCCGCTGCCGCCCGCCTTGCGATGCTCCGCGCCGGCGTGAGGGGCGGCCGGTCTCCCCGCGCCGGCCGGGAGGGGTGTGACGCGGCCCCGCTCCGCTCCGCGCGGGGATGGCGCGTGGCTCAGGGGCTGCCCCTTGCCCCCGGCATCTCGGTCCTCAGCCCTCGCCGCTGCCTCCCGCTGCGCTGGGCCGGCTCCGAGGGAACCCGCTTGGAAACAGGCTGCTATGCGATGAAAGCTGGAATGAAAGTCGGCTTCCCCCAAGGAAAGGCGACGCCCGCTTTTCCGCTCGCCCTCCCCCTCCTTGTCCTCCGCCGGGATGTGCAGGAGATGCGCGAGCTCCCCAGACCCCGGGATCCCAACTAGTTTATTCCACTCCCGCCGCAGGGTCTGTCACGGCGCCCGCAGGAGCCGAGCCCGCGGCCGGCGCCTGACAACGCTCCGCTTCGCCTCGCTCCTCTGGACCAGGATTTTCTAGAAGCTGATCAACATATTGGAAGGTAAAATGATGGTTGTGAGCGCACGCATCCCACCCTCCTCCCCCCTTATGCTGTCCTTTGATCCTATTTCAGAAAGATTGCTGCACTCCAGTCAGTCCCATCCATTCTCTGAGCGACAAACCAGGCTGTTTTGTTTCCTTTTTTATTTTTTTCCCAACTGCCTGACACGATTTGGCATGCAGCAGTAGTAGCAGCCTGCTCCGTGGTACCAGAGAGGAAACGTCAGTCAGAAGGCACTCAAAACAAGCAGCCAGCCCAAGTCCGCTGGCAGCCTGTGAACTGTCAAATGCTTCACCACCTCTTATCCCCAAGAGCCACTTGTATGCCAGAGCTTGATCCAGGCTGCCCAATTTAATGCACATTAATTCCTTTTTAAGATTAAGTCTGAGGAGCTGGAGCTGGGAAAGGAGGGGTGCCACCATCAAAAGATGCACTCCATCAACACGTGCGGATTTGTCATCCTGCTTGTGTGGTTTAGAATAGTAGAAAATCAGTGCTGGAAGGGACCTCAAGAGTCATCTAGTCCAACTCCCTGCTCAAAGCAGGAGCATGAGCTGGGACTTAAAAGCCTCCAAGAATGGAGATGCCACCACCTATCTAGATAACTCATTACACTCTTACAATGATGAAGAATTTTTTGACAAATAATGCTGTCATAATTCATTTTATTAATTATCAACATCACATGAGTAGATAGTGACCTCCAAACTCTTGCTGTGTTCACATTTCTAAACTCTTACTGCTGTAGGTTTAAGCCACAGAAGCTTCACCACCCTCCTACTGAAAGAATTTTTCCTAATATCTAACCTAAGCTGCACCTGCTGCAACTTGAGACCATTGCTCCTTGTTCTGTCATCTGTCACCATTGGGAACAGTCCAGCTCCATCCTCTTTGGGACCCCCTTCAGGTATCTGAAGGCTGCTATTGAATCCCCTCTCAGTCTTCTCCTCTCCAGACTAAATGAGCCCAGTTCCCTCAGCCTGTCCTCAGAAGTCACATGCCCCAGCCCCCAAACCATTTTTGTTGCCCTAAGTAGATTTAATAGGTAATGGGAGCTTCACATCCATCCTTGCCCGTAAGGAGGAAAAAATTGGAGCATGGGAATACATGCTAGGAAAACACCCAACTTAGTAAGTTTTAAGCAGCAAGCATGAAGCGAACTGCACTTAGAGGGTAAATGAAAACTACTTGGCAGAGTCAGGCTCTTGAAAGTTTACACTTAACTGGATTCACTGTGGTGATTCTTAATAAGCAGACTCCCTATTAATTCATTATTTTTAACTAATGTACTGCTCACTGGAAGTCATATGCCATTCCATTTGATTTTAAATGATTTTAAATGATATATTTTAATAATGATAATACTAATTTTCCCTAAGATCATGTGCTATCAGTGCCTAAAATGGACCCATAGACATACACGTGACCAAATTTAGAAGGCTTTTATTAAATGCATTTGAAATGAACTAAAAGACCAACCTACTCACACCTCCCAAAGCCCGAGTTAACTCAATTGCCCCATAGCCTTTCAGTTTGAACATCTCACCTCCCTCATTGAAACCTACTGCTGTCATGTCTGCTTCTCTGCTAGATTTAAATTACTGTGCACTTTTTTGATATTCCAGCTTTGCCATCCTTGCAAGGGTAGAGATCGTCACTGAAGACATTGACCATATTGGAATCTTTTCCTAATAAAAAACAAAAATGTATTGGGACCCAATATTTCCAATATCTAATGTAAGTAAATTTTGATTTGTGGAGGCTTTTTAAGAAAGCTTGTTAATTACCAGTAATTTCTGTGTTGCAATCAATTAAAGTTAGCCTGCATTTTAGGATTTTTCAGGCCTCTGCATCTTAAACTAACAACAGTAGAAGTTCAGAAATATGAAAACGGTAAGAGATGGAGGTCACTGTCTACTAATATCACATTAGGAAGCACAATGTTAACACTATTTGTCATAACAAATCTTTTAATACAATTCATTTTTGTTAATTATCAATGGTAAAGTTGTTAGCTACTGCTTTTCTTCAAGTCATAACGTAGCAGCTTCTCAGAATAGTCTAAGTACTATTCAGTGTATCAAAATTAGAGACCAACATTGAGCAAAGAAAAATAGTCCTGCTAGCTCTGGGGCAACTTTTGTTTTGACAGTTCTTAATGTTTTCCTTGTAGACAGAGGCCTGTGATTTGAACTGATGGAGTAGCAATAGATTATCTGTGTGGAACAACCAAGAGAAGCAGATGAGATGAGTTTCACATGTTTTCCAGAAGAAATCTTGGGTTTTGTTTCAGTGTCTCCCTTTGGTAGGTAGGGCAAATTGTATTCTAAAAGCAAGTGAGAACAGAATCTTCTGATGTGAAGTGAGAGACCTGCTAATTCAGTTTACAGTAATTCCTTAAACATACACATGATCTCTTTTTTCTTAATTTCAAAAGCAGTCTGACAAGAGCCACAGTAGCTGAAGCTCTCTAACGAAGTGGGTTTATTTAGATGCATGTGGTTGAATTTATGAGAATAGAACACAACACCTGCAACAGCATAAAAATACTCCAAACTAGGGCCTGATTGAAAGTGACAAGCTTCTAGGAGATGGTCTGACCCTATCTACATCTATTGAAATCAATGGCAAGACAGAACACCTATCACCTCTTGGGCTTTCTCAGAATGTGGCAGGATCAAGCTTTCAGTTTATTTGTTGTTTCTTTTTTCCCCCCACTCTTTGACCCTGAGCAAGCATTCAGACAGCTAAGTAATTTTGCTATAGCTTAGGAATCTCACGGGATTTATTGGGTTTTGTTATAAACCAAATCTGCATAATTACAGTTGTAGAACTGAGGCAAGTTTAAAAAAAAAATCAGGATTGCATAGTATGTAGTGAACCTGCAAACATGGAAGAAAGTCACTTGACCTAAAACTAATGAAATAATTCTTGGGAGTAAAGCAATTAACTAGCAAAACTAGTAGTATCAGATCTGTAGTCATCAATGTGATGGCAGACACGAGTCTTGCTACTGCTAGTTATTTTCTCTATATGCTTCTGTTTCTCCTTGCTTATTTATTCGATTCACTTTCATCTTCTTCTATTAGTGAGAAGAATAAAAATATTTATGCACTTTCATGTAATTGTACTACATACCTGTCAAACTGGGTTCTCCTTTGGGCTAGAGAGAAAAGCAAGGAGTGAGCATGTAAAAATGTGCCCTCCCAGGGACACATGGGCAAAAGCTAGGGCTGGATATATTTGGTTGTATACCTTAAGCCCATGGAAACACGTCTTTCCCTGAGCCAGAGGAAAAATTTCAGAATTGCATTCTTCTTGAAGCTCCACTATCAAAATTAATGCAGAATCCCTGCAGTGAAGCTAAGACAAAAAGAGTGGATTTCTGACTTTGGACTTACCGCTTTCCTGTTTTGGAATAATGAAGTAATTATCCAAGGAGGCAGAGTCTTGGAGGCTTCACTTCCCACTACTCATGTGTGTATAGCTGCAGATGCTCAGTCAGACTACATGTTTGCTATAGCTAAGAAACTGCATCATCCCCTTATTTTTGCCTACAGGGAATCACAGGTCTTTCAGATCACATTATGCTGCATTTTTGCCTAAATATGTTAAATGATTATCACCTGCTCTCTCTGAACTGCTGGAAATAACGAGGGTGAGAATGAAGGAGATGACAGAGGAATTGCAGCTGTCCCTTTAGAGCTTAAAAGCTTCCAGTTCTTTGGCTGCTGGACAGCACACAATAAGAAACTGCTTGTCAAATGCAGGGAGACTATGCCCCCCTCTTACTCGGAGCTCTTGTGAACTGCAGCTGCAACAGAGCAGGCGGCTCCTAGCCCTTCCTCCCATTTATGAGAATCATTAACATCATTGCGCTTTCAGAAAGGGCTGGTCAGGGAAAGAAAGAACGCTGAACAACGTTCCCTGAATTAATCTCTGTCGTGAGTAATAACTAATAGGATCATCATGTTCTTTAGCTACCTCATTTAGGATTCTGCCTGCTGCATAAATCAAAATCATTTTCTGAGGTTCTATTCCTCGGAGTTGTTTAAAATGACTCTAAACCATCAGTCTGCATCTGTAAGCATATAAATCCTTTTAGCATTAGCAAGGTGTGTGAATGAACACCATTAATGTATGCTTAGGCAAAGGTCAGTCCAAGTTTATGTGAAATGATGCACCCAAATGTTGGAGAAATCAAGTTGTGCTTTAGACTGGCCAACAGGGATCCCTGATGAGCTGTGTTTAGACACTTCCTAACAAACTGACCGCAGATTTAGAGAACAGGTTTTATCTGGTTTGGACTAAGGATATTCTGGGATAAAATTGCTTACTGCTTTACCTCATTGTCCAGAACAGCTTTATGTCCTATTGCCTACCCCTCTGATGCAGTCATTCCCTTTCATTCTCCACTGGTTGCTTGTTGTAGGACTAGACCTCACTAGCAAAAGGATTCTTTTTTAGAACAGGATAAAATCATGTAAGCATCCTGGAATGCAATTATGCTGCTCTTTCCTTCATGAGTTGTTCAAAAATCTCTCCTTAAAGCAAATAATTCTACTACAAAATTATGTGATGGTATTAGGTACGTTGTTTAATTTCTTCCAGAAACATAACAGTACTGAAAATAATTTTCTGTATAATGCATACTGTAATAGATTTCAGCATTAACTTTAATTGATATTAAGAAACCAATAAGCTTAAATTACTTTGCACATGCTGTGTAATTTATGAAACAAATTATATTTTGCAGACATAGAAATGAAAAGGTACTTAGTTTAGTTCATGTAGTGCAGAAAATTTTGCAAGGTCAGCTTAAATAGAACCATAACTATTGGCCAATTTCTACAGCTAAATGTTTCCATAGCTATGATACAAATCAATTGAGGTGGAATAGTTTGGGAAAGTTCTACCCATGACTTACATATAGCAGACATGGATATTATCTACAACAACATAAAAAGCAGATTTTAGAAAGATTGTTCATGTTTTAATGTCACATTTACAAATATTTTTAATCAAAGGTCTCTTAAAAACCTCACAATTTGTAGTGAAAGGTTCACAGGATCTCCTGAATGGAGTACAATATAACCACTATATATGAGGGTGTTTCAGACACTAAAGACAAAATGTGAGATACATTTACGACAAACCAGGAAACTACACAGCAGTGGGAAACATGGATGGTGGCATTGTTAAATGCACGTGTTATGTGATGCGGTCCAGTAAGTGATCCGTTGCATACAAATAGCTTTATTTTGAAATTGCTCTTTCTGAAACATCCTCCTCATATTGGTATCCCTGTTTTGATATATGGCTGGGAAGAGTTCAAATGAGAAACCTTCTGAGATCTAACCATGTCAGGAGACTCTTTGAAGTACAGCCTCGTGTCATGGCCACACAGCACTTAACAATTTTCCCCCTCAAGAATGAAGATCAAAGCCATGATTGTGGAAGTCAAAGTCAAATGGGTGTTGGATTGGTGCTTATGTCATGTCTACACAGCAGATTTACCATATTCCAAAGTAGCATCCTTATGCACTGTGCATGATTTACAGAGCGGCACACCTGAAGCAGTAGAGCATGCATAAGGATGCCATTCTGGCACGTACAAATTTTATACTGTAAACAAACACTTAATAAAACTAGTCAGCTAGTTCATAAGCTTATACATTATTATACCTCACACACACTAGAGGCAGAAAAAGCTACTTTAAAATAAATTTAAGCAGATATAAGATGTCTCAGGTTTTTTAATTAGGTGCTGGACCAAAACTCAGGGGACTAGGTATCAATTCCAGATTCTGGTCCTAAGTTTCTCTGTAAAACTTAGAACCAGCTTCTGAGTTCAGTGAAAATCCAGATTAACACCATCCAGTCAGTGTTTGTTATGAAATCTTGGTCCTGCTAAAGTCAAAGGCAAACTTCTAGTAACTTTTGTGGGGCCTGTATTATATCCTTTGCCTTTAAGACAATAAGTGAATCCATTCTTTGTAAAATAGGGCTAATACTACCATCTACGTCATTAAAGTGTTATAAGGGAGTGCTTGGCAATTGTAATGTGTTTTGATACTGTTGTAAAGGAATCTGTGTAAACATTTAGATGACCATACAATATAAAGATATGTCCACAATTTCATAGTTGACTTAGTATTTTTTTTTATATATTCATAATAAAGCTCTGGAACAATATGTCCATGTCATGTATCACTTATTTTCTCTTCTTCTACTTCTCTCCTACTGTCTTTTAAATATCTAAATATTTTTTTCCAAGTGAAAGCTTAGAGTACTAAGGGATTACCTAAATAGTAAGGCACTTTATTTGAATATGGAAAAACTATTTAATGAAACACAAGGTAAGGAAAGTAGAATCTATTGTAGCAGCAGATATTTATCAACAACATTATCAGATCAGTCACAGAGAGCTTAGCACAAAATCTTGTTCAGGTATGATAATATACACTATGAAAGCAAGAGCTCAAAAGCTTTTATACAGATGTAGAATTTAGATGCGCTCGTCTTAATACACATTCCTATTTGAGAAGTAATGCTTTTAATTACTGAAAGATTTATTTTCACTGTTAAAATTTGCTAAATTCTTTTAATAAACTAAGAGAGTAGGAATTAGAAGCTAAAATGTCAGTGCCCCATTACTTAAATATTTGCATACATTTATGTATCTTTTAACTGTAGTGTAAATTTAGTTGGGATATTGAGGGTGAAACAGCTTGGATTTTTTTTGTTTGTCTGTTTAGAAATGCCACTATGCCTGTACTAAATCATATTTTATTACCAAAATAACTGAAGGTACATACTGCTGGGTACCCAGTTAAAAGTAGTACTGTATTATTTTGAGGGTATAGAGATGCATTAGCAGCTTTCCAGATTCTTGTAGTCATCCCAAACTGACCATTAAAACTTAGCCTTAAATATTGAAACACTGAACATGTTCATGTGAATGTAACATGCAACATTTTCATGTGAATTTAAATACATAAATGTAACTCAGAGGAGCCCTGGATCAAATGCTCTTAATTGATCACATTCTACTTTAATTGATGTAAATGAGAGTTACAGTAATGGAAGTTTTGGCATTGATTTCATTAGGGACAAGAGCTGGTCCTTAATGAGCTGGCCACATTCTTCCAGTTTTACAGATATAAATCAAAGTAATACTACTGAAATGTTTCATAGTTTCATAGTAACTAGGGTCAGAAGGGGCCTAGAGCAGGCCATCTAGTCTGACCCCCCGCCAATGGCAGGAAACAAGCGCTGGGGTCACAG
>JAGPOW010002673.1:5679882-5715826 GCA_030014935.1 Caiman crocodilus
GAGACTGACTGGCCTGTAGTTCTCCGGGTCCTCTTTCCTCCCCTTCTTAAAGATGGGAACCACATTGGCCACCTTCCAGTCCTCTGGCACTTGACCAGAATCCTTTTTTAACCATTCACAACCTCAGAAAATGAGTTGCCCCTTTTAAAGACATGTAAGGCTAAAGAACATTGGTTATTGTTATACTTCAACTGCACTGACATAACTCCCTTTGGCATTATCTTTTCTCTTACATGTTTGGTGTCTTCCTAAGTTTAATATTTCAAAAAGTTCTTTCACATTCTGAACATGAGATAACAGACACCACAGAGCTTGTATCCAACTTCATTCTGAGTGTTTTTTTTCAGCAACTCAGGGTGTCAGCCAATGGATGATTTGTAACCCTTATTCATATTATACAGACCCAGTTAAGCTATTCCACTTAAGTAATCTATGTCACTACTGTCCCTACATGCAATATATACAGTAGTATTCCCTTTTCTATGCCTTTGGTCTCTGTCCTATCTCCCTCTTAGGATGGCAAACTGTCTAGATATGCCTCTTACACATCTTCTAAGCCAAACATTTCCGCTCTTTTCAGGTTCTTTCAAGATGAGTGGTCTGTAGACATTGAATTATTTGTATTATCCTTCTCTGTCCTACATACAGCACTACATGCACACTCCAGCTGAGACCAAACTATTAATATATATCAGGGCTGTCCAGCTGGCAGCCCAGTGACTGCATGCAACCCTCAAAAGGGTAGGCTCCTGTCCAACCATTACTGTTCCCTCACAGCCCTCCCCACCTGTTGCTCCCACTCTGCATCCAGGTTCTTTGGCCTCTCCCTCCCTCTTTTGGCTCTATTTTTTCTTGTCCCTGCTCCTATGAACTAGGTAGCACAATAGGAGAAAGCTCAGCTCCCCTTGCTGAGCATGTGGGGAGAGGGTAGGGTCCCTATACTTCATAAAGGGTGGGGCAGGATTCTGGGGTGCTTGAACTGACAGTGTGGAAAGCATGAGTGACTGGGAGGGGAGATAGTTACTGTATAGGCTGTAGGGCTGTGCAAAGCTTCGGTCACTGATTTGATTAATCAAAAATTCAGCCCAATTTGGTGACTGAATCTCTGAATCCAAATTAAATCAGGAGATCTGTTATTCTCGCTGAATCAAATTGGAATTCTCTGAATTGATTTGGAGAGATTCGATGATTCAGACATAGACACAGCTTTAAAAGTTTTTTCTTCATACCTCAAGGTACCAGGCAGATTGTGAATGCTGCAATGGTGGGGCGGACGGAGTATCCCACAGGAGCACAGGTGGGTCCTCAGCATGCTTGGCGGCAGACCCAGAAGTGACGAGAAGCACTTCTGGGTCCACCATGAAGCACACAGGGGACCGCCCCCCAGCCCACCAACTGGTGCTTCCTGGGTCTGGGGTAGGGCACCTGGGATCCCCTTGCAGCCAATCACTGAGCTGGAGGAGTGTGAGGAGGGGGCTTGGTCGTGGACCCAGAAGTTGACCAGAAGTACTTCCAGTCCACTTCCAGGTCCAGCACCAAGCATGTGGGGGGCCCCTGCCATGCTGTTATGGGATGCTCCATTTGTCCCACCATTGCAGCATTAATGAGCCATGTGTGGTACCTCAAGATATGTAGAAAAAAAACATTTAAAGCTGTGTTTGTGGTCAAATCACTGATTCTCCAAATCAGCACTGAATCTTCAAAAAAGAGACACGTGTTTTAATAAAGCCATTCATATAAATATAAGGAGGGAGATGTATGATTTTCCAGTAGTTATCTACAGGTGCTAAATAAATAAATAAATAAATAAATAAAATAAATAAATAAATAGAAATAAATTAAAATAAAGTAAAAAAACCCAGAACATTTATGGTAGACTTTATAGGATAAAAACATGTGCAGCAACTAGTTAGCTAGAAAATTAAAATATAAGACTAATACAATCACCCTAAAATGATATAATCTGTAAAATCTGTAATTTAAAACATCCCCTAAAAGTGATTTTCATGATTTCTAATAATACCAATATTTTAAGATAGGTTTTTAATTTAATCAATCTTAAAATATTGGTATTATTAGAAATCATGAAAATTAAATAATTAAATAAATTAGCATACCATGAAGAGTGAAAAGTAAATCAGGTTTTTAATTTAATCAGATTTACTTTTCACTCTTCATGGTATGCTAATTTATTTAATATGATGGTCACTCCTAGCACCAATAAAACTGGCCTTCCAGAGGAACATACTGTAGGCCACCCCACTTTGTACCCTTGGGCTTCTACAAAGAACCAGGCATGATCATGAATCTTTTTATTTGGAAAGTGCAGACTACTTTGTTTCCATTCACAATATCAGGCTGTATATTCAAATCAAAACTATCAGTCATTGTCCAATTTGTTTTATAATAACAAATATACACCTTTATTTTTGATTGATGACATATATAGAAATATATACTATTATTAGATTTTAGGAAGAAGTATAAAAAAGGATGCTAAAAGTTGGGATGAAATGAAAACTGATTGTGCTCTCCTGGCCTCAAACATCCGGTCACGTGCGGCTCAGGCCCAGATGTTTGATGGGATTCGCCATACCGTCCCCGGTGGTCCGTTGAGTAGGCGGTCACTTCCAGTGTGGTCTTCTCCAGTCTCTTCTGCCACAACTTTGAATATTATTTCAGTGGAGGCTCCAACCACTCAGAGTCTCTTGACAGTGGAATGTATATCTGGCTGTCGGTCTTCTGCGAGGCTCCACCTTCCCTCTACCTCGCCCGTTTACCCAGTCTTGACGAGTCACTGCTGTCCTCCTGGCCAGGTTCCTGACTGTTGATCCCCTGATTACTTTTGGGGAAGGGGTGGTCCTCCCTGCTTAAAGCATGAGCAGCCTGTGGTTTCCTACCCAGTCTATGAGGCCACTGCCTTTCCTTAAGGCTAGCAACCAACCTGAGACTCCAGTAACAATCAGGCTCCTCTAGCTCTGACCCTCAACCCCTCCAAAAGTGGAAACACAAAATACAAAGAAAAAAGATACTGATACCCTCTGAGGGACCCAACTGTCCCCTTTCCAGTCTCCCTTGACCTAGCCGCTAACAACCCATCCTTGACAGTAGAGGTCTATGTTAGGCCTTGTATGTGGTTGGGGTATCCTGTGGACTTCACCACAATTCCTCTCCCTTGTCACCCAGGCTTTGGCTTCTTCGGGCCACCTGCAGTCCTCCAGTGGATGTCTGTCCTCCTGTCACCCGCAGTATAGGCTCCATGTCGCTGAAGGCCGTACTTCGCAGCCTCTCACACTGCCCTTGCCTCCCATCTCCCATGTGGTGTGCCTCTTCAGCTTCCCCAGTGCCCTCAACAGTCCCACCTGGTCTGATGCCGTGAATTGTGTTGGCCTCTCCAGCCCCTCTGCTGCAGCCACTGGTGTCAGGGTCTCTCCATGCCTCTCTGCAAATTTTCCTGAGTTCCCAGTTCTGAGGAGCTGCCTCTGGCTCTTGGCTCTTCTCATTGCAGCCAGCAGTCTCTGGCTTGCAGCTTGCACTGAAGAGTCCTTCCCACCAAGGAAAACAGCCTCTGGCTTTTCTCGCCCCCTCAGGAGCTTTGGGGAGACACCTGTTGGTGCTGATCTGCCCCCTACCTCTCTGCCAGTGGCCCATTTTATTTCCACCAGCCGGCAATCGCAACTGATGTCACCGGTTAGCCACAGCTGAATAAAAGCACGACTGATGATCTGCACAGGCTCCTCTTTGTGTTCTGGCTTCACCAGGTATCTCGCTGCAGGTAGGTATTTCCCTTTACTCTTGGTTTTTCCTCCATTCTCCTCTGAGGGTTCCTGTCCCCAGGGTTCCCCCCCTGGCATTTTGGGTATCTCCTTTCTATTTTTCCCTGTGACACTGAGTTTATTAGGAAAACATTCAAAGTTACCTAATTCCTTCTAATACATTTTCATGGCTTGTTATAGGCTCAATCTCTTTACCTAGATACATACTATTAAAACTTGACATCAGTCTAAATTACCAGCCCAGTTATACTGCATCAGGGGTTTCATGCGGAAGTGTCAGACTGTACAATTAGTGCACTTGTTTAGACTACGAGACCTTCTGAAGCATGTTATCCCAGAAAAATCTTTTCTCTCTTTTCTTTTCCTGTGACAACATATACTGACATTTGAATAAGAATCATTCTATTCCCAACATTTGGAGATACATTCCATTGCTCTAATTAATACTCTTTCCATCTGGCTAAAGAAAATGCTTTAATAACCATTCAGATTCTCCTCAGACTTGATCATATAACACTTAGTTTTTCCTTGATATTTCAGTGTATCCTCTGCGTGGTTGTAATCTATGTTTCTAAATATATAGGTGGTGCTCCCAGCAGCCTATCAGAGTGCTCCCTGCTCCTAAACTGGGGCAGAGTTCATTAACTGGGGCTTGCTTCAGGTGTGGCTGCTGTTGTATTTAACTCAGGATGGCCTGCCTACTCAGAGTCCTTGACAGTATTGGACCCAGGCTGGTTCACTTGATCAGTGTCCCTGAAGGACATAGGTGGAAGCAGAAAATATTATTTGAGGGAGCTAAGCACTTGCACAAGCATGTGTGCCTGTACCCTCCCCCACCCCCGGTGAGTCTGTCATGGGGGAGGAGATGGGTGGGTAGATTGAGGCCCCCACAGGGCAGGAGGGAGTGGGGCACAGGCAGAGGCAGGGCCAGGGGCTGGGGTTGATGGGACCCCAGGGCGGGTTCTGGGACTATCAGAGCTCCGGATGGCTCATAGAGGGGTGGGGGTGGGGGGCTTCCACCACTACATGCACTCCGGCTGCCACTGTGTGCTGAGGCTCTGTGCCTTGCTGCCGTTGCCCTGGGATTGGCACAATGCCATGTGCCTGCTGCCACTGGGCTGTGCCCTGTCCCCTGGCCATCTGGTGGTAGCAGGCACATGATATCATGCAGCTCCTGGAGCAGTAGCAGTGGGGCACAGAGCACAGCAGCAGCCCACTCTCATCCTGTGCACAGATCCAGGAGGCATGTACTCCCGGGGTCTCCACTGGGGTGCACCTAGAAGCAAGAGCTCCCCCTTCCTCTACACTCCCAAATAAGCCACCTGGGGCTTTGATAGTCCCTTTGATAGTCCCATTCACCCCAGCCCCTTCCCCTGCCTCTTCCTCACTCCCTCCCAGAGTGTGGAGCTTCAAGAACAGAGTAGACCTAAACTTGCCTGGCTGCTGTGCTGGGCAATAATCCACACACCAGGGCTACAGTCCTGGCTGGCTGTGATCCTGGCTGTGTCTGGGTGTGCACACCCCTCCCCACCTGCAGCAGCCTGGAGCCTGCAGCTGGGCTGCCTTGATCTCTACCCACTGACCGGCATTTGCGTGGGGCTAAGCTGTGTTAGCCCTGGCTTTCTACCACCTATGCTGACAGAGTCCCCAAAATTGGTAACATTACTGGAGATAAGTTTCTATTTAACTGAGGCAATTCAAAACCACAGCCATGTTTACACTGAGCAAATCTAGAACCCTAGAAAATAATTTATCCCCTAAAACACTGTAACCCACAACTTCCTATGCTTTGCTAGGGGGAGTGGATGTTGAGTCCTATTGTAAATGATGATAGGGGGAAATAAGTACAGAGTCCAGAACTGCATAAATGCAGATAGAAATGGAAATGTGTGTTTTATTTCTTTCTTAAAATAGAAGACAGAGAGGCCTTGAGATGTGTCAGAACCAGGGCTGTAATGAAAAGCAAAATGTCTAGATTCCACAGGATGCTACCATCATAGATATATTGGCACAAAATGTTCCAGCTCCACAGAAACACAATCCTGGAGTACTAGAAGTGAGCATCACACAAGCCATTCAACTTTCTGTAACTGCGTGACAGCCCACAAAAAAGAGGCTTCATTTTGTTGCAGGCTTCAGTGCCTTCTCTGTGATGACTCTCCTTTCCTTGGATTTGTGGAGGGTAAGTGAATGTTCATTCAGTCAAGAGGCAGTTGTATTGTTTGAGGCCATGATGTCCTAACAAGTAGACTATGCTTTAATATTCATCACAGGAATCAACTGATACAGTCAGTGAAATTAAGGTGAGATCTTTCTGAAGCTCCTTTCTATCAGTGTGAGATAGAGTCCTTTCTAGTAGATGGGTCTGAGTGCCAGATCAATCCTTTAATAGATGGGGCTGAAGAGTTGGACCACACTGAAATGACAACAGAGGAAGTTTTAGAGCAAATCAATACATTAAATACTAATAAGTCATGAGGACCAGATGGCATTCACCCAAGAGTTGTGAAGGAACTCAGAGGCAAAATTGTTGGCAACAGTATGCAACCTATTGTTAAACACAACCTCTGTGCTACAGGACTAGCAGTTTGCCAACATAATGCTCATCTTCAAAATGAACTCCAGAGATAACCCTAGAAACTATGGACTGGTGAGTCTCACTTCTATCCCCATAACATTGGTATAATAAGAAATACAGTTAGCTGACATATGGGCCAATATGATTTGCTAGGGAAGAGAGTCAGCATGGTTTTTGTAAAGGGAAATCTTGCTTCAGTCTGCTGGAGTTCTTTGAGGGTGTTAACAAGCATGTGGACAAGGGGAATCAAGTTGACATAAATATTTGGATTTTCAAAAAGCATTTGACAAGGTCCCATACCAAAGGCTTTTATAAAAATTGTGTGTTCATGGGACTGGGGGACTTTTCTTTTGTGGGCTGAGAGATGGTTAATAGGGAGCAAAGAGTAGGTAGAATGATCACTTCTCAGGGTAGAAAGTGGTCAAAAGGGGTCCTACAGAGATTTGTGCTGGGCCCAGCTTTGTTCAGTTTTTTCATCAATGACAAAAGGAAATGGTGTGCTCAGTGAACTCTCTAAGTTTGCAGATGACAACAAATTATTATCTCTACTGATAGTAGAGAGAAGCTTCATAACATTCTTACCAAGCTGAGTTAGTGGGTAAAATTTGGCAGATGAATATCAGTGTTCCAAAGTGCAATGTAATGCACATAGAGAAAAATAACCTCAACTATACATACACTATGATGAGTTCTGAACTAGCTGCAACAACTCAGAAAAAAGACCTCAGGGTCCCTGTAGTTAGTTCACTAAAAACAGCAACCCAATGTGCAGTGATGATCCAAAAAGCCAATAAAATGTTGGGCATCATTAAGAATGGAACTGAAAACAGAGAATATGATCTTGTCATTATACAAGTCTGTGGTGTGCCCACATCTTGAATGCTATGTGTGGTTCTGATCCCCTCATCTCCAAAAGAATGTAGTACAATTAGAAAATGCAACCATTTAAAAGGTCAACCAAAATGATCAAGGGCATGGAGTAGTTTCCATACCAGGAAAGACTAAAAAGGCTAGGGTTCTTCAGTTTGGAAAGGTGAAAGCTGAAGGCGAAATGATATAGGCCTATAAAAGTATGAAGAGTGTGGACCAAGTAAACATGGAATTGTTATTCTCCAAATCCCAGAATACCAGAACTAGGGGATGCCCAATGAAATCAGTAGGTAATGAGTTGAAAACTCATGAGAGTAATGAGTTCTCTTGTTAGAGAACTTTTTTTTATATTACACATAGTTAACTTATGGAATTCATTGCTACAGGAGGTGGTAGAAGTAGACACTCAGCATAGCCAGGTTCAAAAAGGTACTATAAAAATTCATGGATAATATATCTATTAATAGCTATTGAACAGAACAGTTGGGGATGCTTCCTTTGGCATTTCTAAACTTATAATGGTGGATGCCAGGGTGGGTATTGATTAGGGCATAGATCACCCTGGATATACTCAGTTTAATGCTCTCCATAGCATCTTCTTTTGCAGAGGATACTGGGCTAGGTGGACCATTGTTCTGACCCAGTATGGCACTTACGTTCTTATGTCCTGATAACATTAAGATAACCATTATCAATATCTAGTCAGATATGGAGGGAAAGATGAAATGTCTCAGATGGCAGACTTCTCTTTTCCCAAGTTATTCACAACATAAGGTACACTAAATGTAGGCTTATATTTTTCTGTTCTAGATTTATAGAATATTTGGTAAGGAAGGAGATCTACCTTATTTGGTAAATTCTGACTAAAATCAGAATGAAAAAAATATATTTATATAGTGAACATATGTATATAGTAGCCCCAAAACAGAAATATTCAAAGGTTACTTTCCAAATTGATTTATGAACTATGTACCTTATATGAATCAATGCACAATATCATGGGAGAAAGATAGCTATTGTTTAGGAGACATGGTAGCAATATGGAAAAAATAATAGGGTATAAAAAGTTACTATGGGAGTTTTTAAAGAAAACTAAAAGAATAGCTATCCAAACCAGTGTTGGATCATGAAAATGAAGTGAATATTCTAAAGTAACTATAATGCAACCCCATCAATATAATGCCCATCTCTCCAATCTCTTCTACATTTATTCAAGAGGAAGAGAATAAACATGCAGAGCTCACCCAGAGAATACAAAACCTTCAGCTATATATAGAGTGGAAACCATAAAATAACAGACAGACTTTCTGGAGAACATGAAAGAAAATTGTTACATCAAGCTAGTTATTACTGAGAGAAGTTATTCTTCTGTGTCTTAATATTATCCCAGATGATTGCCCACTCATAGCACATTGGCATGTGATTTCTTTATTTAATAGATCTACTCTACCCCCTTGCACAGATTTCCAGCACAGGGCAATCATGTGCTTGGCAGCAGAACAAATGGAGATGTTAATCTTCTCTCCTGCCAAAAAGAGCTCAATGGGACATCAGGCCAAAAGTAAAACTTTGGGCCTGACAACATGGTTTCTTTTTCTTATTAATCCTTAAAACCTATTTTTAATGATCTACCAAAACCAAAATAAGCACCCAGATATAATATGCTATTAGTGATGGGAGGTTTTTTATGAAAAGTAGGACTAGATAAGTTTTCCTAGATTGGAGCAAACTGTATTTTATCACCTTTGGCTCTTGATTTATTTTTCCCATATTTTTATTTAAGCAGGAATTCAACAGTTCTCACCCCCCCCCTTCTTCTCAAGTTAAGAAGAATAACAAAATGTCTACTTTTGAGTTAAGAGTACAGAATGCTGAAACAGGATTAAAAGCAGGACACAAATCTAAGAGCTGTCATCCTGTTGCAGTCAAGAGAGATGAACCAAAATTGAAGTAAGAGAAACAACTGTATAAATGAGCAACATTAAAAAAGCAGAAGACTACAAAGAAAATGGGGACAAAGATGGTTTGTTGTGTTGTGATAGTGTGAAGTGAGGTAAAATGTAGAGTAGGGTGGCACCATGGACTAATCAATTTAGAAAGAAATGAGATTTTGTAGGCAATAACCAACTTCATCAGATGCATCTGACGCATCAGACAGTAGGTTGTTACCTTTCTGAACCACTTAGTCTCTGAGGTGTCACCAGCCCTAGCAGTAGCCTGGAGTGACCTGGCCAGGGATGGGGTTTAATTCCACCCTTCCTGTCCCATGGACCCAATCCCCCTGGTGCTCCCCACTCAGTGCTGCAGCAGCAGTGGTGCGGCCAGAGACTGGCCAGCATGGCTCCCTAGGGCAGGGAGGGGAGTTATTCCCTCCTCCATTCCCTCTGCCCCTGAGAGACCACAGTGGGATTTGCCCGCCCTGACCACTGCTCAATCTCTGAATTTAGCGAGTGGCAGGATAAGACCCCTCCCCACCTCCACCACACGTTGGAGGGAGGGGAAAATAAAACCCCTCCCTGCCCCCTAAGGCCACATCCAGATGAGCATGCACATGCCTCTTGCCCTGCCTCAAACCCCAGCACGTGCAGGAATGAAAGTTATCCAGGGGTCTAAAAAAACTGCTCCTCAATAAAGCGGAGCAAGGCACACTTCAAGATCATGCCCAGAGCCAGTCCTTCAAAAGAGACATTCGGGTTTTGGCCAGAGCATGTCTTTGCTGTTCCTGCTGCCCCCAGTGCTATCCAAGGTAATTTGGGGGGGGGGTGGTTCATGGGTGTGGGTGGGTGAGGGGTGGCAAAGGGATGTGGGGGGTGGTTTGGGGAATGGCAAGGGGGGTGTCCCCAGGGATATGGGGGGTGAGGACCTGTCCCAGATCACTGTGGCTTGCTAGTCTGGCTTTGCACTGGAGTGGGTCACATGTCTCCAGGATGTGCACACAGGAGACACACCTCCTGGATCCCTGTGACCCACTCCGGTGTAAAGCCGAACTAGTGAGCCATATGGGGCTGGGCCAGGCCCTCACCTGCCCACAGGCACAGGTGGCAGAGGCAGGAGCTGGCCCTGGGGCCCAGCCCATGGTGACAGGACCCAGCATGGCACGCAGAAACTATGTGCTGCATCAGGTCCTGCTGCCCAGCTGGGCCCTTCCTATAGTGTCAGGACCCTGCCCGGTGCACAGGGACTGCACCGAGCCAAGCCAGGTCCTGCTGGCCCTGGGGTTGCTTATGCTGCCTGGCAGCTGAGTGGCACAAGCAGCCTCAGGGCTGGCAAGATCTGGCTTGGCTCTGTGTCGTTCCCATGCACTGGGCTGGGCTAGGCATCACAAGCAGCCCAGGGACCACGCGGCTCTTGCTGCCTGGCCCAGCCTAGCATGTGGGGATCGTGCAAAGCTGAGCCTGGTCCTGCCAGCCCCAGGCTGTTCATGCTCCTCAGCCCAGCCCAGCATGTGTTCCTGCTGCCCTTGGGCCTGCTCTGCCACCCAGCCGGGTGGTGGGAGAGATGTCCCCAGAGCTGTGGGGCTTCTGTGTGTGCCTCCTGGAGCCATGTGAACTGCTCTGGTGCAAAGCTGGACTAGCGAGCCACAGGGATATGGGCCAGGTCCTCACCCCCCATAGCCCTGGGGATATCCCCCCCCACCACTTGGACAGGTGGCAGAGCAGCCCTAAAGGCAGCAGGACCCGGCTGGGCCTGGCACATGGTCCATGCATGCTATGCCTGGTCCTTTCACAATGGGCCCAGCCTGGCTGGGCTGCAGAGGGGGCCCAGGACCCAGCTAGGTTTGGAACATGGTGCCTGAATGCCATGGCAAGTCATGCTGCTACGAGACCAGCCCAGCTGGGTGGCAGGAGCAGCTCCAGAGCTGGCAAGACCTGGCTGGACTCAGTGCATGGTCCCCCTGCTGCTGCTGTTAATGGTTAGTTATGAGCCCTAGGCAGTGGGGCTAGGGCCCACCAGGGGGAAGTTGGGACCCTGGGTGCGGGGGCATTTCATGTATTGGGGGGGCTGCACCCTGTGGGGGGCCAGGAGACCCACCCCTTCTGAGCAGCCCCCACCCACAAGGTCCCCCACATCCACAGTCCTCTCAGAAATTGCTCCACTCTTACCCACAGACCAACCCACATCCCTCCACATCCACCCACCTGGCTTCCCCCACACCCCTTATCACCCCCTTTCTGCAAACACCACATCTCCCCATGACACACCCATCATGTATGAAGAAAACCAAATCACACATCAACACATATAGGTAATTAGAATTTATTTTTTCATGATAACAGAGACACTGTTAGGCTTCCAAATTGCTTTAACATTGTAAATATACCAATAGAACATTACCCAACATCACTCTCTTGCTATCTCTCTCTCTCTCTCTCACTCTGTGTGTGTGTGTGTGTGTGTGTGTGTGTGTAGAGTGGTTTTTTATTTTAACTGTGGAAGAACTTGGATTTGGAGGTATTTTTAAAAATGGATTTGGGATGCTGCTGCAGCAGTCCAGCTGGCAGAAGGGGTAGTGTCATCAGGTACCAATTGGCTGGGCTCCAGAAGCTCCAGAGAGTGAGTAGCCCTGAGCTGCTTGCCAGGGCAGCTTTTTATATGGATGGGATCAGGGTAGCTTTTTATACTGCTGGGGACAGCACAGGTGCTGGCCCAAGGTTCTAGCTCCCCTTGGCTGCAGATCCAGGAGGAACCGGGCAAGGTTATTTTGCCCCAAGTGGCACAATTTGCTCCACAACAAAATGCATGTCCAAGCATGTGCACTGAGGCAAAAAGCGCCAGCTCAAATTTGCATCACTTCTATTTGAGCTGCTGCAAGCGCACCTGTCCTAAGGAGCCCTGCCATCTGACTTCTGGCTGTGCCCTGGCCTTGCTGTGTGAGTGCCGAGGGTCTAGGGTTCTAAATGGGGGCAGCAGTCATGTTGTCCAGGAAGCATGAGCCTCTTCCTTCTGGGAGCAAGGGGACATGAGTAGGAGTCAGAGTTTCAGTGGCGGGGCCAGGGCATGGCCAGAGGCTGTCTGGCAGGGCCCCTTAGGTGAGGAGGCAGGGAGGGGGGTTACTCTCCCTGCTCCCTTTGGCATCTGGCAGAGGGGGCAAGAGGAGGCTTATCCCGCCTTATTGCCCTGGACAGGGAGCAATAAGCATTGATGTTTAGGGTTGGGAGACCCCCAGCTGTGGTCCACTGGGGGCAGAGAAAAGAATAACCCCACTCCCAGCCCCCTTGCCTAAGGGGTCCTGCCAGACAGCCTTTGTCCATGCCCTTACTCTGATGTCGCAGTGGTGAGGGGACAGGGAATGTGATGGGGTTTCAGCCCTTCTCGTGGTGTCTTGAGGCACAAGTCTCTTCCCAGTGGGTCACTGCCCTGCACGGAGGGGAAAGCTGTTGCAGACTGTGTGGGACAAGCAGTGGCAGTGGCACTGTGGGCATTTGTGGACTTGGGGGGCTATGGCCTTCCTGGGCCCTAGTGCTGCCACTCACCCCATGCAGTCCACAGCAGCTCTGACTCCCACTTGTGAGCCCTGCCCCCACTACGAAGAGGTTTGCAGTTCCCAGATACCATGACAGGGGCTGCTGCCCCTATTAAGGGTTCTGCTCCATCACCACTTCAGCGACAGGGCGGGTGCATAGCTAGAAGCCAGCTGGCAGACCTCATCAGGTGAGTGGGCAGGGAGGGTGGTTATTCTCCCTCCCTCCAGTTTCTGGCAAAGGAGGAAGAAGGTGCTTATCCTGCTGCTTGTCCTACTCAGGGAGAGAGCAGCAGTGGTAGTCACAGTGGGCAGAGGGGGCAAAAGGAAAAATAACCTCCCTCCTTGCCACCTTTGCCTCAGTGGGCCATGCCAGCTGGCATCTGGCCATGCCCCTGCTGCTTGCAGCAGTGATTGGAGTGTGCCAGGCAGACCCTGGCTTGTGTCAATGCTGGTGGGACAGGGAGGGGGAAAATTAAAACACCTCCCTATCCAGTTCACTTCAGGTTACTGTGAGGAACAGATGACTGCACTGGTCAGCCTAGTTGAGCTGGGGCCATCTTTGATTGGCCATGGGGCAAACACCCCCAACTCTCTGCTGTAACCATGAACCCTGCACCAAGCCCTAGGCTTCCACAGCAAGCTCTGATATGTCTGGCAGCTGGGCCAGTAGTGTCTGGAGCTGTGAGTGGGGGACAGGAAACTGATGTTTCATTTGGGTCCAGCCACAGCTTCTCTTCCTAGTCACAACTCTCAGCAGGAGTAATCAGAGGTCACATGCAGAGCCAACATGGACACTTTCCTCAGGGTCTGCATAGATCTGGCTGGGGCAGCTCACAGCCCAGAGCTGGTGAAGAGTCACAAGGGGAGCCAAGACAGATGCTTCCATCAGGGTACAGGCAACCCTGAGACTAGACATTAGGAAGAACTTCTTCACAGTTAGTGGCCAAGGTCTGGAATGGGCTCCCAAGGGAGGTGGTGCTCTCCCCTACCCTGGGGGTCTTCATGAGGAGGTTAGATAGGCATCTAGCTGGGGTCATCTAAACCCAGCACTCTTTCTTGCCTATGCAGGGGGTCAGACTCGATAATCTATTGAGGTCCCTTCTGACCCTAGCATCTATGAATCTATGAAACCATAGTTCAGCCAGAGAGGCAACTCAGAGAGGATGGAAGGCCTGGGGGAAGCCAAGATAGATGCTTTTCTCAGGGTCTGCAAAATTCTGGCTGGGCCAGCACACAGTCTGGAGCTGGAGGCAGGGTATGAGGGGAACTGAAAGGGACATGTCCACCAGTATCTGCACAGCCCTGGCTCAGCCAGCAGACATCTCAGAGCTGGGGGAGGTCAGCAGGGAGGGGAGGGAGCAAATAGGGACCCTCGTGGAAATGTCTGTGTTGGCTCTCTCTGTGGCTCCTCTCCCCCGAGCTCTGGGCTGTGTGCTAGCTGAGCAGGAGCTGTGAAGAACCCGAGGGAAGGCTCTCTATTGGTTCCCCCTTGTGTCCCCTGCTAGCTCTCAGCTGCATCCTGGTTGAGCCAGGGCTGTGTGAACCCTAAAGAAAGTGTCTGTGTTGGCTGCCCACATCCTACTGCTCCTGCTCTGGGCTACATGTTGCTCGGAGCTTGAATCCATGGCTGGGCAGAGGAGCTGTGGGGCAGCTCTGTGACAGCCTGGAGGCAGGGCCAGCTAGGCACCGAACTGGAGCAGCAGAACATGAGCTGTGGTCCAGCAGGCCACCCTGTGATGAAGGGTTTGTAGGGATATGCAAAACATTTTGGGATGGTGGAGGACTGTGAAGTAACTTGAGTTGTAAGGAAATTCAATCACTTATACTGGTTTTTGTATAATGTCTGTCCCTGGCCACAATGGTCAACTGGATCCAATTTAACTGTACCTCAGAGGTGCACTAAGTTAGATCAGGTATGTCTAACCAGGCTTGTCCAATATATGGCCCACAGGCCTCCACGCAGCCCTCCAAGCTGTTTTCTGAGGCCTGAGTTGCTGTGATGGGAAGTGAAAGTAAACACTGTACTTTCGTTTGGGGTGGGGTGTGATGTAATACTGCTTCCTGTGAGGTCTTTGAATATGGCTCACTGGCCCACTGGGTGATAAAAAGTTCATGATCCAGCCCCACATTCAAAAAGGTTGGGCACCTCTGGTCTAAACCAATCTAACTGAATTTCTGTGCATATTCCCAATGCAGCCCTGGGGCTGGGAAAGCCCAGCCACTGGTTGCAGCCATGGGGCTGTCCTTTTCCAACCTATCACCTCCTCAGCACTGGGCCAATTTTAGCCCCTTGGTCCCTCCCTTGATCACCATTGGACAATCACCCCTGTGGACCAGCCAATCCCTCAGGCTGATCCCACCAACTCTCCTAAGCTTTTAAGCCACTCTCAGTGCTGGTTTTACCACTGTTTGCCAATTCTGGGAGCTATGGAAGTAAGGCAGTGTGAGGGGAGGGGCAGGCATGGTGGGGTGGGTTCATCAGTGGGAAGTTGTTCTTCTGGGGCTGGGTGAAAATCTAGCCCGTGGTGTTAGGGGGAGAGAGAGACCCCACAGTCCTTCCAAAGTCCCCATGCAAAGCTGTCAGGCCCCCAAATAAACCTGGCCCTCCCCCTCCCACAATTTACTTCAGTCAGGCTCCCACAAGTGGTTTGTGGGACTGGGGATAGTGTGATGGCATTGGGGGAACTGGAAGGATCAGGGGTGGGGGTTGGCAGAATCAGAGAGCCTCTCTGATCCTGCCAGACCCCCCCCAGTTTACCCCACAGACCCCCTAACTACTTGATCCCCCTCTAGTCCTTCCACATACCCTGCTAGCCCCTACCAGTCCTGCCAAGCCCTCCTGGATCCTACCAATCCTCCAAAGACCCCAGTAGTCCCCTTAAGTTGACCACACCCCACCATGAACCCCACTAGCCCTCCTGAGTCTCTTAAGCCACCCCCTGCATTGAATCCATATCCTACCCATCCCTCCCTCTCCAAAACTCCCCTTCTAAGAAGGCAAACATTATGGTAACTGGAAAATGAATGCAAAATGATAGGGTCAAACTCAGAGGTAAAAAAACCTTGAATAAGTGGAAAGAATTGTGTGTTTTGAATGTAGAATGAGTGTTATGAAGTGATATAAAAAGAATAATTAAACCAGCTACTAGCATATTTAGAAAACTCAACAGGATTTGGGAGCTAAAGAAAAAGATGAACATAAGAACGAGGGAATACAAGACAATTGTTGTTCAAATTATTGTGTAAATCAGAATGCTAGAATAAGATCAAAGTTAATGCATGACAGTTATCTCACTACATAAATGATCATACTGGAAGAAATACTATGAGTCTCAAGGTTACAGAAAAAGACTAAGAGATACAATGACAAAAAAAACCAACACTATAATAACCATACCATTACTGTGCTCTGGGTATCAATCAAAACCAAAACCAAAAATAGAGATTACATGCAGCTATGTATACCACAATGCCAGATTAAGATAGACAAAAACAATGCTGGTGGAAAGATATAGCAAGCGTGATATAGAAGAAATAGATATAAAGTTAAGCAAGCATTGAAAGTGGCAAAAGTAAAAGTTGTGGCAAGACTTCATTTGGTTTTGACCTTGCTATTGAGCTGATTACCAAGAATTAAGACAGAAAGCAATTTATTTCCAGAAAATCTGTACCAATGTATGTGTGTTTATCATCTATAAATATATAAAAGGAAAGATATAAATAGATTTAGTTAATCTCTACAACAGATTGATTACTAAAAGCTTTAAAAATTGCCTAAATCCACTGTACGTCTAGATTGTGTTGGTACCAAGTTAGATTTTAGCCCTAACTAAGGAAACTGTCTCAGAAGAAAAAACAAACAAACAAAAAACCTAAAGATTAGCTATCCAACCAATTAGTTAAATACTTGAATAATAAGTCCAGTTAAAAAAAACCCATTCTTGTAATACATCTTAGCCTCAAACTTTCCTGGGTTTAAATATTTATAGAAAAATATTACCTTCAGTTGCCTAACCATTTTCATAATTCTGCCTCTGAATGAGGAAAAATACACACAAGTATTTCTGAATATTAAGAAACTTTGGAAAATCATTTTCTTTCATGGTACCAGTACGGACAAAGCAACATTAAGTGCCACAATATTGATAGCCAGCTCCCTACTGAAATCACATGTGGTAATATCAGTAATTTTCCCCAATTAATCAAATATACGCCTGTTTTAGTAGGTCCAGATACTTAGGAGGTCTTCAAAAATATTCAAATTCTTTCTTTATATAACTAGTATCTCATAGTTTCCTTCTGAAATTGGAGCACATGTCTATAACTTTAACCATGAGAGACATGACTAATAACAAGTACATTCGTTGTTGTACCCCTTTGGAAAAAAGAGTGCAACTTCATCCAAATAATTTAACATTCTGGCCAGAGTTTTTGCTTTAACAAACTTATACAAACAAATATGAATCGTTCAGAGTAGTAACATTACCATAGGAACAAAATAAATAAGAAATGCAGGTAGCCACTAAATATTGCTATAGTTTTCCCCTTCATCTGTTTTGTTTTTGTTCAATAAATTGTATAATGCTGCTTTTTTTTCTGTAAGCTAAAGAGATATATATGTTCACCACCTGGATGTCATGAGACTAGTTTCCCTAGCAACAATAATCATGTGAAAGCCTTCTAAATATCCTACTCCTATGGCTTTTCTCAGTTTAGTTATGTGGGTAGTTGAACTGAGTACTAAGTACCCAAATCAAATCAATTGCAGCAAAGAAGAGCTTGGCTGAACATAAACATACCAATGTTACATTTATTTGCTGTTTAAGTCAACTGCAGTCAGGTTTTTTTTTAGGTATTTAATATTTTAGAGTATAAATTTTGCATTGCTTTCATTTAATTAATTTTTTGCTTTGAATTTGGAATGCCTTTTTTGTTCTTTGTAAATACAGTTTCCTGGGAAGATTTATTTGAAATATCGTTTAAAAATATTTTAAAAGTTGACATTTTATATTTGCTCATCTCTTATAGATATCACTGTTCTAAGAAATGGAATAGAACATTGAACCCTTAGTTTAGCAAGGCCTTTAACCATAATTTAGAGAACAATTCCATTGTTTTAGTAATTATGTTGTACCCAGTGGACTTTGCTACTTGTTTTATATTTTTGCTTTATTTGTGTTAGCAGAGTTGAGTGCCATTTGGAAGCCTACCAGTGTCTCAATCATCCTAATAAAATAAATTCTAAGTATCTGTACGTTTTGATTTGTTTGCTTTTGGTTTTCTTATCATAGAACAATTAGAACTCCCCCTGACTCCTTCACTAACTAGGATGTGGGGACAGCGGCCCCTGCAGCCACAGCTCCTGCCAGCAGGTTTCAGCCTGTCTAGCAGCTGGGCACAGTGTCTGTGTGATGTGGGGGATGTAGGTGGGTGTGTGGGTGGGTGTAGAGGGATGGGGGGGTGAGTTGTGAGGGGATTGTGTGGGAACTGTGGGTGTGGAGGGACAGTATGTGGGGACTGCTCAAGAGGGGTGAGTCCCCTGCCCCCCCCAGGTGCAGCTCCCCACACAACACGTGGACTGCCCCCCACCACAGGGCCCAAGCCCACTCACAGGGCCCACAGCTCATCCCCACAGCAGCAGCAGCAGCAGCTGTGGGGTGCTCAGGGCCCACTGTTGTTGGAGCTCCCCCATAGTGTGGTGCAGCCTGGGCTGCCTCAAAGCTGGTCCTGCCTGTCATGCATGTGGCTCAGCTTGACACAGCACAGCACCATGAGCTTTCTGCAGCCCCAGGCCACTCAATGCTGCTTGTGGGGACAGCATGTCATCTTGGGCCGGGTCTTGCCTTCACGGGCCCTGCACACTGTCAAGCCAGGCCAGTTCTGTGGAGGCAGGACCTGGCCCAGCACAACACGTGGTCCCCACAAGTGGTGCCAGGGCCCTGAGTGATAGCCTGAGTGGCCTGGGGCTGTGGAAAGATTCATAGCTCTCACGGCCTTGCACCAAGCCAGGCCATACCCATGACAGGTGGCACAGGCGGCACCGGCTCTGAGGCTATCGGGGCTGACTGTGCCATGCCCTGGCAGGGCTGGCAGCAGTAGGCCCTGAGCTCCCCATGGCTGCTGCTGCTACAGGGAAGGGGAGCTGTGGGCCCTAAGGGGGGACCCATACCTCCCAACCTGCTCTTTCCACACATGGCTACCCCCACACTCCTCCCATACCCATAATACCCCCCTCCACAGTCCCCACTTACCCCTGACAACACCTGAGTCCCAGTCACACCAGATCCTTGCCACACTTGTGCTTGCCCTAGCGCACTATGGGTGTATTCCTTGTGTGCTAGGGCAGCAGAAGCACATAGAGATGCTCTGGCCAGAACCAGAGCAACTCTCTGGAGGACTGGCTTCCAGATTACCTCAGGTCATGGTCCAGAACTGTGCCCTGCCCCACATTTTTCCCTTGTGTTTTTTTTTTTTTATACTTAGATATCCAGGTATCAACTTTTGAGCCCACACTGCAAATATGCAGCCTGGGGAACTTTTTTTTGTTCACAGTGTGCCTCTTGCAACATCTCAAACTGGTTTAGGATGCTGCAAGGGGCACGTTTGAGCTTGTCTTGATGGTCCCATGGAGGGCATTCCCTATGAGGTTGGGAAACACTGTGACAGAAGGGACTAACCTGCAACCTGTGACATGTAAGACAGTGAAGCACAGGGCTCTTTTCTGTGGATGGATCCCACAGAATGAGCTGACAATTTACTTGAATATTTTGAGGTTCTATATCTTCTCCATTGGTGCTAGGGCTGGTATTTCATCTTAATATTTTCCAGGGGAACAGGAGATTAATATTTTTGTTACTACTTGAATCCTGTATCATTTCCTGAATCACCTTGCATTGAAGCATCAAGATTGATTGGTTATTAGACATTAGTCCTATAGCTTAATCAATTTCTACCAGCTAATGGGCAAGCATAAGACACTTTCAGGAGACATATTTTATATCTTTTTAGTACAGGAAAGACCAGGGAGACCATCCATCCTTTTCTGTGAGTTACTGGACTTAAGAAAAAATAAGACAATGTCTGTCGAAATAAAATGTACACCTGCCACCTTTGTTTCCTCATTTGTTGTCTCAGTGCATTACGAAGACAGATATTTAGATAGGTGTGCTTTGATACCAATCAGCATACAAAATCGTCAGCCATACTCAGTTGAACTGGTCAAACAATCACTTGTGGGGTATTTATTCTAAAAAGAAATAAATTAGGTTTTTTACCTGCTGCAGTCAATGGGGACTCTATATTACAACTGTCTTTTTAATCTCACACATTTTCTGTTTATTAAATGATCATTGAAACAAATGTCTTTATCCCTCATTTCAGAAAGTCTGTATTGCTGCTGATACATTTATGTCCAGAAACAGAGCACAGGATTCATCCCTGCAAGCATGTCCAAACCACTTTATTGACTGGTATGTCGAGCATCATAATATTACTAAAATGGCTTCCTTTCACTTCAGGGAACATAGGATAGAATTGATATACTATTTACATTTAAAATCTGAATATAAAAGCTTTTACTAATAGGATATAGACATGTAACACAACCTTTGCTTGGAAGAAATCTTGTATGTTTATCAGAATCCCATGGAACCAACCACACCCTACAAGGCAAATCACAGACACCAATCATTCAACTGCAAAAGAAGTGGAAGTTAAAATTCAGACTTTTCTTGACCAGGGAAAGAATTGCTCTAGTGCCTGGGGATCTTCCCATTAGTTCAGCAATACTCCTAATCTTTGGTAATGAAAAACTGAGATATGGGAATTGATCCTGGATATACCATATGGCACTGGACAGCTCTATTACCAATCAGACTTAGAAAAGAGATGCTCTTATTTTGTAGGGCAAAGGGGACAAAAATGAATAGAGCTATTTTGCTTAGCTTATTATCTTCTTATCTGAAGTGATGCTCATGAAATAGTCATAAATCCCTTATTCCCTGCCTTCTATTTAATTAACCTCTTTTATGATAAACATTCTTTGAAATAAAATAAAAATATAATACTAAACTATATATAACATTACTAACACAACATGTTTATACTTCATTCTTATATGTGACATTAATTTGTCAGACATATTACAGTATTAGATTTATTGCTGCAAAAACCTAAACAATACATTTGTATACTGTTAGTACAGCAATGTATTTATTTATAAAAAGAAATCTAAACTCAAAGCAGTTTTAACCGTGTCTTTTACCACCTGTGATATCTGCAAAATATATTGTATCATTTTAAAGTAAAGCAAAATTATTGCTTTATCATTACTGGTTGAAACAGACAAAAAATGGTTAGATTCTAACAACATTTCATAAAAAAATATTTGCAGTTCTATTACAACTAGGTTTTGGATGCTATGACATGTTCTTGCCTACACACATGGTTGTGACACTCGCTGCTGGCCACACTAATACTGTCCTGTCCACTCCAGCTTCCCAGGATACAGCCCTGTCCCTGCCTGCTACATCTTTTATGGTTAAATATAAATTTGGAAGACTCCCCTTAGAATCCAGAGTGAGTCTTGGGTGCTTTACCCTACTTTGCTCATCATTGGGCTGCCATGATTTGGCCTGATCCTTTAGTTCAAGTCCCTGAGGAAGTGTATCTTTCAGTATAACCCAGTAACACCCAGGGGTGTGCATGTCCCCAACTGAAAGGGATAGATGAGGCAGATGACAGTGTTGTGAAAGGGACCCTCTGCCCCCTGAAGTCCAAGGGATGTGAAGCTTGCAGGTCCAAGCTTAGTCCGGGGCTTCTCACCCCCTTCCTGTGGGAAAGGGATGGCTCCAGCTCTTCCCCACTCTTCCCCGATTGGTGGATGGGCTCCACCAATTGTCATTGAGAATTCTTGAGCCCAGGATGCACTGGGGCTTGAATAGCCACAACAGGAATCTCAGGCAATCCACTCTCCTGGCTTTGCCTTAATGCACTGCTGTAGATCATTGCATCATACCTTAAACCTGCAGGTATGATTCAAAATGTGGAATGCCTCACTGGTGCCCCATTATAGTCTCCTACCTTCTCTTCAGCCACACCCAAGACTTGTGATTAAAACACAAAAGGCAACCAACTATGGAGCCTAGAATACTTACCTCTCCAAGACTCTCAGCAAAGCTCCTTCCTCCTTCAAGATCAGGACCAGAGTCACTCTCAGTCCCTGAAGGCAAGCCTGTATACTCACTGCTTCTACCCCTTTCTGGTCACCTGTTCTTTTCTCCTCAGAAGCAGGCACAAAAGGTGTTTCTATTACTCAGTCCATAAGCGTGTCTCCATGCCACCCCTCTCTCTACAAACAGGCTCAGAGGTCTGCAGTTCTGCTTCTCCATAAGTTCCTCCACCCCCTGCACTGTCTTGCTGCCAAGGAAGTTTCTCTATAAGCTGCTCTTTTGCAGCCATTTAAACACTGTGCTGAGTTCCTACTCCAAATACCCAAACCACAAATCCCAAAGGAATCTCTTCACAAAAGCACACAAAAGCACTAATCAAGAACATCAGTAGGCCCATAAATCCCCTGCCCACTCCTGATCACACAGGGTATAACTGTGTTTTCTTCTGTCAGTTCTTCAGTATACAATGACCTCCCTGTCCAGCATACCTTCACCAGCAAGGATCACTACCCTGTGAAATTCTGAATGGACAGTGAATTTGCCTGATTATTCAATTGTGTATATTTATATACAACAAGCAACTTTTCCTAGCCTTATCATACTCTACAAAAAATACATTGCAGCAGAAATAGAGAGATGCTCCTGGTCCAGAATAATTACACAGTAATTACTACTTTTGAGACTATGGTAGATTTAGGCTATCAGGCAAGCAAAAGAAACACATTACTTGCAAATTATTGGTGAGGTTTTATTCACCAAGGCGCCCCGGGGGGTTACAAGAAATAATGGCCACAAGCTATCAGAGAGCAGATTTAGACTGGACATTAGGAAGAACTTCTTCACAGTTAGAGTGGCCAAGGTCTGGAATAGGCTCCCAAGGGAGGTGGTGCTCTCCCTTACCCTGGGGGTCTTCAAGAGGAGGTTAGATAGGCATCTAGCTGTGGTCATCTAGACCAGGCACTCTTTCCTGCCTATGCAGGGGGTCAGACTCGATGATCTATTGAGGTCCCTTCTGACCCTAACATCTATGAATCTATGAATCTATGAACCAACAAAACCAACCAGGTTGAGTTTAAATGACATAAATATTTTTCCAGAAGATTTTAGTGTACTTCGCTAGTGCAAGTAAACTTGAATGACTGTTCATAGAAGTTTAGAACATTAATCAAAACATAAAATAATTTATTTCAGTAACACACTTTACACATATTTTCATCTTTTGCTACAAACATAGTCTCGCGTTATCTGAAACATAAGCAATATCATAGTTTCCATCTAAATACGCATTCTTCCTGTTATGTTGATGGGAACTGTGCTTCTGAACTTGAACATGAAGTTGTTGTGTCATTTAATTTTTGTCCACAGTTGTCCTGAGCATCCTCTTCCAATTGTATTCTCCAAGTAACTGACTTCTTAGTAACACTGGAATATAAATATCTTAACCCTGTAACAGATTATAGGTAAAATATCTAACCTGCAGCAGCTGGAAACCTCCAACCCAATTGTCCTTGATGGTAATCCACTCTAAAATAGCAAACCATTTCCAAGGACATATAAGTCAGTTGAAGAGGTCTCTCTTTCACAGATGGCCTCAACAATCTCTGTTGTCTGAGGGTGTTATGATTTATCATTTAATCATTTAGGACTGGCAGCTCCTGGAAGGTAATAAAATTAGAGGGCATAGGTTAGCTTGTATATCTTTGCCAAACATTTCTCCTACACTGCTAAAACTTTTCTTAAAAGTGTAAATCATTTTGAGATTGTAAATGTCAAGACTTCAGTTCTTCTGTTCCACTGTATGAGCAGTAGTTGGTGAGAATTAATATTGACTGTTATCACACTTTTCATTGGAAAAAACACTAATGGTGACAAAGCTGATGCCCTCTAATCACTTTTATTATTGCATTTGGCTTAATATAAAATAAATATAATATTTCTGATATGAAAATGCTATGACATGTTTTATTTTATTTAAAATAACACTTAATGTATGCTTCGTTCCTTCCTTCCTAGCAATAAGATGTAGGGAAAAATTATTCATCTAATTGAAAAAAAGGAACAAATAAACACAATTGTCTGGAACATTTCTCTGGATATTAAGAATTTGTACAAGGAATAAAAAAACAATGCTTAAAAAATAAAACAAGCAGAAAGATTTCATTAACAATGCTAATAGAATGTATTAGTTCTTATATAAAATTGAAAAAAAAACACTTTTATATTTATTTTCTAGTTGAATGGCTGAGCTACAGAAAAAAAAATTGCATGAATTACCTGATGTTATTGATCGTTATTGGATTAGGCCATCTTCATAGAATATGCATTGGAAAAAATATGACAAATTGAGAAATAGGGTTTTTTTTTTTTGGTTTTTTTTTTAGTGCAGAAGGAACAACAGTAATAAGACTAAAACATGTGGATTGCTGTATCAGACATACCAACTTCTGGCCCCAAATCCTGGTGCTGGCAAATAATCCTTCAGATGAAGGTAATAACATTCCATCAATGAACGGGGTCAAAGGGGAAGGTTGAAGAAATACCTTCTCATTATAGAAGCACTCTCCAGGGGGAAGTCTGTTGTACCTACATCTATCAAATGATGCATTGAAGGTTCAGGTTTGCACTTGCTTTATCTAATCAGACCTGCCAAAACCCAAAACAGTTAGAGTGGCCGAAATCTGGAATGGGCTCCCAAGGGAGGTGGTGCTCTCACCTACCCTGGGAGTCTTCAAGAGGAGGCTAGATGGGCATCTGGTTGGGATCATCTGAACCCAGAACTCTTTTCTGCCTATGTAGGCAGTTGGACTCGATGATTTATTGAGGTCCCTTCCAACCCTAACATCTATTAATCTATGAATCTATAATCCTTTTAAGAGGCATTGTATTTGATATAAAAGTCATGTCTTATATATTATAGGGTCAGAAATGCACAATATGCCACTGACTTTCAAGTGATGAATAGGTACCTGCTTAAACCATGGTGAGATAAAGGGATTTTCATAGCCCACTCACAGCACACAGAGACAATTTCACAGGTATTTCATGGATGCCCTGCCCCTCTGTCCTGAATGTCAGAGAGGCCCCAGTGTGGAGATGGGATGAGGGGGTGGCTGCCACCTTGATTTCTAGCTGTTCTTCATGTCACCTCAGCCCTCAGTGCTGGCTGGTGGAGAGTATCCGGTGGGAAGAGGAAGCACAAAGTGATAGCTGCCATCTTGTCTGTTGCCTTTTGTGCCACCCCACTAGTTGGCAGCTTCCCTCCCTGTCAGTGAGGACTGCTGGTTCCCACTGGGCAGCCAGCATTTTATTTTTATTAAGTTTATGTTGTTATTGATTTTGCAGACAGTCCTGGATTTCACAGTTTCTGCAAAATCCATGAAACCATGAATTAAGTAGGTTACTAGTGATAAGCAATAAGTTTCTTTGGCAACAGGAAGAGTCTCAAAGCTTCAATGGCTGAAGAACAGTGATCATCAAGAATTAGTGTTTAACAGGAGTTCTTTACTAATCTTCCTGTGGGTCTGTTCTGAGGTACAGAAACCAGGCCCCTACAGATAATCATGAATTTACATTTTATAAGAAGGGTTCATAAGAATAACACCTGGCTATTGAAACTATTTGGGGTAGAGAAGTGGGTCTCACAGGTGTAACTAGCTGTATTTGGGATCAGGGCATATCACACCTTATATTGGCTTGTAGGCTCAAATCACAGTAGAAAGAGATCTGACATTGTGGATTTTGCTCATCACACTTAAAGCCTGATTAAATTAATGTATCTTCAATCCTAAAATGACTTGTCAATTATATAAATCCAGCTTTTGAGCAAGTAATGAAGGCTGTGTGAACACTGATACTAGACCCTTTTTTGTACTTTCATTTTTTAAGGAATTTATTTTCACTAAAAATATCAAATTGTACCCAAATGGTCTTACCAGCATCATGTTGAAACTTTTAAAATTCTGTGTTTTAGCATCAGAGATTTGAAATTACCTGCCATAAGTATTTTACTGATACTACAAATATCCTACTGAAAATTTAACAAAAATCATTCAAGATTACTATAAATTCCTACTCATACTGATTATTTCTTCATCTTTGTATCTTGGCCTTGTGAGGTACTGAATACCTTCAATTCTACCTACATCTATACAGACTTGTGGGAGAGCCAGACCTCATAGGGAAGTCCTTGTGCAACTGTCAACTAATAACAAACATTGAATGACAACAACAAATGGAGTGAATTATGCAACAAAATGGGTTTAATACAGTGTGGCCACCTGCATTATGGGTAGGGACAATTGCAATTCAGGCTACAGGAGATTTCAGGTAAAGCCTGAAATTTACCACTCCCCCTGAAACCCCGGAAAAAAAGATTTGTCTGGAAATGGCCTGAAAACATGGGGGAGAGGGGGGGCAGGGAAAAACGTTCTTTAAAAAGCTTACCTGAAGCATGGAAAAGAAAGGCAGCCCTGAAGACACGCTTTCCACAAGAAAGACATGTTTCCAGGGGCAGCTTAGTACAGGCTGAGCCCCTGATGGGGCAAATATCCCTCTGCAGAAGCTTGACCACCTGATTCTACGACCGTACTTGCAAGACAGAGTGCCAAATGGATAAAGTATTTGAAGAGCTAACAGGCTTCAGGAAGAATATCTTTTACAGGTGTTGCTTCACACATGAAAGCAGTCCACAAAACCTTAACTGGCAGAATTCAACTCCATTTCCATTTGTGGCTGAGGAAGCTATGGACAATGAGAACAACTACATGCTGCATATTTTATTTGTAGGTGGGAGATGGACAGGAGGTGAACTGACTGCTTTTCAGGCACAGCCAGTCCACCTCAAGGCTGTCAGCTTTTCAACAGTTGTACAGGAGGTCATGAACACTGTCTTCACCTACAGCTTAGACTCAGAAAGTTCTTGGCCTTCCTTTCCAACAACACCATGCACAAGACTTTCACTGATGTGCTCCAGGGAACAATGCCCAACTCTGTACATGCCATCTGCCATGCATACATCCTGTCATGCGTGAGTGACATCTGGCACATACCATCCCACGATGTGGTTTGTCTGGTGTCTTGCCTGAAGGAAGCCTTCAAACCGTATCAGTGTTCACACAGCTTTCATTAGTTGTCCTGGCCATAAGCGCTGGTACAGGGAGTCCATCACCAGTCAGTGTGAGGGACCACATGATAGTGTTGCTAGGCATGCTAAAGGATCTCCTGGAGAAGGGGTCTCCCTTAATTAAAAAGCAGGTGGCATTTGTGACAGAAATGCCACAACTTTCAGGGAGTTCCCTTCCATCTACCAGATGCACAACAAAGTGATAGACTTACTAAGATTGGTTGAAGCCAGGGAATCATTGCAAAAACTTTCCAAGCATCAATGAAAAAACCAGCAGAGAAGGAAGGTGTTTCTAGCTTTAGCTGCCAATATTACAGATAAGACTCGTCCAATCTGCCAATGTTCAGGGAACCAGTTGCCTCATTCCTTAGGGCAGTGCAATTTTTTCACCTGAGCCAGGTAGCTCTGCTGACATTTGATGTTTAGAGGCTCAAGGCCATTCCTGGGTGGGGGAAACATCATGAGTAGGAATACCCAATTATGTAAGCAGTGTCAGAGTGCCAGATGCCTATGCTGGGATTCTGTCACAGAGCAGTTCCTAAAGCTATGGGAAAACAGTACTTCACAGTCCCCATGAATTCTGTGGATGTGGAAAAGTTCATCTCCATCTATGGCTAAGTGTTCACTACATAAAGACAGGTGATTTCACCAGGAAATGCAGAGTGGGGCTTCAGGGGAGGTGGAGACTAATGCCCCTGTCTCTTGGCCATCTCTGTGCAAACCCTGGCTAGGGGTGGGAAGTAGGATGGGGTGCTCAGTTCCCCCCTTGCCAAATCCCCTTGTTACATGGTGCTGGGTGGGCAGGCAGGGCTGCTTCCACGCAGCATCCGCTGCCGCACCAACAGAGACCAGAGTCAGGGCTGAAGCTGCTGCTTGTGGCCCTGCCAGTTGATCCTGTCTGGTCCATTGTTAGTCAGAGGCTCTGGCTTCAGCCTTTGCTGGTGTCATAGCTAGTGATCCATATTTTGCTCACCCCTGGACTACAGGATTTTCACTTTTCAGTATTCACTGTCCCGGACCTGACACAAAGTTTCAGAGCAGGTTTGTTTTCGTTTTTACTGTATCATTATCTTGAAGGCAGGGGTAACTTTTTGTCTTGACTTCCTCAGAACACTTACACTTTATTCTGTGGGCTCCGTGTCAGTGGTAAGATACATATGGGAAGGTTTGTCCTGTGAAATGTAGTAGAGGAAGATGTGACTGGTAAAAGTGACTCTGTATTACAAAGCTTTATCTAAAAAAAAGTAGGACATGAGCATATGAGCTCTGTAAGTGGCACATGTAAGATACAAACTATAACGGTAGAGATAGTTACAACATTTGAAGCATCTCAGATATGAACAGTTGAAGCCACTTGGAGCATTTCCAATATTTTTGCAGTGTTCCAAATGGTACATCTACCTGACTTGTACTTTGAAGACTTTCAAAGGCAACTGAAGTCTGTCTGTAAGCTACATTTACAGAGAGAAAAAAAGACTTTTGACTTTTAAGAGGCATTTATTCCAGGGAAGGTGACAAATTGGGGCCAGTAGAGAGTATGTATAGGTTGGCCCGAACACCTGGGCTTCACGGACATGGCCTGGGCTCATGGTCTGCAAGGCCTGCCCGTACACTCTAGACTGAAAAAACACAGCAAACAAAAGGACTATTTACATATTTACATTTCTGCCAGCTGGGACACTCATAGGGGCCTCCGGGGTCGACCCACATGAAACAAAGTCCAAGGCCTTGGCCAGCTGGACGCATCTCTGCAGCTTGAGTAGCCGATGGTGTTACAGGGTGAGGAGCAGGTATCCTGCCTCAACTCAGCACAGTGCCCCCTCGAGGGCCCAGCGTTCCTCAAAGGTGGGTACCATCTACCGCAGGACCGCATGCTCAAACTCGAGCGAGAGGTGGACCTGCATCAGCAGGTGGAAGAACTTCAGGGCATTGACCATCCCGGTCTCAGTGAGCCGGTTTCACCAGCTCTTCAGGGTGGCCATCTTGGCCTGGCCCAGCAGGAAGTTGGCCAGGCTGACCGCACCTGCTCAGCCACCCAGTACGGGAAGGAGTAGATGTAGATGTCCTCTGAGAAGTCCTGGTCCAGCGCCCAAAGCAGTGTGCCCAGAGCAGCAAAAAGAGGCTGCAGCTGGAGGCAGTTGAGGAAAGCATGGAAAATGTTCTCGTTCAGCACCCCCAGGCAGAAGGGGCAGGCTGTTGAGGCTGCTGGGTCCAGATGACGCACAAAGGTACCAGTGGCCAGGATCCCATGCACTAGTCACCATTGCAGATCGCTGGTCTTCTTGGCGGTGGGTGCCTTATGCAGCGTGCGCCACACTGGGGTCCAGGACTGCGCCAGGCACCACTGCCACATGGTGTCAGGGCAGTTGGCCAGCACCTGGGTGTGCCGGATGTGCACTGCCCACACGTAGAGGCCTTTGTGGGGCAGGATGCCAAAACGGCAGCCCATATTGCTGCTGGGGGGCACAGGGAGCCTGAGAAGAGTGTTGGGCTGCTCAGCCAGCTCAATGGGTACTGCTGGGATGATGGGTAGTGGTGGGAAGGCGTCGTGTCTGGCATCCATGGCAGGGAGGGTCTGGTGAGCCTGGAGATGGACTTCCAGGGTGGTCGCTGTTTCCGTTGGGAAGGAGACTCTAACGGCCTGCAGAAGTTGAAGGTGCGGACGGAGTGCATCATCAGCCGGGCAGCCAGGGCTTTGGGTGACAGCCAGTCTAACCGAGCAGAGTCCAGGAGGTGCTTCAGGCTGGTGGTGTGCACTTTGATGACAGCTGCCACAAGGCTGGCGGAAGCCAGGCTTGACGCGACACACTGCAGGGCCGGGTTGTAGACTAGGGTGTCTTGTAGCAGTTGCAGGAACTGAGGTGCCTGGCCTGGGGACAGAGATGGAAGGCCGCCCGCCAGGCCCGCACCATACTTCAGTAGAATGGGGGAAGGAGCACCCTGTTCAGGAAGGTGAGGTCCAGCAGAAACAGCTCCCAGTCAAAGCTGAGGTACCCCACTCACCACAAGAATTGACACAATGGGAATTGGCTTTCAGCATACAGGAGCTGCTGGAGGGCCTGCAGCCAGTAGGCAGCCACCCTGCTGGCCAGTTCAATCAGGCCCTGGCTCCCCTCGCCGGTGGGCAGGTAGAGGGCAGCTTGTGGGAACCAGTGGTGTCTGTCCCACCAGAAGTCCACCAGGAGCCACTGCAGTCTCTCCAGGAGCTCCAGCGGAGTCCAGCACTGCACAGTGGTGCCACAGGGTCACCACCGCCAGGTTGTTGATGACGCGGAACCGGCCACAGTAAGAGAGGGCAGGCAGGCGCCAGCGCTGAAGGCGGGCCTCCAGTCCCTCCACCAGGTCCTCCCAATTGTGGGCCGCAAAGGCTGGCGGCCCCAGGAACACTCCCAGGGCTTTGAGACATTCCCAGCACCAGGTGAGGCCTCCCGGCAGATCTGGAAGTGGCATGCCAGCCCATGTCCTGAGCAGGAAGGTGCTGCTCTTGCCCCAGTTGATGTGGGCCAATGCGGTGAGCTTGTAGGCACATTGGCAGTCCACCAGAGCCCACACATCCTCCTGGAGGCCCAGAAAGATGGTCACATCATCCGCGTATGCCATCAGCTGGATCAGGGTAGTGGTGGTGGGGCCTGGTGCTGGTGGCAGGGCCAGGCCGGTCAGGCGACGTTGCAGAGCATGCAGCAATGGTTCGATGGCCAGGGCGTACAGCATGACCAACAGGGGGCAGCCCTGCCATATGCCACAATGCACAGGGAATGGGGAGCACAGCATGCCATTCAGTTTGATCAGGCCGGAGGTGTCATGGTACGGGACCTGGGGTGCTGCATTGAAGAGTGGCTGGAAGCCAAAGGCCTCAAGGGTGCCCAGTAGGTACCGCTGGTCAACGTGATCAAAGGCCTTCTCCTGGTCCAGGGAGACCACACTGACGTCCAGGGCAAAAAGTTTCACAGCCGTTAGCAGGTTGCGCAGCAGAAACAGGTTGTCCTGGATGGTCATGCCCAGCACACAGTAGCTCTGCTCGGGCCCAATGATGGAGGCCATGACAGTGCAGAGACGGTTCGCCAGCACCTTGGCCAGGATCTTGTAGTCAGTGCACAGCAGGAAGACGGGCCACCACTTGTTCAGGCAGCTGAAGTCCCCCTTCTTGGGCAGCAAGGTGAACACGGCCCAGTGGCAGCTGGTCGGCAGAGTCCCATCGGCAAGGCTCTCATGGAAGATACAGAGCAGGCTGGGCCTGAGGAGGGGCCAGAAGACTCTGTAAAATTCCATGGGCAGTCCTTCAAGGCCCGGGGCCCTGCCTGAGGCAAACCCCCCCACAGCAGCCTCAAGTTCCGCCAGGGAGAGTTTGTGCTCCAGGGCCTCGACCTGCAAAGCACCCAGGCGTGGCAGGTCCTGATGCAGCTGCTGAGTGGCCTGCGGACAAATAGGCTTAGCCACAAACAAGTCCTGATAGAAGGCAATGGCATGCCCCAGCACTTCGCCTGGGTCCATGAGCAGTCATCCTTCCGGGGTCTTGAGGTGGTCCAGCGTCTTTGCTGTGGCCTGCTGCCTCTCCAGGCCAAAGAAGAAGCTGGTCAGGGTGTTGGCCTCTGCCAGCTCCTAGTAGCAGGCATAGACCCATGCACTGCGGGCCAAGCCCTCTGCCAGATCCAGCAGGTCCCCACCCCTCCCTCACCAGGGTCACCAGCTTCTTGAGCCAGAAGGCATGTTGATGCATGCCCTGGTCCCAGTGCATGAGAATTGCTGTGTCACTAGTGGTGCAGACAAACTGTGCGGGGTCCGGGCACCATTGCCGGATACTCTTGGCCACATTCCTCTGGCCCTTGGTCTGATCCAAGAGGTTGAGGAGACCTCCATAGCTGGGGGCCACCCAGGGAGGTTTCTCCAGAAGGAGGTGGATACTGCCGACCGAGTACCAGTGGGGCTGTACTCTGGGAGGGGACTTCCCGGTGAGGTTGGTGAAAGTGCCCTCAATGGCCAGGCTCCCTAGCAGGCCCCCCTCTCTATCTGGGTCGAAGACCATCTCTGGGAGATCAATCCCCATCCACTTTGGGGGGCAGATGTCATCCCGCTCCCAGGGCTGCTTGCGGTGCACAGAGGGCAGGCATTCCATCTCCTCCTCCCTGTTGGCCTCGGCGGGCAGGGGAGCGGGCGGTGGGGTACCAGGACTCGCCGCAGTCTCCCCTGCCCACCGCTGCCCGGGAGGCAGGAACTCTCCCCCCACTCCTTGCCGTTCACAGGCCCCACTGGCTGGGGTGGGGGCAAGGGGTTGCCGGATGTCTCCGGGGCACCCTCAGTCATGGCCGGAGGTGGCAGGGTTTCTGTGGGGGGGGCAGGCAGAGTGGACTCAGGTTCCCTGGCTGCCTTTTCCCTAGTGCTGTCCGAGACAGGCTCCAAAGGGGCAGGAGCTCCTTTAGACACTCCTATTTTCTTCTTCTTGTCCTTCACTTTTTGGGGGGTAGCTGGCACCTTCCCTGTAGGGGGTGGGCCAGGCTGCTTGGGTGTCATCACCTCCGGGTCCACCACCTTGGTTGAGGCAGAGGTGGAGGGAGGCGTGGGGGGGTCTCGGGTGCCCCACCTGACAGGGCCCCAGCTCCCGAGATGCTAGCTGCCCTGGGGAGAACTGGGACAGGAAAGGACTGGGAGGACCCCCCCAGCCTCTCCACCAGGCGGGGTATCCGCCATGACAGGGTGGGAGAAACCTGGGAGGATGTCCCAGGCTCCCCCTTGGGTGGTATACCACTCACAGAGGGGTTGAGCCCCTCAGATGGAGCAGGGGCGGAGGGGGGCTTGGCAGGTCTCCCAGCCCCACCTTTTGATGAGGGTTCCACACCCGAGGTGGATGCACCATCCTCCTGGGTGGGTGCAGCAGCCAGTGCCCCTGCTGACTGTCGTAATGGGCACTGGGCAGCTAGGTGGGAGCTACCACCACAGCAGCAGCATGAATTCCTTCCCTGGGAGAAATACACTATGTAAGACCTCCCACTGGACACAAAGGTCAAGGAGGGAGGCAGTCTCTGGGTGTCACCCCTGAGGAGCATGAACACGTGCCTTTGAAAGGACAAGACGTGTCTCAGCTTGGGGTCTCTACTCCCCATGGTCAGCCTGCTCTAGGGGCTGCTGAGGACACCGTAGCACTTGAGTGCGTCAGTGAGGGCCCAGTCTGACAGGTGCGGGGGCACGTTGGAGGCCACCACCCACACTGCCAGGGTCTCCAGGGGCATGACCAAGTGGTGGACCCCCGAGACATCCAACCCCGCCGCACACACGTCCCTCACCAGGTTGGGAGAGCTCAAATAGATAACGGGCACAAAACTGACCCAGGAGGCATACCGGACACTGCAGCATCCCAGCAGGTCCACTAGATCTACAACGCAGTCCTTCACCATGACGTGAAGAGGGGCCTGCTGGATGCTTCTCTGCACATTGAACAACTGGTGGCATCATAGGGGAAGGAGTAGGCATCCCACCTCGACTCGGCACATGCCCCCTTGACTGCCCAGTGTTCCTCAAATGTGGACACCATCTGCTGGAGGACAATGTGCTCTAACTCAAGTGAGAGGCATTCCTGCACCAGCAGGTGGAAGAGCTGCAGGGCATTGTTTATCCTGAGCTCTTCAGGGTGGTTATCTTGGCTTGGTCCAGCAAGAAGTTGGCCAGGCTGACTGCAGCCTGCTTGGCCACCTTGTGCAGGAAGGAGTAGATATAGGTGCCCTCCGAGGAGTCCCAGCCCAGTTCCTGCAGCAGCCGCCCAAGGGTGGCAAAGAGCAGCTGCATCCAGAGGCAGTCAAGGAAGGAATGGAAAACGTTCTTGCCCAGCACCCTGGGACAGAAGGGGCAGGCTTCCAAGGCCATTGGGTCCAGGTGGCGCACAAAGGTGCCAGTGGCCAAGGTGCCACGCACCAATCTCCACTGGAGGTCACCGGTCTTCTTGGTGGTCTTCTTGTACAATGTGCGTCATGCTGGGGTCCCAGGCCATGCCAAGTGCCACTGCTACATGGTGTCGGGGTGGCTGGCCAGCACCTGGACATGCCGGGTGTACATCACCCACATGTAGAGTCCCTTCTGGGGCAGTGTGCCAAAGTGGCAGCCCATAGTGCTGCTCATGGGCAGAGGGAGCCTAAGCAGCATGTTGGGCCAGTCAGCCAGCTAACTGAAAAAAAAAAAAATTGTCCTGAAAAAAATTCTTTCTCTCTCTCTGTCTCCTAGAAAGATTTTGCCCAGTTTATTCTATGATGGCACCAGACTTTTTAACAGCTTCATTGCATTGATGGCTCATAATTATCCTGTGATTTATATACTTAGGCTTTTCTTGTACTGTATCATTTCCAACTGAGAGTCTTTCATTTTAGGCCAGACATTCTTATTACTTCCAAAATACATAGACTTGGATTTTGAAAAACTAAATTTAATCCAAATCATCTTGTACAATATTCAACTTAGCCTCAGCTTTTAGATTTCTTTTCCTACAGTTAACTCTAGAGGCACTTCCAGACAAGTGTGCACATGCATCTTGCAGCATATCAAATCCATTTGAGATGTTCCAAGATGCATGTGTGGGAACAAAAAAAAATCCCCTGGTTTCTGGCCAGAGCATCTCTTTGGTGCTCTTGCTGCCCCTGTCACTGTCAAGGGTAAGATAGGGGGCTTATGAGTGTGGGTGGGACTGAGTGGGTGTGAAGAGTGGCAGGGGGATGTCAGGTGTGTCAAGGTTGTTGGGGGCTATGGAGAGTGGTGGGGGATGTCAGGGGGATGTTGGGAAGTGTTGGGAGTAGAGGGGGTTGTCAGGGGCTATTCGGACTGGCAGGGGGATTGTGGGGATTTTTGGGGGCTATGGAGAGTGGCAGGGAGATTTCAGGTGTTGGGAGTGGAGGGGGCTGCCAGGGCTTATGGCAAGTGAAGGGGAATGTTGAGGGGTGTAGGGAGAGGCAGGGGGATGTCCCATATGTGAGTGGGTTTGTGGAGGGGTTCAAGCAAGAGCTGCCACATGATTGCCCCCCCCACCCGGCCCCTGCAGTTCCAGCAGCAGCAGGCAGCATGACTGTGGCTCTGTTGTAGGCACAGCCATCAGTGATGCAGCGCTGTGTGACCCTGCTCCATACATGCTGAATGGACTGGGCCCAACCCACTAGTGCACAGCCTTAGACAGACCAGGCTGGTTTTATTCAGCTTGTATGAAGCCTTGGTCACCCAGCACTACGTCACCACCCTCTGTGCCTTCAGCACAGCCCCACACAGCCCTGCTTGCCTGCTGTGGGCAGCGCCACAGCTGCTGCTTGGGGGGTGGGGGGCAGCTTATGGCAGCCCCAGAGCCATCCCTAGGGGTGTGCAGGGCCAGGGAAATATCAACCCATGTGGGACCAGGGGTGTGGTGGGAAGAGCAGCTTTAGCACGAAGCCGGTAGCTTGCGGCAGGATCCTACCCAGCCTAGCTCAGCCCAGCACAGCTCACTAGCCCAGCTATGTGCAGAAGCAGACTGCACAGCTTTGGGAGACGTGGCTCCTGTGAAAGTGCATGCTAGCTCCATGGCTCAGGCCAGATTGGGCCAGCAGGGTGTTTTCCTTAAGGCTCATGCACACCTAAGCTTCACAGTAAAAATACCCCGCCATCCTGACCTGACTCGATCCAGCCTGGGCCATGCAGCTAGCATGCATTTGCACAGGAGCTTCACCTCCCAGAGCTGTGAGTCCCACTCTGGTTCAAAGCCAGGCTAGCAAGCTGTACTGGGTTGGGTCCCACCACTCACCTCCTCCCTGCAGGCACTGCAGGGCAAACATAGTTTCATAGTAACTAGGGTCAGAAGGGGCCTAGAGCAGGCCATCTAGTCTGACCCCCCGCCAGTGGCAGGAACGAGTGCTGGGGTCCCAGGACCCCAGCCAAATACCTATCCAATCTACTCTTGAAGATGCCCAAGGTAGGAGCAAGAACCACTTCCCTAGGAAGCCGGTTCCACATCCTAGCCAC